>OX155975.1:14697898-15079898 GCA_944548615.1 Micropterix aruncella | reverse complement strand
TTTCTTCGTATGGTATAAGATTCTGCTTGACGACAACGAAAACGGTTCGATACGAATACCTGCCGATCATGTACACAGAACTCGGCTACGTGAAAAGGGGTATTTGAAATATAACAAGCAAAACAATTATTACGGCGACAGAACTCTTGAATTCATTGTTCCAAAATTAATCAATCACTTTTCTATAAAATTAGACAACTCAATCAGCAAATACTTACTAAAGAAAACATTGAAACTTATACTATTAAGCAACCTAAATAATGACTTACCCAGGCGAGCAAATTAAAATAATTTATATATTATATTATATAAATACTATAACGGAGAAATTAAAAACTCTATTAGTATAAATTAGCATAAAAATGTAAAAGAATTAGCATAACTATAACAAGTAAAAATAATATTAGGCTAAATTAGCATTAACATAACTATGAAGAATAATTAGCCTAAACCAAGCTATTTAAAATAAGTTAGGTTATGTTATTAGAGCATAAGTATAGATATCTAGTGTAAATCATTTTATTCATTTAATATTGTAAGTGTAATCATTTATTATTGTAATTGTAAACAAAGTAAGTACACATAATTTAGTGTAAACCAAGATAATTAATATAGGTTAGGAAGTTAGAAGGTTAGGAAGAATTTAGTGGAAAATCATTTATTTACTGTAAATATTTATAAGTGTATATTCAGCTAGTTATTATAGGAAATGTATAATATATATATATATATATATATATATATATATATATATATATATATATATATATATATATATATATATATATATATATATATATATATATATATATATATATATATATATATATATATATATATATATATATATATATATATATATATATATATATATATATATATATATATATATATATGTCAATAGTATACGTATGTATGTGTTATAATAATCCCTCCCTTCCATTTCCATTCCCCTATTGTAATTACACATTTATATTTAGAAATGCTTCTTTTTCCTTTTTTCTTAAAAAGAAGGTTATAAAATTATTATCTTTTAAATGGGTACTTTATATTTTTTGCTAATTTAAAATGTATTAATGGCTATATTGATGTTAACTTATAAAATGTTTTTTTATATATAAAGAATATGCTGTATACATTTAGTTAATAAAATAATAATAAATAATA
Organism: Micropterix aruncella; assembly: GCA_944548615.1. Lineage (NCBI taxonomy): Eukaryota > Metazoa > Arthropoda > Insecta > Lepidoptera > Micropterigidae > Micropterix > Micropterix aruncella. Next base: position 15,078,731 of record OX155975.1, on the reverse strand, counting down.
ATAATATTACAGACATGGCAACTTATCTATGATAGTTATGATAGTTACATTTTTAATAATTATTTTTTTAGCATTTAATTTTGTGACGCTTCCAAATGTAGGAATGCCTATCTACTGGAATAATTGTATTGTATTCCTTCATCCAGTGAATAGGGCCTAAGCACCATTTACTTGGCGATTTTCCAAATCAGGAAAATATTTGCTGATAGAATATACTTGCTGATAGAAGAAAAATATTTGCTGATAGAAGGGTTTTGCTCGCGGTGAGGGGGGGGGGGTGTTTGGTCGTCTGCTTGCCGGGAAAGGGGGTGACACAGCCGTTTTTTAAAACTATGAGTACCATGTCATCTACACGTTGTGTTTCGTAGTAAAATCCTGGTTGCAAAATGGTAGTACGACGTTGAGCAATCTACATAATACGCTATATAATCAATGGTAACATCAACCAACAAAAACTACCAAGGTGTTGGAACTTGTAAGGAAAGCCACTGTCCGTCTATCCACTGTCGTTGACCGGTAAACCGTGCCCGATTTCTCCCCGCTTATGATACAATGTTTTATTTTCTGTAATGAGAGAGCTATAAAATAAAATTGATTTTGATAATATCACGGATGCGCTCGGCTGTAGTACTTTCTGATTGGATTGCTTATGGATGGATGTGGGCACTTAAGTGATTTAATTGTACGAAAGCGAGCAGTTAATATCCTCGCAATTCTTGCCAGGTCATCTTGCTATGGTAATAAAGTAGACCAAACCCATGTTAAATTTTCAGTTTCAAAACCTGTTCCGAGTAGCTCCCTATTAGTCCAAGCATATGACATCTAAGCTTCTCGTTTCCAGGAAAAAAAATCCGAAAGTACTTTTCTCAGCGGTTTCATATATATTTTTGGAAGCTAAATACGATTTTCAAATTGGCAACCTCGCCAGAGGTGAGTTAACATAAGGAATCGCAAAAAACCGCAATTTTTTGGCACTCAATTTAGTTTTTCGCATATAATTGCGCGCTTTAGCGGCGGTTTGGTATATTAGAGGACTTAAGTCTGTAAATATGAATTGTAGGAAATTTTAATTACTTTAATTTGGTACTAAATAGTCGTTATCAAAAAATGCTTTATTCGTTTTATACTCTAAATTATATGCGAAAAACTAAATTTAGTGCAAAATTTTGGCGATTTATCGCGATTTCTGAAGTTAGCTCACCTCTGGCGAGATCGCAAAGTTGAAAATCGGATTCGGCGTCCAAAAATACATATAAAACTGTTGACAAAAATGCTTCCGGATTTTTTTCCTGTAAAAACCCCTAATGCTTGGACTATTAGACGATGTCAGTTTTTTCGAACACTTACAAAGGGTCTGGTACCAGCATCCTGGAGCATAGATCTGACCAGACATGTATTTTGGCTTCAGTATGGAGACACCAGGTTTGCACCAGGATGCTGGCACCTGTTTGGTTCCAGTAAGCTGGTAGCAGATTGTCTCCAGGAATATGGAATCAGATTGGCTCCAGATGCTGGTACTTGACTGGCTCCAGGATGCTGAGAACAGGTTTGCATCAGAATGCTGGCATTTGTTTAGCTCTTTAATGCTGGTACTTGACTGGCTCCAGGATGCTGAGAACAGGTTTGCATCAGAATGCTGGCATTTGTTTAGCTCTTTAATGCTGGTACCTGACTGGCACAAGGATTCTGTCACCAGGTAAGCAACAGGACGCTGATACGGGTTTGACACCAGGATGTCGGTACTGGTCTTCCACCAAAGTATGTTGGCAGCAGCTTGGCGCCAGGATGCTGGTATCGGCTGGCTCCAGAATGCTCGTACCAGACTGGCTCCAGGATGCTGGTACCTGACTGGCTCCAGGATAATGACACCAGGTTTGCACCAGGATGCTGGTACCTGATGCTGGTACTGGCTATTGGTATCGGCATCCCGGTTTTAACCTGGTGCCAGCATCCTGGAGCAGGCCTGGTAGCAGCATCCTGGAGCCAAACTAGTAACATAATCCTGGTGTAACACCAGTACGAGCATCCTGATGCTAACCTGGTGCAAACTTTGTGGTGCTCAGGCCTTCCCGGTGTCTCAGCATGGTACCGCCATCTTGCTACATTTTACCAACACCCTGATGGCTAACTTATATCTACATCCTGGTGTCATCCCGGTGCCGGCATCCTGGTGTCAGCATGGTACCGGAATCGTGGAGGTAGCCTAATGCCAGTGTCCAAGAACAGCCTGGTGCCAGCATCCTAATGACAGCCGGGAATACCCGACAACCCCCCCCTCTCCCCCCTCTCCCCCTCCCATTCTCCACTCCATCCCCCCTACCCTCCTTCCCCTATCCTCGCTTTAGGGAAGGACTAGGCGCAACAGCCGCTATAACTGGCTTAACAGAATTTATAGTCGAAACGCTGCCGAAAGGAGATTTCTTTGACCTTGCAAAGGAATTTGACTCCGTACCATATAATATATTATTGTGCAAACTGAGCAGTGTGGGAATTAACATTACAAGCCTTAAATGGTTCGATAGTTATCTATCCAACAGGGTACAAAGTGTTACCATTCAGGGTCTTCAGAGTGAAAGCCAGCATCTCACACATGGTGTCCCATAGGGAAGCGTTTTGAAACCCTTTTTATTCCTCGTCTACATAAACGACCTACGCCAGTTACCAGTAGGTAAAATCATCACATATGCTGATGACACTGCTATACTATTCAAGGGTTCAAACTGGAATAACACATTTGAGAAAGCAAACGAGGGCATGGAAATTGTTCGATATTGGCTAGGAATCTTTATGCTATAACGCACAAAGTATGCAAAACCAAATATATGCCATTTAGTATAAACACTTGGGGTCAACCCACTACTAATAAAACTATTATAGTACACAGATGCCATCGCGTAGAGTCTTTCAACTGTCAGCCTCTGCAAAAGAGAAATATCTTAAAAATATCTAGGCATCACTATAGATTTCTTTATCCCTTGGGACTCTCATATACATAACCTGGCTACGAAGGTGCGAATTCTTGGATATGTTTTCAAAGACCTGAGGAATATTCTGTATTCCAAAACGCTAAAAACCGTATGTCATGCTATATGTGAATCGCTTATTACTTATGGCATAATTGGATGGGGTGGATGTGCTAGATCCACGTTAGACTCATTGCAAGTCGCGCAGAAAATTATCCTCTGCAGACCATATCGCCATCCCACCAATGAACTTTATATGGAAGCTAAATTCTCTGATTGTAGGCCACTATTAAATCTATATTTGCACTATAATTCAAATTTTGGAATACTTTAGAATCGAAGACCAACGAGACAACAACAAGAAAATAATTTAATAATACCCAGGATGAAAACATCATTTGGACAAAACATTACTCTTTATTAGGCCGAGATTTAACACGGCCCGGTGGCACAGTGGTTAAGTCGCCTGATCTTACATTGTAAGGTCCCGGGTTCGATTCCCGGCTGGGTCACCATTTTCCGTTGGGATCAAATTAACGGAATTGCATTTTCAGTTCTGTCGATCGAATGCAATAACAAGACACACACTTACATACACATACATATAACACGTCATAGTAGGGTTGGTTGTAAGAGATTGTCATATGACAATAAACCCGCCCATTGTGACATTTTCACAATAAAGAGTATAAACAAACAATCTGATCAATATGGAATGAAAATGAATTTGACATTTAGCGTGACTAGGAGGAGGCTAGGAGGCTACTGGCTTTGTGCTGACCCGTGAGTTGGACCGACTCTAACACATGGGTCATAATAGCCCAACTGCACTAGGCCCATTAGCTCCTATCCTCGTGGACATGATAGGTTTGCGGATTGTGTACGCGCCCTCCATTCAGAGAGTTTTAGAGTATGGCAGGAGAGGTGGGATACCAGTTCCAAAAGCCGCCAGTTCCAAAACTCACTGTTTCTTCCAGGCGGTCGACATCAGGTTGCGGAACGGTAATTTCTTGCGGTTTGACTACCACACTACACAAATGTTAGGGGCCCACGGTGACTTCAGGGCCAAACTTTTTGACTTAGGGATCGCCGATGATCCTTGGTGTGTGTGTGGTGGTGGTCATCAGACTGCATAGCATATACTATGGTCGTGCTCGTTACTGTCGTACGCCAGGGAAGAACTGCTGGACGCGATGTGTGACCACATATTGTGGATATCCCATTTGGTATACTGACATAGTCAGTAGCAAAGAGTGCTTTGCGGCATTTCGTATCTTCGTGGCGCACTGGGCGTCGCGGCTAGAAGAACTGAGACTTCAGGGCGCTCCCCCTCTAGGTGCGAGTGACTTGCCGTCTCCGTGAAACACATGCTGCCCTCCTCGCTGTACCGGTTTTAAACGCCGGTGCAGCTTTAAATTAAACTTTGTTTGTATTGTTTCTCTCCCTAACGGGTGTGTCCGTGCCACCGCACCAGCCTCGCTCTGTCCCCGATCCCTTCTTGCTGCTGTTTGCGAATGCTGCTTAATTTATAGCCTATGCACTACCACCTGCCAAAATATATTTTTCTTTTATTTCTTTTCTTTTTATTATTATATAATATTTTCTTACGTATTGTAACTATGCAATGAAATGTAATGTAAATACATCTATGTGTATGTAAATGTAAAAAGTAAAAAAAAGTAAAACATGTAATTATAAAACGAATAAATAAATGACACCTGGTGAAGCGCTATTAAATTGAAATCTATTTATTTTCAATTAAAAATTAATCTTAGTACATTTAAAAATTCCCGCCTTATTATGCTGGTCGATGGTTGGTACTCGAGAACTGCGCGAGCCAATGGTGTTCGAATAAGTTCCAATGAACTCCGCGAGAGAGCGTTAACTGTCCACTGCGTGCGATTAAAATAAAAGTGGCAGTTTTGCGCGCGCGCCAGGGAGGAGGGTAGTCCTGCTTGCTTACGCGTTTACCTATGTCGGGAGAACACTTTTTTCGCCACATCTTTTTTCGCTTTTATTACGAACGCTCGCACCGCCTTTGAAAACGCATGAACGCTCGCACCGCCTTTAGAACGCATTTTGTGTTAATTCGTCGCGAAGCTGAACGCTGAATAGAAACTTTGGTGTATAGAAACTTTGTGATCGGGAAATTATATTGACTGTCAGACCCCCGGTGTCAAGAATTATCTCGCTGGATCTCGTCATGACTGTTGGATGCTGCTGACCTGGATTGGAACGAGGACATTCGGAGGTGAGTGCAGTCTTTGAGTTTCTAACTATCAACCGGCATTTCTCAGCATCTCAATTTGGACTTTACAAAAAACGAATTCGCAAAAATATAACAAAACAACGCAATAGTAGTAATCCTACACCCGTGGAGGAACTATTTACACGCTTTGGGGATTGGATGGGGATAGAAGACTCTGATCTTTGGATATGCTATTAAACTCGGGCGACGGACGACTATAGTCATTATAACTGCTCGGGCGGTCGATGGATTGGCTTCTGTCTCCATCCACCTCGTTGGATTAAGAAATATTAAAAAATCCTCATGGACAGAGATAAATACTTAAATGGCTTTTTTTCTCTCAGAAAAATGGAAATCTGCTGAATCAAGGTCGGGCGAGTGCGAGGTTGCACCGCTCACCCCCCAGAAGTGTAATAATAGTATTATGATAGGCCCGACTTCAGTCGGTGAATTCCATGACAGATCCGTTAGTATTTTCCTTATATATTGTGTTCTTGCCTTTTTTACGAACGTGAATCGAATGGAAATCAAGTTGAGGTGTATTATGCTTCTGCATCGGCCCTTCAACCTGGTTTCATTCATTGTCTGAGTTTTTGTACGCATGCACGCATCAACGTGAGCGTCCTTCTCTGCTACAGTAAACCAATCGAAAAGTACTCGTCGATGCATCCGCGAGCATAATATGCGTTTTAAAGCTGGTGATTTCAAAACGTGCCGCCAGTCGATCGGCACACTCTGTGCGCAGCGGTTCGCGGGCGCGCACTTTAGTACCCACTGAGAAAGCAGAAAGAGTTTTTTGAGTTTCGCAAAATTAAAAAAAAACTTTTGATTTTAGCAGTGAAATATTTTTGGCGGTAAACTGTGGATGGATATATCCGATTAATGTGAGTTATTTTTTATTTCAATTTTACAACTTCTACACACACACATATATATATATATATATATATATATATATATATATATATATATATATATATATATATATATATATATATATATATATATATATATATATATATATATATATATATATATATATATATATATATATATATATATATATATATATATATATATATATATATATATATATATATATATATATAAATATATGTATATATATATATATATTAATATATATATATATATATATATATATATATATATATATATATATATATATATATATATATATATATATATATATATATATATATATATATATATATATATATATATATATATATATATATATATATATATATATATATATATATATATATATATATATATATATATATATATATTTATTTATTTAAAATAAAATTAGTAAAAGCTACTTAAAAAGTAGCGAAGGAAATCCCAGCTTGTATTGGGAAATGCTTATGTTTGAATGAGACATACTTACGGATGTGCACGACTTTCGACGGTGCAATGTAAGTTTAAAGGTCCTTTTGTAGTCGACTAACGATCACTATACATCCATATATCTCATAAATAGGGCTTATCCTTATGCAACACAAAATGCCTCCAATTGAGACGAATAATAGCGAAAAAATAAAAAATTAAACACATTGATCACTTCGGCAAAGCCGTTTTATAAATGAGAGTGACATTACGAAATAATTCAAATTTCGAATGCTACCAACATTAAAAATATGATATAATTAGGCTGAGTTTGTTATCAACGAGCCATTAAATCGAAATAAAAATAAAAAACCTCCATATGCTCAATGAAAAGAAAGTAGAAACTTCAATCTTAATTTCTGGCAGAGAAGTTTATAATAAAGTTTGTATAATGTTATCAAAATAGGGTTCTTCAAATTCTTTCTTCTTTCAAATTCTTTGAAAATTCACATTCAAAGAACCGAACAAAGAGAAATGAATTAATAATAGCGTTGATTATACAGTTGTATAATCAATGATAATTAATATCTTACGCGATCAAGTTTAAGTACAGCATAAAATCGAGCAAAAAAATCTTAGTAAATGAATGCTTATTATAATAGAAATCAAAATTATTTTAATTATTATGACATATGAACGAATATAAAATTTGTATTTTAATTTTACCTATTTAGACAAATACCTTTACACTCGTACTGCGTAACAGTCTGAAAATACTGCTTATTTGAAGCAGTGGTCAAAAATAAACATTTTCGTAATTTCGCACACGGGATTGCTAGTATTTCATAAAAATTTAATATCCTATCCACCGTGTCGCGGCCTTCAAAATTGGCGTTACCAATGTGGCAATATTTCGCTAATCTCTGGTAATAAATATTCGTTGACTTTTCCGTTGTATCGATCAGATTATTGGCAATATGTTAGAAATCACTTCCTTTCTGTGGAAATATTGTTGAGGAGAACAAAACTAGATTCATGGTATCATCCGTTTACTATACTAACACGCGTATGGTACAACTGGCAGTGTTGTCGAAATGATTTTGTTTTCGAGTGAAACCGCTGAAATAGCAGATGTTTTTAATTTATGAAACTATGTGAATTTCTCTTCTGCCATATTAATTATAGTTCATTACCATGCATTTTTATCATTCAAGGTGATAACAGTTTACTTTCTTCGACATTGTCAGCCTAATTAGCAATAGTATACGGTAGGTAAGTTTACTAAAACTGTTATTGTTATTTATTTTTTCATTTTATTTATTTATGAATTAATTACTATAAAACATTGATTTTGATTACAAAAATAACAGGAACCAAATGGCAAAACCTTAACCTTTTGCTTATTTGGTTCTGTCACCCAACTGGGATTAGCCCGCTCTAGGGTGGACAGGACTCTACTATTACAATCAATTATGTACAAGTTTTAGTAAAATGCCAATAATACTAAATTGCCGTAAAATGTGCTCATCAAAAAAATAATAACAATAATAGAAAACAATAAAACCTAATGTAATTAATAAAATGCAATTCCATTATATAATCGTCAATAAATATAATAAACCATTCGATTAAATAGAGAATGACAAACAGAATAGGTAAGCTTAAAACTAAAATAAAGAGAAATTTATTTGTTAATTTACAATTATCTACAGTAAATGGACATATTATACAATTACAATGTCACAGTCGAGAATCTAGTATCATCATCATCATCATCATCATTTATTCATTCCATAAAAGCATTTCACAATACTGAGGAACATGTCAAATTTTACAATCATAATTTACCGGATGATAAAACCGCTTTGATTAATTAAAAGAAAAAAAAATAATTGTAATCAGAGGTGATCACTTAAAAATAGTCAAATTTACAAAATAATCAATAATCAAACAAATAATAATCAATACCATAAAAATAAAATTCTGAAACATGCGTAATTAAAAACAATGTCAATAAAATCTAAAACTTAGTGCGAAAGTATAGTCGTAATATGGTTATTTATAATCAAGCAATTGTGGACGCAATATCATACAAGTCGTCCAGTTTGTAAAGGGCATGTTTGACTAACTGATTTTTCAAGCAGATTTTATATGCTGCCATCTCGAGTCTTTTCGTCGATGATGGCAAAGCATTGAACAATTTAAAACTAATATATCAAAATGTTTTTTGATATTTAGTCAAGCGTACTGTAGGCAATAACACATTGTTTTTATGTCGCGTATTATGGCTGTGCCGAGTGGAGTGAAGCTCGCAATTGAAAAGATTCTCTTTGGCGTATAAAAGGCACTGATATATGTACATGGACGACATGGTAAGGATACCAGCTTTAATAAAAAAAGGGGCGCAATGTGTTTCTCTGCTTACACCAAAAATTGTCCTAACGGCTTGCTTTTGTAGCACAAAAACGCGATGGGTATCGGTTGCATTACCCCATAGTAGTATCGCATAAGACATCTTTGAATGGAAGCAGGAGTGATACACACTGATCGCTGCACGTTCGCCAGCCAGAAATCAAGAAACTAATAATATGTTATGCCAGAAACTGTTGCCAGTGACTATATTTTTATGTCGCCTAACTAGGCAATAGACTGTTTTAAGGCGGATATTTTAATTGTTTTAAATATAATATGAACTAATATAAAAAAAAACAAGCAATGTAGAATATAGAAAATGTAGTTATGTAGAATAAAGAAATTCTTAGTATCTTAAAAAATTAAATGTAAAATTGATAATATAATAGTGAAATTGATAATAGCGGGGCAGCTGGATTATATAATAATAAAAATAAACTCTTTATTCGCATTAAAAAAAATATACAAAAAGGCGAGCTTATTGCCATATGCGATGAGCCAATGACTATGGGTTTAATTGGTTTTACCTGCATGATGAATATTAATCGAATATCATAGCCCTTCTGCTGTAAATTTTAATGTTTTCGTAAGTAGAGTTGTCAACTACAACGGGCGAAGCCGTCAACTCAGGAAGTTTTAACGATTAGTCGTTCTATCTTCTGTGAAGTGAGCGCAGAAGACTTGGACAAAACAGTCCACCGTCAAGCTCTGCCACATGCCAGTAAGAGGCTAACGCCTTATCTGCGAGATAACCAGATATGTTACCCAGCGGGCTTACACTCACGTTCTTACTTCCAATTGCGACCAGATTACTACGGTCTCTCGGCTGGTTAAGAGTTCGAGGTCGCTCGCGCGGTCCTCTCCCCTACGAAGCGGTGAAACGGTGTATACCGAATCTATCGCGGACCACGGCATCCTTTGCCCGGTTGTTCACCCAGGATCGGGTAGCCGATGGTCGTTTCGAGAGCAGTCGCCGTAAGGTCCGCAACCACCCCCGATAAATAGGAAACAGTACTGCTTCCAGACTCCCCCGACTGTTAGTCAGAGTGCACAATCGATTGGTTTAACCGCACGGTGCGCAGACCGTCCAGGAGCGACAAAAGGTTGACTTCTAGGAGAAACTAGCCCTAAGGCCAGAGTCCTACCCGGGCTCGCACTTCATGCGTGGAGGCCGCCGGATGGCTGTTGACCCGTGAGTGTGACCAACCCTGGACAGAATGGGTCTTCATGGCCAACTCAGAAAGGGCCCATTAGCTCCCAATATTCCAAGGGCCCACCCACCCATTAGCTCCCAATAAATCTTCACTTGTTGGCCACAAAAGATATATGCGGTGTTAATTGTACCGAATTTGAACGTTGGCATGATTCATTATTTCACGCCAATCGAGGGAAATTGATCGTATTCATTTACATACATTCTGCGTCGCTTTGTGATCGTAAAATAGCTTGCGAAACGCCAAATTAGAAAATTCAACCTCAAGGAGACGCTTCCGCGAGTCGCCGATCATGACATTTCAATTTCGGTAATGGCATTAGCTTCCTACTGTAACGACCACCACGTCGCTGATGTCAAGGTAACGATGACTAGCAGTCGAACACGGCAGAGAAAGACATCCTGTGGCGTCGAGCAGGACACCGAAGGATACATGGCTATAATATTAGTGTAAACATTATCCAGTTAGTTGTTCCTGTGCAGTTGGGCCACTTAGACACGCTTGTTTTCATGGGTCTGCTCAACTCACGGTTTAATTCCTATCCGGTAGCCTGGTGGAAGAGGGTCAAACCTGGAATGGATCAATTCCTGGGGAAGGACCTTCGGGCGCTGCTGAGCGGTCTGCGCATTGTGAGGCGTCAGCCAATCGACTGTGCACTCCGGCGAATAACCGGAGTGGTGTCGAAATGCTATTATACGTTTCCTAAGAAGCGGGGATGGTTCTGCGCCTAATGTAAGCCGTTGCTGAATGTTGAATGTAGAGCGGCTTTTGGGAGCTAATGGGCCCTTGCTGAGTTGGCCACGAAGACCCATTCTGTTTCAGGGTCGGTCACACTCACGGGTCAACACCCATCCGATGGCCTCCACGCATGGGGTGCGAGCCCGGGTAGGACACTGGGTCAACCAGTCTCCCCTGGGAATCAATCCTCTGGCGCTCCTGGACGGTCTGCGCACCGAGCGGCGCAAGCCAATCGATTGTGCTCTCAGACTAACAATCGGGGGAGTCTGGGAACTGTATTGTTTCCTATAGAGCGGGGGTAGTTGTCTACCTTACGGCGACTGCTCTTGAAATGACCATTGGCCATCCGATCCCGGTTCAGAGTCGGGCAAAGGACGCCTTGGTCCGCGATAGATTCGGTGCACTCCGTTTCACCGCTACGTAAGGGAGAGGACCGCGCAAGCGACCTTGAACTCGGAACCAATCGAGAGACCGGAGAAATCTGGTCACAATTGGTAGTTAGGGCGCGAGTGCCGCCCGCCAGGTAACATACCTGGCTACTCGCGGTAAGGCGTTGGTCTCTAACGGGTTGTGGCGTAGCTAGACGTCGGATTTGTTATGTCCAAAGTCTTCTACGCTCACTGCACGGTCGATAGAACGATCAATCGTTAAAACGTCCTGCGGTGACGGGTTCGCCCGTTGTGGTTGACATCTCAATATGTTGAATGTAGACTCTTGAAACGACCCGTCGACCCCCTGATCACGACTAGTAAACAGGTAAAGGACGCCACGGTCCGCGATAAATTCTCAAGGTACAAAACTCTTGTTCTCAGAATCACTTTTCTACCGTATTACTAACCAAAACTTTGTACATAATATTATCATATTTATTTTCGTTTGTAACGCAATCAAAACTACACTTGGTTTTACTTTTTGACAATTCTAGAACATTTTAAATATTTTTTGCTATTTTTAACCCTATGAGCGGCAAACGGGACAATTGTCCCACGTAGAGCGGCAAAGGGGACATCTGTCCCAGCCGAGATCGGCGCCGATGTTTTCCAATTATTTACCCTTGATACCTCACATAAATCATACGGCCTGTGGTATGTGCGAAAAGAGGAGAAGATTCTCTGTCGTTAACTTCAATATTCATGTTGATTTTCAACACCGAATATTTTTTTATTTTTGTATGGGTATAAGTAAAACGAAGTCATAGGTTGAATGAAGCATATTATAATTATTATAAAAATATTCACAATTTCTTGTATAGGTGATTTATTGCCAGAAAAAACATAGAAATATTGGACAAGGCAGTTTTTTTCTGTACCACAATTTTGTCAGTTAATTCTGAATAATGCTTATTGCTTTACAAAATGACGTTATCTAATAGCAAATTTCAACAGGAACATAAAACAGGTCTTCTTTATACGATCCGTATAGTAGTTTCGGAGTAATGGTAGTTTTCCTGAAACGTTATATTTTTGTTGTGATGTAATCTTCTTCTTCGCGTTCTCTAAGAGAAAGTACAATTCAAACGTCAGCGCTCGAGGTATTAACACTGACGTTTACTGTTTTTTCTATTTTTGACATTTTTATGATCCTTGTAATGATATCATAAAAATGTTGAAAATAATATTCTTTTTTTTTACGTTTTTTACAATGATAACCCAAAAACTTTCTCAATTAGTCATAAAATACTCGTTATTCGATTAGGCACGAGTAATTGATTTTACTCATTGATTTTACGTTTCAGCGTGATTGAACCGCAAAAAAAATATTATTTTCCAATTGTTTTATTTAATAAATGCAATAGTGATTACACAGTGATTACACGTTTGAAAATTACAAGAAGTGAATAAGCCAAATTAATAATGCAGCGTGAGCATGTGACTCTAGCACAGTTTCCGAAGGAATGTCTGTCTGCTATTGAAAATGGGTTGTACTTATAGACTTCTTACAAATAGTTACATTGTTTTAACGCTACGGAGGGGAGATATCCCCTTTTTCGTTTAATCCTATTTTAATGTTCGACGGCCGGCTCCCGGTCGTAAAACTAATGGAGAGTGTTTTAACATTCTAACAAGTGGTTTCTGTTTAGATCCAAAATACAGTGGATCTCTTTGTTGTCACCCTCTTTCCTTAAACGTCTACTTTAGCATTATCCAAAATACTATTTAATGTTTCCGTCTGGAGCTAATCCTAAATTGCAGTGATGCTGCTAAATATCAATATGGTTAAACAAGAGAGAAAGCTCTTGTTTTACTATTTATATAATTTTACTCTTAAATCCTTATTCTAAACGAATCGCTAATATTAAATATCGACTGTGCGCAAATAATGAATTATACAATTTACTTATTCTATCTTTAAGCAACAGTCGAACCAACCGATTCGTTGATCCACTTAATATATTATATTCGTATCGGCATTGTCCGGTTTCTTTTGAATAAGGGCGGTCCATTGCTGCCGTGTAGCGATGATGATAGTGGTGACGTCTCATTGTTGGGGTGGTTTTGGCGACGGGCGTAACATTGAGTATTATTTATTGTATTCAAATTTTGGTACTTCTATGTAAATTTTAATAAAAATGTAAATAATTTGAATATCTGGGTGACATTGGAGTTCATTTTTAATATTGGCTCCTTACCTACGTAATTGCTGTATTTTCACATTGGCCAATTTGAACTTTTATAACTTGGGTTTCAAATTCAAATAAACTTTAATTCAAGGGTCTTTTTTTTCTTTTTAAGAATTGGCTGATTATTTGTTTCTCCGTCGTTTGTTTTTGCTCAAATATTTTCGTTTGTGCAACCATGGTAAAGTTGAAAATTTGCATTATTTTCAAATATAAGATCCTGTGCCGGTGTTTTCTATTACAGCTTCTTGCAGTCTGGCTATACAGTTACCGTTAAGAGCGTGTTAGCGTTTTTCATGCGTAAATCGAGAACTTGGGAGGTTTTGAAGTGATTTTGGTCACATTATTAATAATAATAATAATTATAAACTCTTTATTTGCACTTAAAAAGTATACAAAAAAGGCGAGCTTATTGCCACATGGCAATGTCTTACAGCTAACCTAAACATAGTGGTACATGCGCGCATTGTGAAAATAAAGATTATTACATAACATAGTGCCCGAGGAGAGGAAATTGGGAGAGGAACAGGAGAGAAAGGGAAGAACTGGTTACTTCTAAGAAAGGTAGTAATCCTTAAGGTGAGTCTTAAACGATGGTAAAGAAGGCGAGTTTCGTATATTTGCTGGGAGATCGTTCCAGAGTCTTGCACCATGGACTTAGAAAGAATAGGAATAGAAATCACTATTATGACTCGGAATTTTTAATAAACTGTCAGAGGCTGACCGAAGTACGAGACCGTGTAAACTTAGTGGTTCAAAAAGCTCCTGGAGATAGGATGGTGTTAGTTGGGTGAGTACACGATATAGGAGAGCCAGTATATGAACATTTCTTCTTTGGCGTATTGGCAACCACTTTAACTGTGCCCTATAGTCGGACACGTGATCATACTTACGTAGACCGAAGATGAATCGTATGCATACATTTTGCAAACGTTCAAGTTTGTTGAGCAGTTCCTCTGATAAATCGAGATAAGCCACATCTGCATAGTCAAGGAGAGGCAGAGGAGAGACTGTGCAAGAGATTTTTTGTGTCCATAGGAAGAAATCTTCTGAGTGTTTGCAGAGGGTGAAAACGTTTTACCTTCTTTTAACTTCAGTCATCGTAATCACCATATATATTTATTTTAACTCTATTGGATAATTAATATAAAATTGGATAATTGACTTAGTAAACAGCGGATTTCGAAAGCGCGATTTTTAGATGACACGCGAAGACTCAATTTTGAAGTAATATTACACCAATTATTATTAATAGGGAAGAAGGTAAGAAATATTAATTTGAAGGAACATATCCTGAAATTTTAAACGTATTAAGAAAAAATCGATTTTAAAATCATTGACTCGTATTTTTATCACGTCGAAGAAAGTCAAAAAATTTGAAATGTGTACTGTTAAGAACTGCAAACCATGATAGAGAAGCTCGTGATTAAATAACCAAATCTGGTCAATCGCTCATAGCCACTGCTTCAGCATGAGCGTATAAACATAGATTTTACTGTAAACAGTTGCAAAGTTGTAGGGGTTGCGGCTGGAGACTCTTGGTCACCCACCGTATTTGCCAGCCTTGCTTTAATAGAGTATTTTTAGAACTTAGATAACTTTTTACAAAAGAAAAAAAATAACTTTGAAGAGTCGGTGAAAAACGCCTTCATATATTCCATTAGTTCCTGTCCACGAGAGATGTACAGCAGAGGAATTAAGCAACTCCCATTAAAATGATAAGTCTGCATAGATAATAGGGGTCAATATTTCTGTTAATTAAATACATCTTTTAATACAAAATTTTCGGCCCTTTTTTTATAGAACAGCAACTTCACATTAACCCAATATTATCTACAGTATTCGATTGCATGTATTAGTGTAGTGGCATATTTTATAGTTGTAATTAATAAAAAAAACACTAAAAACACGCTTTTGGGCTATGATACGATATTCACATCCACACGGCTACGATACGATATTCCATCATGGAATGCCAGTGCCTATCTTCCGGCTTCATCATCAGACCTTGAAACCTAATCGTGGTCAAAGTTCATTCCAAGACTTTTCTAACAAGTCCAAACACAGCTATGATACGATGTTCCATCATGAAGTTCCAGTTCATATCTTCCGACTCCATCATCAGATCAGTTCGACAGTACTATACATTACATTACATTACATTACATTTACGTCGTGTCCAATTGGTGGCTAAAAACCGCTCTTGGACGTGTCAAAATATTTGTGTTTTAAGTAGTAAGTGTCATTACTACTTTAATCTTTACGTTACATACATATATTAATTTAAAAAAAATATATAGTATCTAAGAAACTTTGGAACCTACTAAAAGTTATTTGTCGTAGAATTGTATTACAAAACAAATTAAAGAATAGTCAATGGCTACCTACTAAACACAGAATAATTAAAATAGTCAGTTAAAAAGTTGAATAATCAAAGCAGAAGCCTAACAATTGGAAATAGTCAATAAATCAAATATATACGTACTAAAAACTGTACATAGTAACATCCAAAGTAGTAAGTAATTTATTAAATAATCAAACTAAAACTAAATCTTAAATTTAAATACTAGAAGTACATATATAATTATCATTCAAATTGGTACAATATTTGCAAAGTCATGGCCCTCGAATTCGGAATTATTGTATTGTCATCAGAACTACATACAGCTGCCAATTTTCATGACGCTACGATCCTTTGCAGATGGTTAAATTAGTTACCTTAGATTCCATTACATAGTTACATACAGGTCGACCTAATAAAAGCGTGTTAAAAAATTATTCAACCTGAATTATGCTGTAAATTAATGTCTGAACAACCGTAAAAGTTTTTAAGACAATAAACAGTGATTGATTGATTGATTGTTTGACCTAACCAGACTTGATCAAAAGTTAAACAGCGGAACAAATCCGATTCTGGGTTATAAAAACACTGATTTAAACCCCAGGATAATCAGATTAGAGATAAATTATATAGCTTTTATGATTATGCATAAAACTGATTGAATGGTCTTTTAATATGCATTCAAAGATTGTCGCGGGTGTTTAACAATATAAAATAATTAAAAACGGATCTTACTGCGCGCAGTTAGCGGCACACGACCTATAATGGTCTTTTGTTTGATTTATATTGAGGTCATTGCTTACTAATTATAGTGAGTAGGCTTACTGACCTTTTATTTTAAAGCGATGAACCGACAAGGAAAGACATGGAGGTAAATCCCGTGAAAAGGATGCGTTAATTAGTATCGTAGGAGTTAATATATTAGCAAACCAACCATCAAATCAACCTCAACCTACCAAACCATATTTATAAACCCGATTGGTTAGAATCTGGCTTAAGATACCATCTTTATGCGGACGATGGTTTTTTTTTAACATGCTTTCATCAGGTCGACCTGTATGTAACTATGTAATGGAATCAAAGGTAACTAATTTAACCATCTTCCAAGGATCATAGCGTCATGAAAATTGGCAGCTGTATGTAGTTATGATGACAATACAATAATATGGTACTGTCGAACTGATCTGATGATGGAGTCGGAAGACATGAACTGAAACTTTATGATGGAACATCGTATCATAGCTGTGTTTGGACTTGTTAGAAAAGTCTTGGAATGAACTTTGACCACGATTAGGTTTCAAGGTCTGATGATGAAGCCGGAAGACAGGAACTGGCATTCCATGATGGAATATCGTAACATAGTCGTGTTTGCACTTGTGAGAAAGGTCACGTAATGGACTTTGAACATGATCAGGTTTCAAGGTTATAACAAACCTATTATATATTGACTTGTAAATATTGAGTGTAAATAGTGTAAATATTGACATAAGTGCCTGTATAAAGCGTATTTTTAGTGTTTTTTTTAAACTATTAATTTATTTTTACTCTAGACTTTCCAGTGAAATTAGCTCATTCAATAATAACCTAGGTCTAGTGTGTCATTGGCTAAATCCCACGGTATCGTCAATAAACCTAACAACTCTCCGACGACCAGCAGCTAATGATTCACGCGCAGTTGGGCCATTAAGACCTGCTCTTCTTTAGGGAGCTAATGGGCCCTGTTGCGGTTTGTCCGCTAAGACCCAGTTGTAATTGGGTCAGTCAAACCCACGCGCCAACACTCATCCGACGGCCTCAACGCAGAGTGAGAGCCAAGGTGGGACGCTGGCCTGCAGGCCAGACTCCCCTAGGATTCAACCTTCGGGTGCTCCTGGACGGTTTGCGCACCGTGCGGCGTCAGTCAATTTATTGTGCATTCTGACTAACAGTCGGGAGAGTCTGGAAACAGTACTGTCTCCTATAGAGCGGGGGTAGTTGTTCATCTTAGGACGACTGCTCTTGAAACTACCTTCGGTTACCCGATTCTGGGTGAACAGCCGGGCAAACGATGCCGTGATCCGCGATAGATTCGGTAGACACCGTTTCACCGCTTCGTCAGGGAGAGGACCGCGTAAGCGACCTCGAACTAGTAACCAGTCGGGAGACCGGAGTAATCTCGTTGCAACTGGGAGTAAGGGCGCGAGTGTCGGCACGCTGGGTAACATACCTGGCTATCTCGCATTTAAGGCGTTGGCCTCTTACGAGCCTGTGGCGGAGCTTGACGGTGGACTGTTTTGTCCAATTCTTCTACGCTCACTCCAGGGAGATAGAACGACTAATCGTTAAAACTTACTGAGGTGACGGGCTCGCCCGTTGTAGTTGACAACTCTAGTTGTATTCGTCTCATACGTCTCCTATGTTCACTCCTGGAGTGACAGATTCGCCTGTTGTTGGTGACAGCACCCCACTGTTCAGTTATATGGTTTCTAGTGGTTCAACCTCCTCGTAAAGTAACTTAACCTGTCAGCGCCGCTGTGAGATTCTGCTACCGCTGTAATCTGTAGTCGGGGGCGGTTGGGATCAGAAGTTTGCGGATTCAGAGGGATTCCTTGGGCGGATCAGGCTGTTTCAGCTACACTTGCTCTATCCGGTAAACAGCCGGGGGAGTCGAAAGATGTAAGTTCCTAAGACGCAAAAAGTAGTTATTGACGAATGTGACCATGACGGGCAAAGGGCGTATCAGTGGTATCAGTCGTATCAGTCGTAGCGTATCAGGGCGTATCAGTATATCATGCCCTCGCTGATACAGTATTGAGCTATGCTCTCACTTCATTTGGTCGTAATTTTCAAACATATATAGATAAAATATTTAATTTGCAACGTAGAATAATAAAACTTTTAGTAAATAAAATGTGGTAACACAATGTAAAAAGAACTATAACTTGTTGTTTAAGCTATATTTATTTGTTAAGCGATGCGATATAACTTGTTGTTTAAGCGATGCGATATTTATTTATTTATTTTTATTTACATTTACATATACATTCAAATTCATGAGCACAAGAGAAAAAGAATTGACAATTTAGACAATTCGTCGTATGCTTTTAAGTTATATATACATACCTAATACATCTGTCTGAGCCCAGGTTAGCGCATACATTAAACGCAAATGATAATCTTTCTATTATGCTAAGCAAAGAGCAGCCGAGCCCACCTTGCTAGGCACCCCTGTGTTAAGGCGAGCTCACTTCGGGAGTCACACTAGAGTGCCACGGTTGTGTCAAGGAAAGATCATATATATATATATATATATATATATATATATATATATATATATATATATATATATATATATATATATATATATATATATATATATATATATATATATATATATATATATATATATATATATATATATATATATATATATATATATATATATATATATATATATATATATATATATATATATATATATATATATATATATATATATATATATATATATATATATATATATATATATATATATATATATATATATATATATATATATATATATATATATGTATGTATGTATGTATATATATATATATATATATATATATATATATATATATATATATATATATATATATATATATATATATATATATATATATATATATATATATATATATATATATATATATACATATATATATATATAGTTATATTTGATAAGGTTTGTAAAGAAATCCGTTTATAGGATGATGTTTTTATTTAAATAAAATTAGTAAAAGCTACTTAAAAAGTAGCGAAGGAAATCCCAGCTTGTATTGGGAAATGCTTATGTTTGAATGAGATATACTTACGGATGTGCACGACTTTCGACGGTGCAATGTAAGTTTAAAGGTACTTTTGCAGTCGACTAACGATCACTATTCATCCATATATCTCATAAATAGGGCTTATCCTTATGCAACACAAAGTGCCTTCAATTGAGACGAATTAAGCGAAAAAATAAAAAATTAAACTATTGATCACTTCGGCAAAGCCGTTTTCTAAATGAAAGTGACATTACGAAATAATTCAAATTTCGAATGCTACCAACATTTAAAATATGATACAATTGGCTGAGTTTGTTATCAACGAGCCATTAAATCGAAATAAAAATAAAAAAAACCTCCATATGCTCAATGAAATGAAAGAAGAAACTTCAATCTTAATTTCTGGCAGAGGAGTTTATAATAAAGATTGTATAATGTTATCAAAATAGGGTAAACCTATATAAAATTGTATAATATTAAAACATTGTAAAGAAATATTGTAGAAAACAGTATAATATTGTTATATTTGATAAGGTTTGTAAAGAAATCCGTTTATAGGATGATGTTTTTATTTTTATTTTATTATTTTTATTTTATTATTTTTTTATTTTTATTTCGATTTAATGGCTCGTTGATAACAAACTCAGCCAATTGTATCATATTTTAAATGTTGGTAGCATTCGAAATTTGAATTATTTCGTAATGTCACTTTCATTTAGAAAACGGCTTTGCCGAAGTGATCAATAGTTTAATTTTTTATTTTTTCGCTTAATTCGTCTCAATTGAAGGCATTTTGTGTTGCATAAGGATAAACCCTATTTATGAGATATATGGATGAATAGTGATCGTTAGTCGACTGTAAAAGGACCTTTAAACTTACATTGCACCGTCGAAAGTCGTGCACATCCGTAAGTATATCTCATTCAAACATAAGCATTTCCCAATACAAGCTGGGATTTCCTTCGCTACTTTTTAAGTAGCCCATTTTACAACTAGTAACGCTCACCCTTCATCCTTTCATTGATATGAGGGCATGTCACGCTTTTAGTTTTAAGTTTTCAGCTGAATATTGATCGCAGCTTCTTTATATCACACCTTTAGAAAATAAAAAAACGAAATTCGAAATTTTAAATTCTTCCATCTGTCAAGTAGCTCGTCTTGTCTTGTTATTTCCCTTGAAATAATAGGAAATTGAGTGAGTTTACGTATAAAGAAGGATTGTAGCTTAATTTGAGATAATTGGATGAAGGGTGAGCGTTACTAGTTGTAAAATGGGCCCAACTTAAACCTACTCCTCTTTCCGCAAGTGAGAGGCATTCATCATTCTCGTTAACACCTAAAGCATTCCCGAATCCGATCAAGGGAATCCTTCGTCACGATGTAAGTGGCTTTTATAATTATTTACTTTATAATAATCTTATTGATCAATTCTAAAAAGAATATATACACAAAACTATCAAATATTTCAAAATATTGAATTTTTACATATTTTATGTTTCGTTCATTGTAAATAATCCATTTAGGTTAAAGGTAATCTTTCCAACTAATAGGAAAGAGCTGACTGCTTCCTTTCATTGATATGAGGGCATGTCACGCTTTTAGTTTTAAGTTTTCAGCTGAATATTGATCGCAGCTTCTTTATATCACACCTTTAGAAAATAAAAAAACGAAATTCGAAATTTTAAATTCTTCCATCTGTCAAGTAGCTCGTCTTGTCTTGTTATTTCCCTTGAAATAATAGGAAATTGAGTGAGTTTACGTATAAAGAAGGATTGTAGCTTAATTTGAGATAATTGGATGAAGGGTGAGCGTTACTAGTTGTAAAATGGGCCCAACTTAAACCTACTCCTCTTTCCGCAAGTGAGAGGCATTCATCATTCTCGTTAACACCTAAAGCATTCCCGAATCCGATCAAGGGAATCCTTCGTCACGATGTAAGTGGCTTTTATAATTATTTACTCTATAATCATCTTATATATATATATATATATATATGTATATATATATATATATATATATATATATATATATATATATATATATATATATATATATATATATATATATATATATATATATATATATATATATATATATATATATATATATATATATATATATATATATATTCTTTAATTATTTTTATATTAATTTATAATCATTAATAATAATATTATAATTTTTTTATTTTGGTATTCTTTTATTTTAAATAATTGTCTAAACCGCAGAATAAAATCTACAAGCGCGAATCCCCTCTTTTGCAATATACCTTAGAGGTGATTGTCGCATCGTATTTATATGAGTTCCGCTCGTTTCACTGTAAATATTGCTATCCATAATGCAGGTAGGCAGAGTATATATTACCTATACATGAAAAAATTACATACTTACTAGCAATGGAGCATTTTAGAAATTCAGAATTTAAAATACCAATACAGTACAATAGGAATGTTAGAGAAAAGTCCGTAAAAGATTTGAAGAACCAAGAGCGAACAACTACTATGGTGAAAGGACGTTTAAGTACCTCATTCCAAGAATCTTTAATACTATTGTATCTGAGGAAGACTGTGTAAGCGTGAGCAAACAGATGTTTAAAAAGAGATTAAAAAGCTACCTGTTGGACGTTTATAGTGAAATTAGTGGTCATAAGTAAATTTGTTATACGTTTCTATCATTTAAGCTTGTAGTAATACTGGCCTAATTTAAGCCTGCAGTAAGACCAGTAGTAATACTGCTGTGCATTGTTTTTTATTTTTGTATCACAAAATTAGAAGTGTAAGACTAGAAAAATAAGACTTTGTCTCGCCAACAAACTGTATACCAGTTTGGCGAGATTTTAATATTAAAAAAAATGTATTTGTTCTCTGAATAAAATAATAAAAAAAAAAAGTTCTATATATATTTGAACTGCGTCCCCTGCAATTTGAATGTGACTACTCTGTGAGAAACAGCAAGTGTCAAACGCCTACAAACCGGTTTCAATCAGACACCCGGTCATATGTCACGGATTTTAATTTACTTAACCTTCCGCTGGCGACTTAAAAAATTGCACCTTTCTAAAGGTAATAATGGGGTTATCCATAACCCTAATTTTGAAAGCTATTGCAATGGGCTTAAAATAAAATTTTAGAGAAATCTGTATTTTTAATAGTCCATATTTAATTAGGAAGCTTGGGTCATATGACCTACTCGTTATCTTGGGTCGGCTCAACTCAACGATGTATGTGTCTACTTTGTCTGCCTTACGCCAGTCTGTTTCGTTGGAGTAGCTAGCTGAGAGCTGTAATTCATTAGTGTAATTTTGTGTCCGCAGTGCTGTGAGTTAAAAATGTCTCTACAGTGTAAACGTAAACATTAAACTTTATCGCTTGTGGATAAATACAACATGTTTAAACGACTTGGAAAAGGTGAAACATTAGTTAGTCTCGTTAAAATAAAAGGGAATTTGTCGTGCTACAATTCACAGCATAAGGAAGAACAGGGATAAGACTTTCTTTAACAAAATAATGTTAAAAATGCGCGGAAAACACTGAAAACTGGCAAGTTTCCACAAGTTTGATAGGGTGTCTTCTTGTGAGTGTCTTATTGTGTATTATCATGTCTTATTGTGTATAGTGAGTGTATTATCTCTTTAACCATTTATCCAGTAAAAGTGAAATCATATGCAGTAAAAGGGAAAAGTCTTTTGTTTTAAACACTTTTGACGATAAAATTACTTATTTTGATATGAATTCATAATTGTTCATAATATGACCAATAAATATGGCCTAACGATTTGAATTATTTTTTTAATATAAAAAAACTACTTTTTGTGACTTAAATATAAAATTTAGACATATGCTGTCGCTGACTTTTTTGTAGGCATTATCAAGCTCTATCAAGCACTTCTCTAGAACTTAATCATATCTCTGAAAAAAAACTATTATATAATATATAAAAGAATTGATATATAGCCTATGACACTCACAAATAACGTAGCTTTCTATTGGTAAAAGAATTTTCAACATCGGTTCAGTAGATCCAGAGATTACTTCCTACAACGTCACAAACTTTACCTCTTTATAATATTAGTATAGATAATTATTTTTTTTGCATTTAATTTTGGTACGCATCTAAGTGCAGGACTGCCTATCTACTGGAGTAGTTGATTGTATTGTATTGTATTGTAAGTAGTTGATGGCGCAGGGGTTACGTATACCCAGTGGCGGCGCTAGGCGTCGGCGACGTCGGCGACCGCCGACGGCCTCGCACCTGAGGGGACCTCACAAAAGCTTCCGCTGAGAGAAGCTTCTCAAAGTTAAAATTGATTAAGACCTACTTGAGAAGCACGATGACCCAAGAGAGACTATCTGCGTTATCAATTCTATCAATTGAAGCTGAAACAGCGGCTAGTATTAGCTATGACATAATCCTGAAAAAGTTCAGTAAGGCCAAAAGCCGAAAAGTTCGTCTATTTTAATTTCTATTTGTGTAATTTTTACATCATTTGATTAGCAATAAAACTCGTTTACTCATACATTAGGTTCACTATAATTCGGCTCATGTAATCTAACGTTTTCTTTTTGACTGGGAAATAAAAAAGGCCTCGCGAACCTAACTTCGCCGACGTCCAAGTGTGGTCTAGCGCCGCCACTGCGTATACCCCTGCTGCCATCGGAGGGTTAAGTGCGAGAGTGAGTTAATGCATGGATGTGGACATGCAGCACTTGTTTACGTCATTATTGCACCGTACTAATTGTAATTCTGCAGGAAAATACCAGACCGCTGACGAACAATACAAAGTGCTAATTAATTATCGCGCACCTAACGGCTTCCACTACGCAGGTAGCTAGCATAGAAAATCCTGATAAACATCTGCGTGATTAGTAGACAACGCATTATACGCAGTTGCTCTATCAAAACGCTGAAATATGCAACGTAGTCCAAAATAAGCACGAAAACGTAACAATATTATTGACGACAAAACGCTTTTAAAAAGGCTCTTATACCATTGATAATATAGCGTATTAGACTGCGCAATGTCGTACTACAATTCGGCAATCAGAATTTTACTTTGAAACGTGTAGATGAAACGTGTAATTGAAATTAAGAGCCGTATTACAAAATAGCGTAGGTATTCTTTTAAAATGAGTTGAAAAATGAACGCATTTTTTTTTGGATGTAACTATAAAAGATAGGATAAATAAATAAATAAATAAATAAATAACTATTCAACCCTGGGAGAAAAACCGCGGCACTGAGCGCTCTTCTCTTGCGCAAGCAAATATATACACAATTTCTAATTGTTTTTTGCAGTGTTTTCTCCTTTCTAATGACAATAATTTATATTATGTCGTATTGCTAAAAGAGTGAACTTTAATATAGTATAAGTATTATATAAGAATCTTATTTTATTTCTGAGAAAATTAGAAAGATACAGGAAGATTTTTTTTTTAATTTTGTGTAATTGTAAGTAATGTATACCTTGGATATGTGGTCAAAAAACGAAAAAATAAAGCCGTAGTGTACATCAAGAATACATGACGGACATAAAAAAATAGTATACGGTTTTCGTTGTAGTGATATTACTGTATTAAGGAGCTCAAAGTTTGCCTTCCGAGCGTTTTACGAATAACGACTTTCGGAAAATGGGCTGAATAAGTAAATAATATTCGTTACATCTAAAATTAAGGCCGCTATGGTCAACATCAAGAAATGGTCCAGGTAATTCAGTAATTAAAGTTTGTAGAAATCTCTTTATTTCTTGGAATTAGAACGCCAAAAATCCACTTTTCTTGCCTTTCTGGAAAAAATATGTGAACGGGCTCTTAAACGTGTACACGAGAGATTAGACGTCTACTCGTGAGACGAGTTAAACGTGTAATAGGTACAAATTAACACGTGTAAACGTGTAGATGAAACGTGTAATTTTACTTTGAAACAATTTAGTACACAGATAATACCTTGTTGGGCCTAAATCACATTGTGACGTTTTGGTTTGAATATCTCATATAGGTATATGAATATGTATACGTATACATGCTACGTATAGGTGTATGTATACATGCATGTATACATGCTACGTAGCATGTACATGCTATGTACATGTACATATGTACATGTACATGTACATGTACATGTACGTACATATGTACATGTACATGTACGTAGCATGTACATGCTACGTAGCATGTATACATGCTACGAGTACACTAAAACTATTTAATTTCAGCACATTCTTTTGCAATATTTTTGTAAATAAAAAAAACCTGGGCCATCCATCTTGATAATTTTAATTCTACCGTGTTATTATTAATGGATGAAAACCATTTATTCCGACTATTAGAGCTGTGAATAAGTGATTAAACCTCGGTCTCAGAATGATTATCATCGCCTCCGCCTTATCGACAATTTTGCCGAATAAGATGTCGACCACTACTGACGTTATATGTCTTTCGTGTCGGGTCTTTTATGATAAAAGACTGGCTGACCCGTGCCCACTTCGTTGGGCGGTAAAACTTTTTACTTGTGATGAAATTATGAGTGTGGTTCGGTTAGTACTGAGTGCTATGATTAATTTCCTGACTGCCAAAAGAAGGGTTATATTTTTACTGCATATGTATGTATGTATTTGCATGCCAATTTGACTATATTACCGTTATTTGTGAGTGTCTTCTTGTGAGTGTCTTATTTGTGAGTGTCATCTCTTTAACCATTTATGCAGTAAAAGGGAAATTATATGCAGTAAAAGGGAAAAGTCTTTTGTTTAAAACACTTCAGACGATAAATTTACTTATTTTGATAAGAATTCATAATTGTTGATAATATGACCAGTAAACACGACCTAACGATTTTATTTTTTTTTTTATATGAAATACTACTTTTTGTGACTTAAATATAAAAGTTAGACATATGTTGTTGCTGACTTTTTTGTAGGCATTATCAAGGTCTACAACTTTTTTCTAGAACTCAATCATATATCCCTCATCGTTAAGGCAGCGTTAGTTAGAAACGTTTTCGTTCGACCGTTTTTTCTCCGACTTACTTTGCAAAATCGACTACCACGAAAAAGATTTTTTATTTTTCGGATTAATATATAGCCCATGATACTGACAAATAACGTGGCTTTTTGTTGGTAAAAGAATTTTCAAAATCGGTTCAGTAGATCCAGAGATTACTTCCTATAACCTCACAAACTTTACTACTTTATAATATTAGTATAGATAAACGAAGAGCACGCTCGGATTCGACTCCCGGTCGACGACTTCGAAACGATTGTGTAACCCACTGTGCCACTCAGCGTTCGAAGAGCCCGTTTTGTAACATAATGACATTGACTGAATAACTCATTCGGTCACTTTCTCTGATTACCACGAGATGAGTCCGGTTACCAAGACCACTAATACTACGGCCTTCAATAACAAGTGATAATGAGAATGATGAAGATAAATTTTATTGAATGTTCTCTTATTTTTCGACCTTCAAAGTTTAGACACCTGATATATCTTTTTTCTGAACATTAAATACTCTTCCTAAAAAACTCTTCATCCTGATTACTTAAACATTCATGCACTGCAGCTACTACCGTGTAATCATTTCAAATTTTCGACCTCTCAGATGTTCCTTTAATATCGGAAATAGATAGAAATCACTATTTACTTATTTATTTGTTTCCCAAAACATAAATAACCTCGCAGATGATTTCAAATCGTAAATTATTTTTCTAGGCTATTAATTTTTATTTTATTTTTTATTTTTATTTTTATTTAGGTACATACAGTTCATTCATAGGTCATGTAATCTTATAATAATTATATAAATTATTTAATAATTAATATAGGGAGGTTTAACACATCTTACATGACCTTTACTGCCAATAGCACATCTAACTATGCGATAATTTGGCCCGTCTCTAGATGTGCATATTTTTATGCAATTTTAAGAAATGAAGTGTTTTTTTTTAAATAAATTAGTTGGACCCACCACCTGTATATACACATAAATATACCAATTTTATAAAAAATATAGCTATGTAATAAATATATACATTTATAGTTGTAATTTAATAAAATTTAATTAAGAAAAATAGATAAGTGATACTAAATAAATTGTCGTGCGTTGCAAAGAAGTTGATCAGATTTTACATATCCCTTGTTAAGTAGCCATCTATTAAGGTTTGCTTTAAATATTTTTATGTTAGGATAATTTTTCATGTCTTCACTAAGGGAATTATATAATTTTGGGGCTATGTAGAATATATGTCTCTGGGCAAATGTTGTCCTGACTGTCGGAATTATATAATTGATACTCGCGGACATTCTTGTGTTCAGATTGTTTTGAGTTCGGGCGTTTATTATTATTATTACACGACTATTATTCTACTATAGACTATTATTATAATTCTACTGTTAATAATATTATTATTACTCTACTCTATTACTATTGCTATCATTATTATTCTAATATATAGATTATTATTATAGACTATAGCAAACGAGACAGACAAATACGTTAGTGTAATATTAAACGATTATACTTACATTTAATGTTTATCTAACCTTTCTTATTATGCTAGTTACTACTTTTTAAAAATTATAATACTACATACTACATATTTATCTAATTACTTGATTGTTAAGAAATGCCATTACCGTACTTTGCAGTTGTGCTAGGTTCACCGTCCAAATATCCAATTCTGGCTCAGTCGAACATAGTGCATTTAGGGTACGAAGCGTCCGCACCGTGAAGCAGTGTTGAACGATGTTAGTTCTAGCTCGCGGTAACGCGAACAATACGTGAGTAATTGGTGGGTACAAGCACGGTAGTAATTGGCGGGTACAAACAGACCGATTCTTCAAAGGATGGTCGGATTATCAACGAACCCCCTAATATATGTGGCAGATTGACAGGCAATCTCGTCTTACGCTTAGTAAGTTGTACCCAACCATCCCCAGAATAAATGCTGTAGGATATAGGAAGGGATAATAATATTCATGCTGTTTAAAGTACAGGAACCTCAGAAAGCGTTTCTGTATACTCTCCAGCCTGGATATGTAGCTATTTTCGTAAGGACTCCATATTGCTGCGTTGACTTCTAATCTGCTCCGAATTAGGGAATTGAATAGGAGGCGCGTGACAAATGTGTTGTTGAACTGTCTCATGCTCCTCATTACAAAACCTAGCTATTTGTAAGAATTATCAACTAGGGTGTAGATGTGCTGTCTGTATGTCAACCGTGAGTCAAAGATTACTCCTAGGTCCCTTGTTTGATTTACTCGTGATAGTGCCTTGCCATCAATGTTATAACTATGTACGGGGCGCCACCTCGCGAGTACGTCTAGAACATTTGCCGGTATTGAAGGGCAAGTATGGAGCATGTTCCAGTACTTCAAAGCCAGCTTCTCGATGTATTTCGTTTCGCAATGTTTTTATTTGTCCAGTATATATGTACAGCCCCCGTTATAGTAGCTCCATGATCAATGCTTTCAATCATCACGACCCCTTGACTGTCCCAGATATGAGAGCTCATAATTTTACCGGCGTATTGAATGGCTTAGAATTTATTAGGAGTTGGAGATGATGGTCGTTTTCCAGGTCATGTAATGCTTTTTCGTTTCAGGATCGTAATGGTGAAGCCATGCTTTGTCCATAATAGTTATGCATCGAACAATAAACGGTCAGGATTCTGTTGTAACAAATGCAAAGGGTGTTGCGAAATCTGCAGTCTTGTTTTTTAACCCCTCCTACTTGAGTTAACCATTCTTGGTTTGACGCTTACACATGCTAAGACTTGAGCTAATCAATTTTGGTTAGCCAATATTTATTATTATTATAATAATAAATGTATTCATTATTATCTTAATTGTTTTACGAGATAAGGTTATAATGTTTTATATGTCGAATTTCAATGCGATCATTTTACAGTTATTCTTTTTATGATCCGTATAGTGGTTTACAAGTTATAGTCGTTTTACTCAAGGTCATTGACTTGCGCCGAATTTACGCGCGAAAATGTCACCGGCTTAAGTGACAGCTGAATTTTTACTTCGCGATTGCAAGTGTGTCCCTCGTAGACGTATTTGTCACTCTTGGCTTGTATGGTTTAAGTTTCCGCAAGTTTTCCAGCCATCAAAAAACTAAAAATAGAAACGATTTAGCTCTTTTTGAGTAGCGTCATCTCTTTGTTCCTCGCTGTATAGTTATCTTTATAAATTCCTGGGGTGCAGGTTTCGCCAGTAGTAGTTAACACCACCCCACTGTATAGCGAGGTTGGCAGTTAACGGTTCCTGTGCAGCTTTGGCCTTATGACCCTCCTCGAAGAGGGTGGAACCTGGAAAGGACACGTTTCCTAAGCAGCGGAGGTGGTTGTCGACTTGACGTCATCTATCATTGAATCGATCCGTTGACCAGCCAATTCCTAGTGAACAGACGGGCAAAGGACACTATGGTTGGCGATAAATTTAAACTCAAATGCCGCTGAATTAACATCAGGTAGAGGACGCGCAAACGACTTTGGAACCAGACGGGAGGATGAAGAAATCATGCCAAATCTGGTATAGACGGTGTGAGGCTGTCCTCTTGGCAAACTTTTCAGTGTCACGCGGTAAGGAGTTGGACTCTCGCGGGTAAGTGGGCGTTGGTGGACTGCCTTCGTCTCCAAGTATCTTCGTACACTCCAGGTTGAAAGAACGATCAATATCGCTGTACCTTCCTGGGGTGACAACTCCTTCTCCTTCTTCCTAGATCCTGTCTCATTTACTTAAGGGTGGCCTTCCTTGTCCTTCTCCTCCACTGAACACGATCTTGTTCGGTGTCGGCGTCGAGTTGAGCTTCTCTCAGGTCATTTTGGACTGTCGTCAACCAAAAGGCGGGTGGTCGTCCACGAGCACGTTTCAACGTTGGCAGGGCAAGCTTCACCATGTGATCATCTGGGCGTCGCTGGACGAGGCTGTACCACCGTAAGCGTCTTTCTTTGACTTTATCAATTATCGAAGCGACTTTAAAACTTTCCATTATGTACTCATTTCGGATGTTGTCTAATAGTGTGTTACCCGCTGACCAGCGTAACCTGTTTCCATTTCTTTTGTATGTAGTTTATTAAGATGTCGTCTGTTGTCTGTTAGTCGTTGTCTGTTAGTCTAGTTGTCTGTTAGTCGCCCAACATTCTTATCCATACAAGACAGCAGGTCTAATTTCTGTTCTATACATGTGCCCTTTGATCTTAACCCCTTGAGTATGATACGACCAAATCTGGTTCTGAAACAATTATCCGTTGAGTATGATACGACCAGATCTGGTTCCGCGTTTTTTTTCACTTCTTTGACGTTCTCATTTATTCATAATTATCTAATTGTTTTACAAAATGATATTTCAATATTCTATATTCGAAATTTCAATGCAATCATTGTGCAGTTGTTCTTTTTATGATTGGTGTAGTAGTTTCGTAGTTATAGTACTTTAAGGTCGATGTCGCCGAAAATCCTGCAAAAGAGACAGATGCATCCATGAAAATACCCATTTACTCCAAGGGTTAAGGGGCATTTTCTGTCGCACATAAAGCCTGTTAGCTGTCTCCACTTCAACCATCCTGTAGTAGATCTATGAGTAACATCGTTGTCAGTTTTGGCCATCGTTGCTTAGTATTGAGCCCAAATATTTAAATTGCGTCACCTTTCTGTTGTAGGTGATAACTCCGATTAGTAGATTGTTACGTCCCGAACTCTTTGCGACTCATCTCAGGGCGAAAAGACCGCATCAATCGATAACCTCAGTCCTATAGTAGCGAGTGAACCAACATTAATTTTTGGGATTTTCTAAATATCCCGACAAGCAAATGTTTTGGTGGGGTTTTTCATACACCGGCGTAGGACCATTTGCTCTTGTTGAAGGATTGATGAATAGCGACCACAACAAGGAAATAATGTCAAAAAATGAGGCCGGAGTTCAACAGAGGCTTCCATCGAAAGATGCCTTGGCTCCTTGCCAAGGCATCTTTATTCCAATAAAATGAAGGAATTCTTTGCCAAAAACAAAGTGGCTGTTTTATAGTACATATTATAGCCTAATTTGTTCATTGAGTCAAGTATGGTATATGGATAAAAAAATACATCAAAATGTATAAAATCCTGATAGAATCTATGGCCAAACGAATGGAAATGATTTTGAACGCGAAGGAAGGGCATACTAAATATTAATTAAAAAGAAAATATGTTTATATTCCCAAAAAACTGTGGTTTTCTTACATATGAGTTTGATTCAATAAATATGCTCACTACTGTATGTGAGTCCGCTGTGCATGTAGGAAGCTGCTGCTAAATCTAAACCTACCTGAAATTCCTATTCGTCGATCGTTTCGCTGTTTTCGTAACCGACCTTGATGTAGCGAAATTGGCCATTCAGTTGCAAAACGTATCAATTGATGAGTCGGCTTGTTTGGGGAAATGACCATTGCTTTAAGCAATAAAATATTGCATAATGTTTGGCATGCCTACGCGGAATATCACTACGTGCGAATTACAAATTACAAGAAGTTTGTTTGTTGTTATAAAATGAATATTCTATTTGATAACCTTTGTTGTTCACCTGGGATTGCAAGTATTAATATGTACCTCGTCGGTATTAGAAAGTTGCATAATTATTGTTAATATAATTAAAAAATCGTTTGTATACACAACACACATACATATGCATACCTACATAAATATATATATATATATATATATATATATATATATATATATATATATATATATATATATATATATATATATATATATATATATATATATATATATATATATATATATATATATATATATATATATATATATATATATATATATACCTATATATATATATACTAGCTGCGTCCAGCGGTTTCACCCGCGTGGTGATGGAAAATTGTGATAATGATGAGAGAAAATTATATATCTTTATAAATTATAGCCTATGTGTTATTCTGATGTGTAAGCTATATTATTGTAAAGTTTCATCAAAATCCATTCAGTAGTTTTTGCGTGAAAGAGTAACAAATATCCATACATACATACAAACTTTCGCGTTTATAATATTAGTAGGATATGTTTTTATTTAAAATAAAATTAGTAAAAGCTACTTAAAAAGTAGCGAAGGAAATCCCAGCTTGTATTGGGAAATGCTTATGTTTGAATGAGATTTACTTACGGATGTGCACGACTTTCGACGGTACAATGTAAGTTTAAAGGTCCTTTTGCAGTCGACTAACGATCACTATTCATCCATATATCTCATAAATATCGACTTTTATTATTTTTATTTTTTCATCAAAGTGTCATCCTTTAAACGAATTCTTAAAAAAAGAAATTTTACAAAAAACCAATCAAATATTAACAATATTATACAATTTTATCTTATGTTTTGAACTCCTGTAAATATCATATAGCCTTAAGTATAAACTTCTCGACCAGAAATTACGATTTATATCTTATTTCATGGCAACGAGCAAATGAAGTATTTTATTTTTATTTTCATTTAATAGCTGGCTGATAGCGAACCCAGCAATGGTATATCGTCCTTTTAAAGAGTGGATATATTCGAATTTCAAATCGAACTTTCGGTATGTCATTCCGCATTTAAGAGACGATTCATTGTGATTTTTTTCATTGTTTTTGCTTTAATTTGTCTTTAATAAAGACATTTTATTTTGGTTTGCAAAAGGATACGCTTTGTTTATGAGATGTGGATGAAGGGTGATCATTCGCTAGCGATAAAGGGATCCCATTAAACCTACATTGCACTGTCGAAAGTGGTGCTCATCCAGGAATACATCTCATTTAAAATAAGCATTTCCCAATCCAGTCCGGGAAACCTTCCAGCTATGTAAGTGGCTTTTATTATTTTTATTTTTTCATCAAAGTGTCATCCTTTAAACGAATTCTTAAAAAAAGAAATTTTACAAAAAGCCAATCAAATATTAACTATATTTTCAATGCCACCTTCCAGCTCAATGATCAGACCTTGGAAATAATCCATGATTATAATACATTTCAAACCGATTCCATTAAGCCCAAACACGCCTCCGATACTTTGTTTCAGTATTTTTTTAGTATTTAATTTATTCATTCAGAATATACAATAAAAGCATGAATTATGAATTAAAGCTAATTATCGCATATTAGAATTCGTCAGGTGCTAGTAGTATATTAATATATGTAGATATAAAACTATTTTAAAGCATAAATAATAATTCGACAATAGCGTTGACTAAAGTCGGCTTTACACGGCAGACAAAAAAAAAAAAAAAATCGGTTGTCTGTAAAGTCGATACTGACGATAGTTGAACGTGACAACGTCAGAAGAAAATACTGATGGAATGGTTGCATTTGAAGCAGTTTCATTTAAGATTCTGATATTGTTTATTACAAACACCCAAAAATATATGCTTTTATACTCACCGATTTGACTACAACATGTAAATGTATTATTGTATAGCAGAATAATTGTATCGTTGTTTATTGTTTTTTTTAATTTGAAAGTTTGAAATCTCAAACTGTTAAATAACGGTTTGATAAGCGTTTGAGCACGCTGCGCCATCTAGCGGTAGGTAATATGTCGTAAATAAACAATATCAGCGATATTTTACCAACCGCTAGATAGCGCATCGTAATGACAGCTTTTCATACTTTTTTTTTTTAATAAAAGTTGCCTACTTCGTTGCACTTCGTTGTACCCACAAGAAAATTGTCCGTTCAGTAATAACATTCCGTATATCAAGAATACATATAAAATTATGTCAAGAATTTAAATCAATCTAGTGATTTTCATTCGTACTATTTTAGACTGAGGTTAGTAAATAATTCTTGTCGCAACCGGTAGATGGCAGCATTTATATTGAATAATAAACATAATAAATGGAACGCCTCAGAGTGAGGTAACGCCGCATGAGTCATGTTTTTTCGTGCGTGCAGCAGGCTCCATCGATTTATAAGACGTTGTCACCTCAAAATAGAGCTGAATCCATGTTTCGTTATGCAGTTCCTGTAACTACCTTCCGCCTTCATCATCACATCAGTTCGATGATACCATATTATTGTATTGTCATCAGAACTACATACAATTGCCAAGTTTCGTCTTGATACGGTTATCAGAAGTGATTGAAGTTTGACTTGCAAGATTCCGTTAATTGGTTGATTGATATATACAGATTAAGCTAATAAAAGCGTATTAAAGAGTAGTTATTTTAAACCTAAAATTAAAATCTTGAAGAGACAGAAAAAAACACAAGAAATTATTTAAATTTAAATATTAATAAATATTCTTACATACTTGATTAATAAATGTACGTAGATATAATATATACTTGATAATCTGATAATGTTTTGATAATCTGAGAATGTATATTTAAAACTTATCAAAAATACTATCAGAAATGGTTACATACTTATATATAATATGATATTTATATCTAATACATAAAAGAACTTAGAAAATAATATATATTAGAACATGTAAAATCTAAAATGCTAATTTTTGGTATATTATAAAAGTGTAATTTATTAAGAATTTAATAAATTAGAAACTTTCGTTTGTCTAATAACATTTTGAATCATTATAATAACTCAATTAAGCTGTACATATCTAATAAAATTCCCTTATTTTTGTTATTATTATTAGTATAATTAAAAGACCTCATGCGATGTGATTTTCGTTATGCATTTCTTAAGTTGGTAGATTGATTTTCTTTTGGCTCGGTTAGGTTGGCGAGTCTGCGAGAACTGTCAAAATAATCGGATGAGATGAAACGTGTTGCTGATTGATCGAAATGGGCAAATAAGGGGAACAATTAAGAACTAAATTACAATGTCACGAATGAAATACCAATGTCTATTTGATCGCAGGAGGATGACATTGTACGTATATAATAGCACCACACTTAGTGCTATCGCGCGTTGGGTTCTCAGACGACAATTTGGGCAATTTTACAGCTGATAGGAGCTCCCACACTTTGCAGAGTAAAAGTTAACGAAAATTGCTGCGAGAATATGTATAAAATGTATGCATCTAAATTATAAGGTACCTATATTATTATAATATGAAGGTTGATCGTTCAAGTGCAGTTTTTCTAGGTCATAGTAAAACAAAACCGATATTTAAAATCGAAATTATTCGATAATTTCACAAATTATAATATGGACAATAGTACCTACCTACAAATAATCAATCAGAATTATTTGATAATTTCACAAGTTAACAAAAGGATAATAATAAAAGTAGTTTAAACATACAAGTAGTAACAACTAGAACTGTCGACTACAACGGGCAAACCCGTCACCTCAGGAAGTTTTGACGATATTGATCGTTTTGCCTCGCATGAGGTGAGCGCAGAAGACTTACTTATGACAAAAACATCCACGGCCAAGTTACATGCCCGTAAGAAGCCAACGCCTTACCGCGAGTTATCCAGGTAAGTCACCCAGCGGGCCGACACTCGCGCCCATACTACCAGTTGCAATGAGATTACTCTACTCTCCCGACTGGTTACGGGTTCGAGACCGCTTGCGCGGTCCTCTCCCTAATTAAGCGGTGATTCGGTATCAACCGAATCTATCGCGAACCACGGCATCCTTTGCCCGGCTTATTCACCCGGGATCGGGTGCCATAAGAGCAGTTGCCATAAGGCTAACAACCATCCCCGTTCTATAGGAAACATTACTGTTTCCAGACTCTCCCGGCTGTTAGTCGGAGTTAATGGGCCCTTGTTGAGTTGCCCACGAAGACCCATTCTGTTCAGGGTTGGTCACACTCACGGGTCAACACCTATCCGACGGTCTCCACGCATGAAGTGCGAGCCTGGGTAGGACTCTGGCCTTATGGTTAATTTCCACTGGGAATCAACCTTCTGGCGCTCCTGGACGGTCTGCGCACCGTGCGGCGTAAGCCAATCGACTGTGCACTCTGACTAACAGTCGGGGGAGTCTGGAAGCAGTACTGTTTCCTATAGAGCGGGGGTTGTTGCGGACCTTACGGCGACTGCTCTTGAAATGACCATCGGCTACCCGATCCTGGGTGAACAGCCGGGCAAAGGACGCTGTGGTCCGCGATAGATTCGGTAAACACTGTTTCACCGCTTCGTAAGGGAGAGGACCGCGCAAGCGACCTCGAACTCGTAACCAATCGAGAGACCGGAGTAATCTGGTCACAGTCGGAAGTAAGGGCGTGAGTGTAAGCCCGCCGGGTAACACTCCTGGCTATCTCGCGGATAAGGCGTTGGCCTCTTACGGGCTTGTGGCGTAGCTAGATGGTGGACCGTTTTGTCCTCAAGTCTTCTACGCTCACTCCAGGGAGATAGAACGACTAATCGTTAAAACTTCCTGAGGTGACGGGCTTGCCCGCTGTAGTCGACAACCCAAGCTGTCAGCTGCTGCCCTCAGCCAGTTGGTCCCTGCTGCTTTTCTGATGTCGTCCAGCCATCGTAGTTGTGGTCTTCTTATGCCTCCCTTGAATATTTACTGTTCTTTAATTTTTGTAGTAAACTCTTTTAGAACATATTGGAATTTCACCTTCTTCAGTACTTCCTCAAGTCACAACTCTCACTAGAAAACAAATTAGTAGTGTACAAATGCATCCTGAAGCTCATTTGGACCTATGGATTACAGCTGTGGAGCACAGCAGCCAATTCCAATATAGAGATTCTTCAGCGGTTCCAAAACAAGATGCTGAGAATAATAGTTGATGCACCATGGTATGTCACGAACGACCGTCTACATTATGACCTCGAAATCTCAACAGTGAAAGAAGAAATTAAAACTAAAATGGTATCCTACCAAAAGCGAGTTCTACATCATCCAAATCAACTATCTTCAAAGCTGATGAAAAACCGGGCTTTCCGCAGATTGAA
Source organism: Micropterix aruncella (assembly GCA_944548615.1). Classification (NCBI taxonomy): domain Eukaryota; kingdom Metazoa; phylum Arthropoda; class Insecta; order Lepidoptera; family Micropterigidae; genus Micropterix; species Micropterix aruncella. The sequence goes on along the minus strand of OX155975.1, from coordinate 15,041,203 downwards.
GAGGAGAGCGCCCCAAGACTTGCTAGCATAATAATGTGCTAGCACCCGTGGATGTGCCATTGGGCACATACCATTCAAGTCCAGTCAAGCTAATCAAAGGAACATCAAAGAGGAAAATGTTCAAGAGCCACAACAATTGCTGAATGTCATATCTAGAAGACAGATGGCATTAACAAATAGAGAAAAAAAAAAAAAAAAAAAGTACTTCCTATTCAGTGGCCATAATGGCAAGTGAATTCAGTCGTTCTTGTGACATCGATGATCGGTGACAATTTTTGAGCAGTTTCAACTTTGAAATCATGTGACATCACCAGTAGTTCTCGTAATCATAAGACATCCAAAAGTTGTCAACGCTGTCATGACGTTGGGGAAAGTCGATTGATCATAAAAACAAGTAAATATATTCAAAAGAATAAAAAACACGACTGGTTTTACAGAAAGTGAAATATTGTATTTATAAATATTATTATTTCGTTTATGTATTTATCCAGGTACTCATATAACCCTTCGCCTACCAAATTTGGTAGGCGACCAAATTTGGTTGCACATCAGAACACCGTTGACTACGTAACGACCAATATTGGCGACTTGTTCCCGGAGCGTACAGTAATATTATTTCTAATTCGAACGCATCCTAAAATCCATCCCAAATATCTCATTATTACCATAGATACATAGACGGCCGCTAAAATAATTTCGCGCGTCATTTTGCGGATATTTCTGGAAAAATTACATTGTCTAACATCATAATTTTTTTCTCGAGAAATCATCAACATTTTTATCGGTTTTTATGAGCTAATCTAAATATTTTTGGGTGTAAATAAGCAAAACGAAATATTGCCTTTGATAGAGAATCTATTAAAGATCAAGACAGTATTTACATTTTTTTCATAGGTTTGCGTATTTTCCCGTAAGACAAGTCACTTTTTCGACTTACTCATATTTATTCATAACTAGCTGACCCGTGCCCACTTCGTTGGGCGGTAAAACTTTTTACTTGTGATGAAATTATGAGTGTGGTTCGGTTAGTACTGAGTGCTATGATTTATATCCTGACTGCCAAAAGAAGGGTTATATTTTTACTGCATATGTATGTATGTATTTGCATGCCAATTTAACTATATTACCGTTATTTTTGAGTGTCTTCTTGTGAGTGTCTTATTTGTGAGTGTCTTATCTCTTTAACCATTTATACAGTAAAAGGGAAATTATATGCAGTAAAAGGGAAAGTCTTTTGTTTTAAACACTTGAGACGATAAATTTACTTATTCTGATATGAATTCATAATTGTTGATAATATGACCAATAAACATGACCTAACGATTTAAATTATTTTTTAAATATTAAAAACTACTTTTTGTGGCTTAAATATAAAATTTAAACATATGTTGTCGCTGACTTTTTTGTAGGCATTACCCAGCTCTACAACTTTTCTCTAGAACTTAATCATATATCTCTCATCGTTAAGGCAGCGTTAGTTAGAAACAAAAGAAAGGTTAGAAATAAAAATACTAACTTACTTAGTGGGATTTAATCCACCAAGCTCCTATAATGGAAGAAGCTATAAAATAGTGCTAAATATAGCGCGTATTTAAAAATTATTTAACACTTATCGTGCCGAAATCACAACGGGATGATGTAATGTGGTATGTCGTACGGCTTCGAGGACGGGCCGCGTACGGAGAACAGGTACCTTTTGATAGTTGCCTCACGCCAGCAAGCGAAAGGTGAAGTGAGCTGTTGAGTCAGCTGCCACAACAAGTTTGCTTAAGATAAGTCAATAAAACTGAGTAACTCATAAAGTTTTGTGAAATAATAAATTGTCCCAATAAAAGGAGACACTAACACCCGAATCTGTAATCGAGTGCTTGAGCATTCATTGCTAAAGCGTTGGGTAATGCTTGAGTATCGATTGGGTTCGACAGTCGAATTACCGAAGCAATTCTCAAGCAGTCGAGATTCTTTTTGCTTCGTATGACATTATACGTAAAAGTATTGGCCATAATTCTCTTTCGTAAAATTCTTCGAAATAAATTTATAAACTGTTATATTTCGTTTTAAAATTCTTTTTCCTTATTCTCATTGTTTTTACTCTTTTGTCACTTGGGCGGTGTCGAGTACAACGGGCGAACCCGTCCCCCCAGGCTGGTATAACGATGTGTGATTGTGGGATATGCGTAGAAGATAGACAATGACAATCTACTATCTAACTCCGCCAACTAGCCCGCGAGAGACCTAACTTTACCGCCCGGCATCAAGTAGTTAACCCAGCAGGCAGACCAAGCATCATCGCTACCACATTTGGCCAGATTTCTCCGTCCCCCCGACTGGGGGGACGGAGACGGATTCGAGGTCGCTGGCGCGGTCCTCTCCCTTGTGTAGCGGTGATTCGGTGTTTACCGAATCCTATCCACGGCATCCTTTTCCCGGCTGTTCACTCGGTAACGGGTAGCTGAATGGATGTTTTAAGAACGGCTCCCACAAGGTAAATAACTGACCCCGCACTATATGAAACATAGCCGATTGTAGGCTCGGCTCTTAGTCGGAGTGCACAATCGATTGGCTAACGCCGCACGGTGGGTAGATCGTCCAGGAGCGCCCGAACTACGATTCCAAAAAGACTGAGTCCTATCCGGGCTCGCACATCTGCTTGGAGGCTGCCGGATAGGTTCGGCGTAAGGGTCGGCCGAAACCTGTGAGTTCGGCCGACCCTTACAATGGCTCAACTGCACTGGGCCCATTAGCTCCCAATTATTTTGTCAGTATACTTGCTATCAATATACTAGCAAAATTCCTCATTTTAAATCATTGCCTGCCATTAAAAAAAAATACGTGGCCGAATACGTCGTCCGAATCGTCATTTCGACGATTTAATCACGTTGTTAAAATATTCACATTTCTAATCTAAAAGCAATACCAATCGATGGACGATAATTTATTTATTTATTTATTTTATTGGAATTATCAAATTAACCATTTACGATAAGTATAATATTAAAACAAATGGCAAAAACTTCCCTCTTTCATTCACTGGCTAGTGCTGCCCAACTGGGATATACCCGTTCCAGGGCAAGCAATTTATATTTTTACATTTAAAACGAGGGTCGACGAACCAACCAAACACAATAATAATAATAATAATGAAAATATATATACCTATACTAATAATAAATATATATAATAATAAAAATTTAATAAAAATTACAATATAGGAAATAGAAATACTAAATACATTAGAATACACATATTCTTACATACATACATATAAACACAATATATGTTAAGTCAACTTCAACTTATTCTACTACATCGATCATGGCATGGATAGATAAACGCTCTTCTTGCAACAGCCATTTATTTATTTTGCTTTTAAACAAATGACAATTGGGGCTTGTTTTTATGTCACTGCTTAATTTATTGTAAAGTCTTGTAGCTATGAAAGAGTAATAAAATAAGCTGTGTCACCCCAAAACGCAGCCGCGGATCAATATAAGGGTTTTTTGGGCTGCAGCCTAGGGCTGATTAAATATAAAGGGCCCCAGCCGCCATTGAAATTCAATGGACAATATTGTGAATTACAAATAAAATCTAAAATTTCAAAAAAGAAATAACAAACAAAATAAAAATTTAAAAAATACTATCTAGAATGCTTTAACTTCGAAGAAAATAGACCAAGAAGTACTCAGGATGTATAAAGTTTCGGACGAAAATAGTCTTCTTCTTTCGTTGGTTCCTATCCCGCCTTATCTAGAGTGCTTTAATTGATACTCAAGTGCTTAGGTTTTGGGGAAGCGGTGTTGGAGGGGGTAGCGCTGTTGAAGGGGTTAGTTGGGAAGTGGGGGGGGGGGGAGTTGGAAGGGGGTGAGGGGGAGAGGTTACAAGGGGAGAGAAATGGGGTTGAGCTGGGAGGGTGGGAATAGCGCGGGAGGGTGGGCGAGAGAAGGTAGTTGATGCGGGTGAGGGGGGGTTTGGAAGTAGGGAGCGGGGTGGATGAAGGGGGTAAGGGGATGAGGAAGAGGAAGGGTGTGGGAGCGGTGAGGGGAGGGTCAGAGGGTGATGGACAGGGGGAGAGGAAGGGGGTCATGGGGGAGGATGGAAGTGTTTGAGGGGGGGGGGGGGCGGTTGAAGGGGTTTTGTGAGAGGGGCTTTAGGGATTTGGCTCTTGAGGGGGTGTCTGCTTGCCGTGAAGTCTTGGGTACAAACCGATTTTTTCCTATACCGTGTACCTACTGACCTAGACATCATTATCGAAAACATTGTTTTTTACAGAATGGCAATTAGTTGATTAGGCATTAGGCATGGCCCCCAAGTAATGTTAACCCAGGGCGCCCCAAACTAACGGTCCGCCCCTGTCAAGACGTTCCCGGTCCAGTTCGCCCCCCTCCAACCTCACCCCCACCCGATAGTGATTGTGTCAAGTTTGTGTTTGTGTGATTAGTGAAATTGTCTGACTATGATAGCATATTTTAGTATTTTGTAGTATGTCCGTGGTAGTAAAATGGTATTTTCCAAAAAAGGATGGAGATTTTTTTTAATGCGTTGGCATGATTTTAGTCCAACAAGACACCTGCTTACCGAATTTCAAGCCTCTAACTGCAATATTTCGAGATTGAAGTATGACTAGCGCGCCCTCTGGTGGACCGATTTCAACTATAATCTTTTTAACTATTGCCATGGTCGAATGATGCTTGCTTGCCAAATTGCAGCTCGATCTGATGAAGCATTCATGCGCTATTGTGAAGGAACTCCTGAGGAAGAGACAACTCCTGAGTGATAATTTGAATGTACGTAGGATGAAGACGACTTTCGGACAGCGACACTACTCTTTAATAGCTACAAGAGTTTATAATAAATTAAGCAGTGACATAAAAACCAGCCCTAATTGACATTTGTTTAAAAGCAATATATATAGATAGCTGTTGCAAGAAGAGCGTTTATCTATTCATGCCTTGATCGATGTTGTAGAATAAGTTGAAGTTGACTTAACATATATTTCCTCAATTCCATCAATTATTATAGTAGGGCTACGGGTTGATAATTTTCTACGCTCGTGGGATCACTCTTTTTTTATATATCGGTGTAATCTTGGCTACTTTATGATAGTCTGGAAATATTCCCTCTGAAAAGCTTAAATTGCAAAAGGTATGTTAGACAAGGTGCCAGTACACGTTTATGGATTTCAATTACGTTAACAGGTATATCATCGAGACCAGTTGATTTTTTGTTCTTTGGAGAGTCAATGCATTTTTCTATTTCTTGATTGTTGATCGATAGTTTGATCCTTATTTAATGTAGTTTATGTAGAACTCTTTGGATGCTTTCTATTTTTCTAGTTTTCATATATTTTTGTAATTGAATTGCTGATTCTCTATGTGTTTTCAATATTTCTGTAGTTTTTTATTTTTCTAGTTTTTATGCTTTGTTATTTTTTAATTTCTATGTTTTTTTTCAATTATTAGTTTTTTATAGACGTTTTTATAATTTTATGAGTAATTTGAAATGTAATTTTATTTGTAGAAATACCAATTTTATTTGATATGTAATTTCTATACCCAGATCGGGTTTTTGAAAATAATAAATTTACTTTACCTTACTTTACTTTACTATTGTGTTTATATGTATGTATGTGTGTATATGTGTATTCTAATGTATTTAGTATTTCTATTTCCCATATAATATTGTAATTTTTATTAAAATATTATTATATACATATATTATTATCATATATATTTTTTAATTATTATTATTATTATTATTGAGTTTGGTTGGTTCATCGACCCTCGTTTTAAATATAAAAATATAAATTGCTTGCCCTGGAACGGGTATATCCCAGTTGGGCAGCACTAGCCATCTAATGAAAGAGGAAAGTTTTTGCCAATTGTTTTAATATTATAATGATGGTAAATGGTTAATTTGATAATTCCAATAAAATAAATAAATAAATACACACACACCCCCACACATACACACACACACACACACACACACACACACACACAGACACGCAGACTGGCAGAGGGACTGCAGTCTGTCATAATGGATATTTCCGTCTTCATCTAATTTTTTTAGAGCGTTTACAATACTTTTCCTAGTACCGGAAAATGAATACGTCAGAAGTCAAGAAAAGACGTATAAATACCACATAAACGCGACCAAAGAGAGGAGACATGCGTTTGACATTTGACTCTTGCAGGGTTGAGGGGTAACGCGGATGGGGGGAGGGGGGGCTTCTCTGCTTGACAGGAAAGTGTTAGTGACACAACTGAATTTTAACACGCTTTTATTAGGTCGACCTGTATGTAACTAACTATGTAATGGAATCTAAGGTAACTAATTTAACCATCTTCCAAGGATCGTAGCGTCATGAAAATTGGCAGCTGTATGTAGTTCTGATGACAATACAAAAATATGGTACTGTCGAACTGATCTGATGATGGAGTCGGAAGATATGAACTGGAACTTCATGATGGAACATCGTATCATAGCTGTTTTTGGACTTGTTAGAAAAGTCTTGGAATGAACTTTGGACACGATTAGGTTTCAAGGTCTGATGATGAAGCCGGAAGATAGGCACTGGCATTCCATTATGGAATATCGTATCATAGCCGTGTTTGGACTTGTTAGAAAGGTCTTGTAATGAACTTTGACCACGATTTAAGATCAGTTATAAAAGCGTGTTTTAGTGTTTTTTTAAACTATTAATTTATTTTTATTGTTTCAACGGATAGGCAAACATGTTACAGTTTCCGTATGTGAAAGTGCTGACAAAGACATATAGCATGTACCGGTTGATCCAAATATATGTCGCAACGCGTTCGGCTCCAATATTTGACGGGCGCGCGGGGCGCGGGAGGCTCGCGAGGCGCTCGGCTCAGCTCATATATTTCGATAGAGAAAAACGGTTTCGTAATACCCATTTAAATAGCACCAGTGCGTGCACATGATTAGTAACTGCTGCTTGACAGTGGAAAATAACCAAATATTAGTCAAACCGATTTTGGAAAGTCTACCAATTTATATTTTGTTTGACGCTCGTTTTTTTTGGGCTAGTATTGAACACGTCATGTTTATTTATTAATTTACTTAGGGTGACTAGAGGATCTGGGACTGCATGCAAGAGCTCAACAAATTGGGAAATCAATCAAATTGGGAAATCAAATCAAAACCAATAAAATCACCCTAATATGGATACCGGGTCACCAAGGCATACTACCCGGCAACAAAGAGGCCGACAGACTGGCAAAACTGGGCATACTGGAATGCCCGGAGGAGCCAGTTGTAGGGGCGCCCTTCGCTACAGGTAAAAAAATCATCAGGGACTGCTTGGAGCAGGAACATCGGGCTTCCTGGAAACAGAGCCAGGGATGTCGCCAGGCAAAAGCCACGATGGAGCAACCACTACAAAAGAAAACCAAGGCCCTACTTGGCTTGACCGAGAGCAAGGACTGCCGAATATGTGGCGAAGAACCTGAAGACAGCTGGGTGACTTATAAAACAAAAGCTGCAATCCACACATGCTTTCTATAAGCTGGGTGATTTTTTTGAGCATGCCAATTCTTTGAAATGGGAATAACATTAATATGTAACTTTCAGGTACCCCATTTTAGTTTTTATTATTTAATTATAATATTATGAATTTAATATTTAATATGTAGATTACAATGTGTAATGTAACATACCTGATCATATACATACGTTGTTTTTTTCCAATTTTGTTTCGATACTTCCAATTGTGTGATTATTTTTTGTATAAAGTGCTTGATGACTATTAATATTCTTATAATAATAATCTATTTTATATGTATACTCATGTACATGGATTCAGCTCTATTATTTTTTTTTTAAATATTTGTCTGTCGTGTAAAGCCGACTTTAGTCAATGCTATTGTTGAATTAATATTTATGCTTAAATAGTTTTATATCTACATATAAACTGACGAATTCTAATATGCGATAATTAGCTTTAATTCCTAATTCATGCTGTTATTGTATATTCTGCATAAATAAACTGAATACTGAATACAGCATACACATCGTTGGTTGCTGCCCAGGCCTCGCCGCTAAAAGACACAGTTTACTGGGACGAGCTTTCTCGAACTTAGCGATCTGCCCAACTTGAAGGTCAGTGATCTACTTGGACTGGTAAGAAGTACTGGGCTACTAGCTGACCACTGACCTAACCACATAGTGGGTAGTTACAAAAGATCTTATAGATCTAGGTGACATCAAGGGCTGGAAACAAGCCCCCCACTCCGTCTACTACTACTACTAGGGTGACTTGCACCAACCGGCCTGTTAAATTCTGCTAACCGTGGTTTGCTAACCACGGTCAACAATTTAACAGCCGGTTAAATTATGACGACTTGCACCAACTATTTGGATATCCCGGTTAAATAACGCCGCTCGGAGTCCGCAAAACATTTTTGAGTGTTAGAACATGACCATAGACACAACTGAAATCGAGATTGCTCGCCTCAGCCAATCACAGCACAGTTCAAAATGGCGGACGGGTTTTCCTATATGTCTGATTAACATCAGACATATAGGAAAACGTTTTATGAGTGCGGTACCAAAAAAAAAGCAAAAAAACGGCGGCGCAGGTGACGCGATCAAATCTAACCTCGAAAATTGACAGCTAGCGTTTGACAGTTCTCTAACTGCTGGTTAGTGGCGCTAACCGGGCACCAGGGCTGAGTTAGGGAATTTAACTGCCTTTAGCTTAACAGAGCATGGTGCAAGAAGTTTCGAGTATTTAACTGTGGTTAGACTGTGAGCTAACGGGCCCATGATGGGTTGGCCACGATGACCCATGTGTTCAGGGTCGGTCATACTGACGGGTTAACACCCATCCGACGGCCTCCACGCACGGGGTGCGAACCTGGGTAGGACTCTGGGGGGGCGAAACCAGTTTCCCCCGGGAATCAAACCTCTGGCGGTCCTGGACGGTCTGCGCACCGTGCGGCGCAAGCGAATCGATTGTGCTCTCCGACTAACAGTCGGGGGAGTCTGGGAACTGTATTGTTTCCTATAGAGCGGGGGTGGTTGCGTACCTTACGGCGACTGCTCTTGAAATGACCATTGGCCATCCGATCCCGGTTCAGAGCCGGGCAAAGGACGCCTTGGTCCGCGATAGATTCGGTATACACCGTTTCACCGCTTCGTAAGGGAGAGGCCCGCGCAAGCGACCTCGAACTCGGAACCAATCGAGAGACCGGAGAAATCTGGTCACAATTGGAAGTAAGGGCGCGAGTTTCTCGAGCCGCCGGGAAGTAATTCCTGGCTTTCTCGCGGTAAGGAGTTGGTCTCTTACGGGTTGTGGCGTAGCTAGACGTCGGATTTGTTATGTCCAAAGTCTTCTACGCTCACTGCAGGTCGATAGAAAGACTTATCGTTAAAACGTCCTGTGGTGACGGGCTCGCCCGTTGTAGTTGACAACTCAATATGTGGTTAGACTGTGGTGGTGTAGGGGAGTTAATGGGCCCTTTCTGAGTTGGCCACGAAGACCTATTCTGTTCAGGGTTGGTCATACTCACGGGTCAACACCCATCCGGCGACCTTCACGCATAAAGTGCGAGCCTGGGCAGGACTCTGGCCTTAGGGCTAGTTTCCCCTAGAAGTCAACCTTCTAGCGCTCCTGGACGGTCTGCGCACCGTGCGGCATAAGCCAATCGATTGTGCACTATGACTAACAGTCGAGGGAGCCTGGAAGCAGTACTGTTTCCTATAGAGCGAGGGTGGTTGCGTACCCTACGGCGACTGCTCTTGAAACGACCATCGGCTACCCGATCCTGGGTGAACATCCGGGCAAAGGATGCCGTGGTCGGCGATAGATTCGGTTTACACCGTTTCACCGCTAAGGGAGAGGACCGCGCAAGCGACCTCGAACTCGTAACCAATCGAGAGACCGGAGTAATCTGGTCGCAATTGGAAATAAGGGCGTGAGTGTAAGCCCGTTGGGTAACATACCTGGTTATCTCGCGGATAAGGCGTTGGCCTCTTACGGGCATGTGGCGGAGCTTGACGGTGGACTGTTTTGTCCAAGTCTTCTGCGCTCACTTCACGGGAGATAGAACGATCGTTAAAACTTCCTGAGGTGACGGGTTCGCCCGTTGTAGTTGACAACTCTATTTTTGCAGATAGACTAATAGATTGCATTGTATCTCTCCGTATTATTTCTGTGATGCAATCAGCCTATATACCTACAAATGCGAAAGACGGCACTACTGCCATTATTGTTAACACTGAATAAATTATTGGTTTCCTATAATTAATCAGCCCTTTAAAAAAACCATTCGTTATTAGTGTTATTATAGATGGCCAGATAAATTGCTATTAGTTTCGTCGTCAATGCTATCAGTTCCACCTGCATTTTGTCGGTGTAGAAGGGTTGCCGAAACGTACTATGACGTTGGTCAATATATCATATATATATAATCAATGATGTACATTTAATTTCTTTACACAATTTCGCCGATACCTGTGTGAGGTTCTAACAAGGATGCAACTCGGATTGGTCGGCTTTCGATAAACTTAACAGTCGAACATTTCCTTCGTTTCAGTCGAGTAAAAATGACGGAAATTCGCGGCAAGATGGTCGCCGGAAGTCACGGACGCGTGGCCACGTGGTTCGCCAGGAAGTCCGTCTTCATCACGGGCTCAACCGGCTTCATGGGCAAAGTCCTCGTCGAGAAACTCCTGCGCAGCTGCCCCGACATCCAGCGCGTCTACCTCCTGATGAGGAACAAGAAGGACCAGGACGTCAAGGAGAGACTCGAAGATTTCATAAATTCCCAGGTGAGTTAAACAATTTGCACAGGCTGCGTTGCCTCTTATCATTGCGACCAATCTTAGGTGATTTATATTTTGAAAATTTTTAAATTCCTATTTTAATTCTCTTATTAGTATTGTGTTCTTACCTACATACAGACAGTAATTGCTGTTTTTTCTCACTTGCCATTTTGAACTTGGATAACTTGGATAGATGCCGCCACTGCGTAGGTTATAACGGTGGTGGGAGGCCGGGCTCGGAGTGCGCAAATTTTGAAAATCCGTCTTGCACACAACACTCACTGTCTCCTGTCTTACGTCCTTGCGTTCGGCGTTCGGCGGCGGGAACATTTTAAGAAGAGGGTTCCACGTAGAAGAGAGTTTGTAACCGTCGTCTCTATTGAAGTTCGGGGTTTTTCTTATTTCAATGGCTTCCCGGATCATGCGAGGAAAGTAGAATTGTTCCTTGGATAGCACAATGGGATTTTGAAACTGCATCCAGTGGTTACTTCCGCTATCCAATATGTATTCGCAGATCGCCGATTTTTGTCGCTGAACGTTTTTAACGGCTTTGATGTGTTCTGTCAGTCGCGTTGCTATGGGCCGATTCGTTTGTCCAACGTGGGCTAAACCGCAGCTGCATTCGACTTTATACACACTTGGGGTTTGCAGTGGTATTACATCCTTTATAGGCCTCATAAATCGAGCTATATTTTGGGTCGGTTTGCGGCCGGTATGCGGCCTACCCGCAAAACAACGGATTCACAGCTCTTCAGTCTACCCTTGACAACGGCCGCTGCAACGTCACCGAAACGTCGGGCGCTACAAATTTCACGCGGTAAATTCGTTTTCTATCCTATTTATAATGTCAAACAACCGCGATAGTCTTCGATTTCAATCTTATTGTTTTAATATTGCCCGGATATAAGGGTAGGCAAATATTTTTATGGCCAGCAAACTGAAATGAGCATTGACCGATCGACAATTTACAGGGTTTCATAACGGGCGATTTTCGAAAAAATACAACGAATCCATACGGATAAAATTTGATACTAAAAATAGTTTTTGAATTATAAACTACCCTAAAATTTAAATAAGCAAATACTTCTGATAATAATAGTCCTATAACTGAAATTATATTACAATAAATAAACAATATATAAGCGATACAAATAATACTTAAAGTCCGCCATACAAATGTATGAGGGAATAAAATATTTAAATTTGCGGAGTCCCGTCGCGCGACTTACATACGTTCGAAATCTAAATCTTTTTTGCGTTGTGTCGCTCATTCGAAATATGATTGAGATGTGATGACGTCCTTGGCTAATTGCTGGGAAAGTCTTGGGGGTGACACAACCGTGTTTCTTTCGTTTCAAAGATTATTTAGTACCTGCTCGACTTTGTTTCATTTGCTGTTCTGTGATTTCTGTCTTAGGTATTATTTATTTATTTATTTATTTAGTAACACATCTAGTAAACAATTAATATCATATTTGTAAGTAAGATGTTAGCAAGAAATTGATGCGACATTATTTTTAATGTTTGACACAGTCGCCTAACTAGGCCTAGGCCTGTTCTAAGGCAGACTTTTAATGACTAGATATTAAGTGTGCACTGTCAACTTAAACTATAGTTAGTACTTATTTTTAAATCGACGAATATGAAACTACAAACATTTACGCATATACAAATATAGATACTCATATACATCTATAGACAAAATATATATCCATATATGCACACATACACATACATATATGTATACGAAAATAATAATAAAACCAAAATAAATAAAAATAAAAACTAAAATAATATACATATATAAATCAATTTCATATTGATATAAAGTTTACATGCCTATAATAGTCATTTAAAATTATCATGGTAGAAACTAAATACTAAATACAACAGTCAAAATACAGCATATTCCCTAAACCGTCCCTACCCACCTCCAACAACCAATCGGTTAGTGATTTTTTAAAAGTGGATGTGTTCTCACTACTTTTAATTGCTTCGGGAAGATTGTTGTACATTCTAGGGCCAATGAACGTGAAATGGCGCTGGCCAAATGCTGTGTAAGTTCTTGGCACCATCATATCACCAGTTTTTGTTGCTCTCGTCTTTCCAACTCGTTGTTGATTATAAGGGGTCATTTTAGAATTAGTAATTATCCGTAAATAAGGTTTATTATATATTTTTTTTATTATTGTCATCATCTTTTGTACAATTTGTTATTTATTCATATTCATTCATAAGCAAATGGACAATGGAATTCTTTGGTTTCTTAAAATCTTCTCTTTTATGTAGTCGCAGTCGTAATAGTATAATTACCGTTATTAGATGCGACGAGCAATCGCTGCAAACTAGTTAAATGAATATCTTACAAAACGACCTTGTTAGTAGGCTATTGCAGTAGTTAACAACCTTTTCATTGTACGTCTGCCAGCCGTCTGTTCTGCCAATCGACTGTTGTACTCAGGCGAACAACGGGATACGATATACGGTTTCCTAAGCAGCGGGGTGGGTGTTGACCTATCATTTTCCACTGGGAGCTAATGGGTCTTGCTGAGTTGGCCACGAAGACCCATTCTGTTCAGGGTTGGTCACACTCACGGGTCAACACGCATCTGGCGGCCTCCACGCATGAAGTGCGAGCCCGGGCAGGACTATGGCCTGTAGACTAGTTTCCCCTAGGAGTCAACCTTCTGGCGCTCCTGGACCGTCTGCGCACCGTGCGGCGTAAGCCTTCGAGTGGCGCCGGGATGCAATCCCGCCGGGAGAAACCGGCCCACCAGCTCTGAGGCCTGATACACGGGAGTCTTACCCGGGGTAGCCTTCCACTCGAGGAGGCTTCTGAATAGGAGCTGGATCGTGAGTTGAGCCGATCCGAGAACAAAGTATATCTTGTGGCTCAAGCTGCACGAAAACTTTCACCACCAAAACTCCTGACAACCACTACTCTGATTCACCACCACTATGACTAACAACTTGCGGTGTCAACTACAACGGGCGAGCCCGTCACCACAGGACGTTTTAACGATTTTCTCGTTCTGTCGCCCTGCAGTGAACGTAGAAGACTTTGGACAGAAACAAATCCAACGTCCAGCTACGTCACAACCCGCAAGAAGCCAACGCCTTACCGCGAGATAGCCAGTGTTACCTGGTGGGCCGACCCTCGCGCCCTTGCTTCCAATTGTGACCAGATTTCTGCGGTCTCTCGATTGGTTCCGAGTTCGAGGTCGCTTGCGCGGTCCTCTCCCTTACGAAGCGGTGAAACGGTGTGCACCGAATCTATCGCGGACCAAGGCGTCCTTTGCCCGACTCTGAACCGGGATCGGATGGCCAATGGTCATTTCAAGAGCAGTCGCCGTAAGGTAGACAACCACCCCCGCTCTATAGGAAACAATACAGTTCCCAGACTCCCCCGATTGTTAGTCGGAGAGCACAGTCGATTGGCTTGCGCCGCTCGGTGCGCAGACCGTCCAGGAGCGCCAGAGGTTTGATTCCCAGGGGAGACTGGTTGACCCAGTGTCCTACCCAGGCTCGCACCCCATGCGTGGAGGCCATCGGATGGGTGTTGACCCGTGAGTGTGACCGACCCTGAACACATGGGTCATCGTGGCCACCTCATCATCGGCCCATTAGCTCCCTAAAGCTCTGACTAACAGTCGGGGGAGTCTGGAAGCAGTACTGTTTCCTATAGAGCGGGGATAGTTACGGACCTTACGGCGACTGCTCTTGAAACGACCATCGGCTACCCGATCTTTTCAGCGAGTGTAAAGACGCCGGTTTGTGCGTTCCTCGGCTAGCGTTATACTACAAAATATAAACCCTTAACGGCGTAAACAACTCCTTTTGAACAGTCCTGTAAAAATACGTCAACGGTTGCCCACTCATGATATCATATTAATTTAACTATCGCGGAATTTATCGCGCTGCAGGCTCGGGTTTTAACGATCGATAATGCAAATGACTCTATTGAACGATAAAATATCAATTATTGCGATATTATCGATCGACGACGTTCTGAGTGCTGTGTCTTATTTATTCGAGTGGAGAAAAGTGGCAATAAATCATTATTCTGAATCGTGATTCACCAATAATTCTTTCAATAAATAACACTGCTATTCCTTGATAGTCCAATGGGCAGCGCTAAACAAGTGAAAGAGTTACTCGAGTTACTTAAACGTACTAGGAAAGGTGTAATTTTAATTAGTAAGCCTAAAGTGTTTTGAAAAAGCTGAAAATTAATCAGTAGACAATGAATGCAATAACGAATTCGAAACAAATGGTCAGACTGCTTAACAATAAAATGCAAGGCGTCAGCATTACTTCATACATCTTTTATTATTACGCATACGAAACCCACTAGACAACTCCTGAGTGATAATTTGAATGTACCTAGGATGAAGACGACTTTCGGACAGCGACACTACTCTTTCATAGCTACAAGACTTTATAATAAATTAAGCAGTGACATAAAAACCAGCCCCAATTGTCATTTGTTTAAAAGCAAAATAAATAAATGTCTGTTGCAAGAAGAGCGTTTATCTATCCATGCCGTGATCGATGTAGTAGAATAAGTTGAAGTTGACTTAACATATATTGTGTTTATATGTATGTATGTGTGTATATGTGTATTCTAATGTATTTAGTATTTCTATTTCCTATATAATATTGTAATTTTTATCAAAATTTTATTATTATATATATTTATTATTATATATATATATATATAGGTATATATATATATATATATATATATATATATATATATATATATATATATATATATATATATATATATATATATATATATATATATATATATATATATATATATATATATATATATATATATATATATATATATATATATATATATATATATATATATATATATATATATATATATATATATATATATATATATATATATATATATATATATATTATT
Source organism: Micropterix aruncella (assembly GCA_944548615.1). Classification (NCBI taxonomy): domain Eukaryota; kingdom Metazoa; phylum Arthropoda; class Insecta; order Lepidoptera; family Micropterigidae; genus Micropterix; species Micropterix aruncella. Next base: position 15,025,476 of record OX155975.1, on the reverse strand, counting down.
ATTATTATTATTGTTTTTGGTTAGTTCATCGACCCTCTTTTTAAATGTAAAAATACAAATTGCTTGCCCTGGAACGGGTATATCCCAGTTGGGCAGCACTAGCCAGTGAATGAAAGAGGAAAGTTGTTTTAATATTATAATTATTGTAAATGGTTAATTTGATAATTCCAATAAAATAAAATAAATAAATAAATAAATACATGTCACAAAATGACGATCTCCGTATTTATGTAATTATGCAATTACATGTGGTAAAAGTCGCCTTTATTGAATAAGCACCATTATATATTAGTATACGTACACAAACACCCCGGTAGCGAACGGTTTCGTGCAGCTTGGGCTATAAGATCCATTTTGTTTTCAGATCGGTCTAGCTCACGATTTAACTCCTATTCAGTAGCCTCCTCGTGTGGAAGGCTACTCCGGGCACAGTATACCTGTGCCCGGGCAGGACTCTCGCGTCTCAGGCCATCGCGTTCTCAATACCTTTCCTCCTGGTGGGTCGGGAAATTGAAATATAGATTATTTTAATAAAAAAAATCCTCATATGAAGGGTTTTGAAGGGAGCATTTGGAGATGTCGACTACAACGGGCGAACCCATCAACTCATCAAGTTTTAACGATAACGATCGTTCTGTCTCCCTTAAAGTGAACGTAGAAGACTTGGAACAAAATAGTCATAATTTGTTATTTAGCTTACATTTCAAATACTTTATAGATACTGGATAGGTACATTATATAATCATGATATAATGTAATATTTAACAACAGACATATTTTAAAACAATTTAAAATATAGGTACAGTTAGAATTCAAAATAGTCATAAAATTTAAAATAGTCATAATTAACAACAATAGTCAAAAAGAAAAAATAAAAAAACAATATACCTACATAGTTAACAATTTTCAATAAAATTAGAAAAGAATATTAAATCTCGATTTTATAATCATTCTAAAAAACAAGCAGTATCATTTATAAAATCTACTACTTTATAGTAATCCTACTTACATAGAATATCTTTAATTTAACTTCTAAACTGAGTGTTTGATACACCCTGTATGTCCTCTGGAATTTTATTATAAAACCGTATACAGTTTCCCATGAAACATTTGCTTAGCTTACTTAGTCTAAATTTTGTCACTATTTTTAAGCTATTGCATAGCTTTTATCGCGGGCCTAGGCCAGCGCGGCGACCGAATGAAGAAATTTCTTAACAAAAATTAATGATTTTAAACTTATAATTACGTCTAAACGAGTACTGCTTACGATTCGAAAAAAATATATGTTAAACAAGAACATTTTCCTAATATTCTTAGCATTAAATATTTTAGATTTTGTTTATATTACATAGTGTAATTAATTTGTGAAATTAGGTCTAACCGAATGCAAAAACGACTACTACGCAAATACTATCTGGCGTATTATTATGAAACCTGCACCATTTTAAAGATAATTTAATTATCTATCTTTTTATCTACGATTTTTTTTCGAATAATCCGGTATTTTTGCTTTATCGAATAAAAAATTCGTGCGCGGCGCTCTATCGGAAGACGTTTAAATTATTCCGAATCATTTGCTACCGCAGCCGCAAATGATTCGGAATAATTTCAACGTTTTCCGATAGAGCGCAGTTATCTGATATCAGAAAAAATAAAATAAAAAAATAATTATAATTGCATAAGTTGTTAAAAATGCTATGCAATAGCTTTACCGCGGCAGTCCCCGAGTGCCACACGTATTTTTTTTTTCTAGTATAGTATTTGTGATTGTCACAGTTTTTTGAATAATGACATATATTTTTTCGTGCATGCATAATGTTTTCATATATGTATTGACTAGGTACAGTAAGAATGTTAATTTCTTTGAATAATTCTCTTAGGGAATCACGTCCACTGCCTAGTTACGCCACTCGCCCAAACAGCGGGCCGACACTTGTGCCCTCACTTAGTTACGGGTTCGAGGTCGATTGCGCGGTCCTCTCCCTTTACGTAGTAGTGATTATGTGTCTACCGAATCTATCGCGGACCGCGGCATCCTTTGCTTTGATGTTCACCCGGTATCGGGTAGCCGATTGGTCGTTTCAAGAGTAGTTGCCGTAAAGTTAACAACCACCTCCGCTCTATAGGAAACAAAGCCGTTTACAGACTCCTACCCACAGTGCCACCCACTCCCATGCACAAACGATTGGATAGTACCGCACGGTGCGCCAACCGTCCAGGACGATTCCCAGTCGAACTGGCCCGCATGCACAGAGACCTACCCAGGCTCGCATTTCTGCTTGGAGGCCGCCGTATGGGTGTTGACCTGTGAGATGCGCCGACCCTAACGCATGGGTCATAATGGCCCAACTGCACTGGGCCCATTAACTTCCGAGATAGACAGTTTTGAAGAATTGGAGAATGTTATTGGTGAAAGTATTCTCTCTCTCTCTATTATGCCACAGTCAAGAACTGGGTGGCTGTCTTAATAGTGGCCTCACAAGTGTGCAAGGTGAAACCAAACCCGGATTTCTAATAAGCGTCACGACTCCGGAAATGATCTCGAAAGTTCATGATATGGCCTCGGCAGATCGACTGTGGAATTATCTGTAATAGCTGACAGTGTAGGCCTTGTTAATAAACAGGTACATCAAATCTTGAATAAAGATTTGCATTTAAAAAAGCTTCACCCCTTTGAGGCCTCGTTTGCTTACTCTCGACATTGTTTATATAGCATATTATTCCTGAATTTGACCACCAGGATTTTACTACGAACGCAACGTGTAAAAGGCAGTCATAAAATCCACGCAGTCATATTCATCTAATATTTATAACGGGAATTCATGAAAAGACAACTTTAGAAATGGCGCCACCCCGTTTTTAAAGGAAAACGTAGAAAACTAAATTTATAGAAAATAAAAGAAACAAACAAAAAAAAAATGAATCCAAACTCAGGGGGAGGGTATTTAAACTTTTTCTAATAATCGAGCCTAGAGGTAGGTCTTTTTCCGCAAATAAAACAAATAAAATTCAGTGCAGAATTCTATATATGTCAAGAAAAAAAAACAACCGTTCACAAAAAAACACCTTTTTAGGTTATAATGTAATATTATAAATAGGATAGAAAACGAATTTACCGCGTGAAAATTTGTAGGACCCGACGTTTCGGTGACGTTGCAGCCGCCATTGTCTAGGGTAGACCACTGATCATATGGGTAGACTGAAGAGCTGTCAGTCCGTTATTTTGCGGGTAGGCCGCAAACCGCTGCCGCCACTACGTAGGTTATAACGGTGGTGGGGTCCGGGCTCGGAGCGCGGGAATGTTGAAAATCCATCTTGCACACAACACTCACTGTATCCTGTTTTACGTCTTTGCGTTCGGCGCTTCGGAACGCAAAGACGTAAAACAGGATACAGTGAGTGTTGTGTGCAAGACGGATTTTCAAAATTCCCGCGCTCCGAGCCCGGCCCCCCACCACCGTTATAACCTACGCAGTGGCGGCAGCGGTTTGCGGCCTACCCGCAAAAGAACGGACTGACAGCTCTTCAGTCTACCCTAGACAACGGCCGCTGCAACGTCACCGAAACGTCGGGTCCTACAAATTTTCACGCGGTAAATTCGTTTTCTATCCTATTTATAATGTCAAACAACCGCGATAGTCTTCGATTTTATATATAATGTAATATACCCGACAGGAAATCGAAAATGGGATTGATGTACCCGAAAAATAGGCTTTCTGATCCGAAACTACGCACGCACAAGGCATTTAAATATAGTAATCCAAGCGGAAAAAAGTGTGGTTTTATAAAAAAAAACCGTAAAACCAAACGTTGAAAATGTGGTTTCAGCGATGACAGGTCGACATTGAAATTTGCGGCTTTATCCGATATGAATGTGGAGGAATCTCCTTATATTTCTGAGTTATAAAGGTGTGCCCAAGAAAATTGGAACCAAAATGGAAAAAGATCGAGCTGAATCATTGCGATCGCGAAAGCATCCAACAAAAAAAGAAGAAAAGACCCACCTGTGTTTCACTCTAATTTACTCTACATATTTATATTCTGCACTATAGGTGGGCTGTTACCCTTCAGGATGATTCATGCTACACCGGGCCGGGGCCGGGCCGGGCCCCGGCCGGGACACGGTCAGATATCTATAGTATACTTTTGTATGAAGCAATTCATGCTTGACCGTGATCCGGCCGTGACCGGTCGTGCCACGTCCGGAGCACGGCGTCGAAATGGAGGTGGATATTGTTTTCCCGGCTCCGGTCTGCTAATCGTTCAATGGGAGAGATATGCTTCAGAAATCTTGAATTTTGTTTGGTTAAATCACGTTTTATTTTTCCAAGAAATATGCTAAAGCATTCTTTAGACATCCTAAAATAACCGTAAAATTTGCTCTCATCATCTATTAATTCCTTTTAGAGCGTGGCGAATTCTCCCTCCGATTGTCGTTTTCTCCAGGCTGGATGTACACTCCATCTTCTTTTATTAGATTCAGTTCGTGTTTCCAATACTTCGTCTTCAAAGGCAATCGCAATAGCTGCCAACTCAAGTTGTGAAAATTGCATTAATAACACACTTATCAATCAAGCGAAAATAGAAATTAAAAAATATTATTATCGCCAAAATAGATGGACGCAACACTAGTTAGATAAGTTCGCCATTTGTGCATAAATTGTCTTTTTTATAAAACCAGCGTAATATTCATTAAGTTATGTTTTTATAGCACAATAAAGTTATTCTATTCTATTCTATTCTACTAGTTATCGCGGACACGGCCGTGGGATAAATAAACTCGGAAACGGCCCGGTCACGCCCGGTGTAGCATGAATGACTGGCCCGGCCGGAGCACGTTGGAAACGACTCGGCCGGGGCCCGGCCCGGCCCCGGCCCGGTGTAGCATGAATCATCCTTACTCGTCCTCTCTGTTTTAAAAAAACTTTTGTTCTTCTTCTTCTTCTTGTTGCTTTCTGGCAATCACCGATAGTCGGTGCTTTTCTGCCAAGTCGTTTTCGGAGGGCATCTAAGTTAGTTTCACATGCACAGTTACATGTATAAGACGGCACAATACTGAAACAAGGGATACTAATTTATAAAAATGTAGGTACATATAGGATAAAACATGGTTATTGGGGATAATACAAACAAGGAAAGGGTGTGAAATAAGCTATTATACTATACAGAAATATTATTAAGGGAAATAAATTTACATATTACTTTATAAAGAGAGTTGAGGGATAACAAGTGGAGAACACATAGAGGGAGTTGGATGTTATACTTTACAAGGTCTGGGATAAAACTCGGATAATTATTGAGGATGGGACAGTTAAAAAATAGATGGTCCACCGTGCAATCTTCGTGTCCACAATCGCATTGCGGAGACGCGAGAACATTAATACGGTGGAGGTGCGATGGGGTGGAGCAATGTCCGATCCTCATGCGGCAGATTATCGAAATCTCTTCCCGACTAAATGGCTGGTGGTGGTACCATGGCTTTGAAGGGATTTCGCCCTGGATAAGTGAGAACCTCTTGCCCTTTGTGTTAGAGGAAGTGCGCCATCGCTGAGTCCAATTTTTTAAAAGTTTATTGTCTATCGAGGGGAAGAAGTCGGAGACAGGCAGACGACAATCGACTTCGGAGCCGAAAGTGCGAGCCGAATTCGCCAGCTCGTCCACCGTCTCGTTTCCCCTAATCCCCGAATGACTAGGGATCCAGCAGAATTGTTCTTCTTCGGCGAAGCCGGAGCACAGGCCCCGACCCCCATCTTCGAAACAGGAAGTGAATACCGGCAGGATCTCGGTAAGCCAACTCATCAATACCAAAAACACGAATGTCTCTACTCTATGATGGCATAAATGGTAGATTTACTTCCAAAAATTCTAATAAAAGTAAAATTTTATGTAGTGTTTTCTTTTTAATTTGGATTATTATTTAATACCTGAAATTTATTTGTTTAGTTATTTTTTTTAAATTAGGTTATTTCAATAATGGCAACACTAATGTTATTGACATCTGACAGCTCTCAATGAAAATTTGGAGAATTTCGCAAAAGCAAAAATAAACATGAAAAGGTTATAGAAAACTCTGAAAACTAACCTAAAAAAAAAACTAAAAAAAAGGAATTTCTGGTACATTCAAAATGGCGACTTTCGTGGTATAACAGTATGGCGGTGCACTGTAGATGGCGCTCTAGACACGCCTATCTATACTAGTCTATACTCATATTATAAAAAAGAAATGTTTGTAAGTTTGTAAATTTGTAAGTTGTAGGGGGTAATCTCCGAAACTACTCATCCGATTTCAAAAATTCTTTTGGTTATGGAAAGCTCCATTAAAAACAAGTGCTATACGTTATATTTTATTGTGATAAATATTGATTTTCAATACGATTTATCGGTGTGCGCTGAAGAAACGGTTTGTTATATGTGAAAATAAAGTATGAATGAACCATTATTGAATGTGCGGATATCAACCTCCATAAGAACTACGCCAACCACTGTATCTATATCCACTCGGATAGCAAGGCAGCTCTTATGGCACTAGCCTCGAATACTATTAATTCAAAGCTAGTGCAAAACTGCGTATCACAACTGAATTCCCAGGGCGAAAAGAACAGGGTAACTCTAAGATGGGTTCCCGGCCATGCAGGAATCGAGGGAAATGAAAAAGCCGACGAACTTGCTAAGACGGGAGCAAAGGGAACGTTATACGGCCCTGAACCTTGCTGTGGCGTACCAAAAAGCCTTGCAAACCTAATTCTCAAACAAATATGTTCAAAACAACCCGTCAACCACTGGAACAACACGCCAGGGTAGAATCAGGGTTTATTTGTAAAACAAATAAATAAATTGTATTAAAATATAAAGTGTAGTGCAATGTATGACTTTACTTTAAAATATGACTTATTGCCTTTTCCACCACATTTCTACCAAGTTGAAGTAAATGTTGTGTAATTTTAGATTTTAATTGGATTGACTTAGTTTGTTGGCATGTTTTTATACATTCTTTTAGATGGTTATAAATTTTTGGCCCTATAAAGCCAAAGTGTCCTTGGGCGAAGGATGTTCGGGTTTTCTGTACAATGTGTTTACAGGTTGTGGCGCTCCTCGTTGAAATTTTATGCTCAGCTTTAATGTCAATATCTTTACTTTTTAGGTAGTTAAGATTGGATTTAGCACTTTAATTTCAGATAGACTAATATTGCATTCTATCACTCAGTATTATTTCTGTGATATAATTAGCCTAAATAAAATATGAGATAGATGTCACTAATAATTTTATATTATTATTGTTATCACTAGTTGAATTATTGAGCTTTTATAATCAATCAGTCCTTTATATATAAAAAATAAATAATTGGGCCTGTTTGCATTTCTTTGGAACTAAAACTAAAATTAGTTCAAGCGAACGAGACAGAGCAATACGTTAGAGCGGAATATGAAACGAACGATCGTCGATAAATACTACCTGCCGAACCTATACTCGTCCGAATAAATTCGAGCATATTTCGTGCGGTGTAAGATTTGACCTCGGCGGTGACAACCGGTCATCTCACACTCCGCTCTAGCGTATTGCCCTGTCTCGTTCACACGGACTAATTTCCGATTTTAGTTCACGAAGAAACGCAATCGAGCCCATTATCAATGTCATTATAGATGGACAAATTAGTTTGACCGTCAATACTTAAATAGCGCCACCTAAATTTCGCCGTTTTAGAAGTGTTGCCAAATCGTACTGTGGAGTTAAGCAGTCTAATACCATATATCGTCGCCTTACAATTTATTTATTTATAACGTACAAAGAAAAAAAATACAAGCACATGCATACTGTTGTACATGAGGAATAATTAAAAACAAACATTATTATTGCGAAAAACATAGCTCTATGCATATAAATATGCTAGCATATCCGAATGAGTCGAAATCGCACAACCAACTAGACCTAGAAGGTCTGTCTCTGGCTATGCTGTGTTATACCAACTGTATTTATGTAGCTCGCGAACTGACGAAGGTGATCAATTTTCAAATATTTCTAAATCCAACAAATGTGTTGTTTACACAAATTAAAGTAAAATTTAAAGTAGGAAAAAAATATGTATGCAATTAAGGACTAAAATAAAGTAAATTTTACATTATATTCAATAAATTTAAGTGGAAAATAAGTAATAATATATACAAATATATGAATAAACACTACATTATAATATATATGTATAAGAAAATGATATGTAATATTGCACAATTTGACAAATACATATTTTTTTTAATATTCACCCTACAGTATTAATAAGATCTTTAGTTTTTGTACGCCCAATATCTAGAAGCCAGTTTTTAGACTTATCTAGCTGAAAGTTCGCAGCACTGTCTGCTATCATGGCGTAAGAACTCGATATCTCCACTTATCTAGTTTTAGTTTTTTTTTATTTAGGTCCACTTATTAGTTTCCACAAATCTAAAATGGTGGACGAGTTGAAACTTTAAAAACACATTCAAACGCGTTTATCTCAGAACTACTAAATTCGAGTTATCGAGTTATAATTGTAAGGCGACAATATAAACAATATAATCAACTGATGAATACTCAGCTACAAAAGCAGTTACAAAAGCTACAGGAATGTATTGAGTAAAAAAGACCAGGTTTGTATCGAAAACATTTTGTTCAACCAAGATAACGCAATGGCGCACTCATGCGTTAAGACTATGGCGACAATCACCGAATTTCAAGACAATTTCATGCCTCATTCGCCTATTTCGCCCGACCTAGTACCGTCGGACTTTCGTCGGTTCCCCAAGCTCATTTTTTTAAAGCTGTACAGTAATTTGAGTCGAATGACGACGCTACAGCTGCTGTGGAATGTTGTGGAATGGAGTCTCGAATGTTGTGGAATGGTTTACAGCAAAACAATCTGCTACTAAATGATAAGAAAACAAAATGTATAAAATTCTCACTTCCAAATGTAAAGCAGATAGGACCAAATATTATCATAAAAAATGAGCGTCTAGAACTGGTCGATTCTACTGTATTCCTTGGTATCACTTTAGATAAAAAGCTACTATGGGGCCCACACATTAAGAAATTGGCCGACAGGCTAAGTTCTGCGGCATATGCTGTAAAAAAATTCGTAATTTAACAGATATAGACACCGCGAGGCTGGTTTACTTCAGCTATTTTCACAGCTTGATGTCGTATGGCATCTTGCTGTGGGGTCATGCTGCTGACGCTGATAAAATATTTATACGACAGAAACGAGCCATTCGCGCTATTTATAAATTAGGTGCTAGACAGTCGTTACGCGGAAAATTTAAAGAAATCAATTTTTTGACACTTGCATCTCATTACATCTACGAAAACTTAATGTATGTGCATAAACATAAAGAAATGTTTAAAAAAAAACTCTGATAGGCATGGTGTCAATACTAGAAATAAAAATAAACTTACTGACCATAAAAGCCGACTCTACAAAACCACAAAATCATTCAAAGGGCAATGTATACGCTTCTACAATAAAGTCCCAGAAAACATGCAAAATTTATCTGTGGTACAATTTAAGTCATTTATTAAGAAGAAGCTGTACTCAAAGGGCTACTATAAAATAAATTATTATCTATACGGATTATCTACACGGAATGATTATCTATAGACGACAAAGACCCTTGGAAATAAAATGGTTACCTCGATGATTTATTATATCACGTTATGTCACAATCATTTATTATAATGTCACAATAATTTAATTTTGTTATCATTTATGTATGTTTGTATGCATTATTGACGTCAAATAGTTACTATTTCGTACTATTTTGAATAAAAAACTTATGATTATGATTATGATTATTATGTAGAAGAATATTATGTAGGCCTTAAGGAAAGTCATTTTATGTAGGGTATTGCTACTTTGGGGTGTAAATGGACTAAATGCGCAGAGCTTAACCCTTCGGAAGTCAGACATTCTGTCGCAAACTTCGCTGTGTGGTTTGGTCGACTTTGTATGTAAATACTAAAAATATTGTTATTTCATGAATTCTTTCTTGTCATCTAATAATTTATCTTGTTAGTAATGTATCGGTACATATAAAAATGAATGTTTGAATATCCGTCTGTCTGACCGAGCTTAATAGTCTCTAAAACCGTTTGAGCGATCACCATAACAGTTGGCATATATGTGTATATTTTCATGGAGAAGTCTTTGTTGTAACTTACCACTTGATGGCGCTTGTAGCACATCAACTTATATACCGCTCAACCGATCGCCATGAAGATTGGTATACGTAGTTATTTGAGTGCGCACAATATTTTCGCGATATTAACTTTATTATAACTCGCCACCAGATAGCGCTGCAGCATATCAACTTCTATACCGATCAACCGATCGCCATGAAAATAGGTATACGTAGGTATTTGAGCACGGAAAATATTTTCGCACTATCCATTTTGTTGTAAATCATTACTAGATGGCGCTGCAGCACTTTAACTTCTATACCGTTCAAGCGATCGCCATGAAAATTGGTATACATTGGTATTTCAGCACGGATATATCACGGGCAACGCCGAGTAATATCAATAGTTTATTATATTTTAGAACCAAGTATAAAGATGAGGCTGAAATGAAAATGCCGATGAACTTGATAAGACGGGAGCAAAGGGAACGTTATACGGCCCTGAACCTTGCTGTGGCGTACCAAAAAGCATTGCAAACCTAATGCTCAAACAAATATGTTTAGAACAATCCGTCAACCACTGGAACAACACGCCAGGGTTGAATAATTGGGTGGTCATTACCTCCAACCTGAGGAGGTAAAACAATCTGGCGCCAAAAGCCTGCCGCGGTTCACGAGGCTTAGCGCAGAACTGTAGTAGGTGGCGAACACAATAGATCAGCAATGGTCGCAGTTTTACAAGGCTCATAAAGACCTTAGAAAAACCCCACTCAACAAATAAAAAAAAGAAAAAAAGATGAGGCTAGTGAGAAACGGAATTATGGCCCATTATGGTTGAATGTGTTACCATAGTAGGATGGCCTGGCAAGGCTTGCCAAATATTCATTTAATTAACTATACCATAAATCATAATAGATGGAAGTTTGTTTTGCCACAGTGATTAATTTAGTTCCCACGATTTCGCGAACGCTGTGTTTCTAAATGATGTCAATGTCTGTTTCTCGCAAAAAATATTATAATTACTCTCACACACAGAGTTACGATAGATAGGTTTACCAATCAACAAAACATTGAGATTAATTATAGATCAAGGACGGTACACTTATCGCCACGACAAAGTCCTTACTGTTATTCGCGAGGTACTTAGCCTCTCAGTGGCTCGTGCCAACAAGGGTTCCACAGTATCCTCCAAACCCCCAATACAGTTTATGCGGGTTAGCTCCAAAGGCAAAAAACATCTCACTGCAAAACCTTTCTCAATAATCGAGAAAGCTTCAGATTGGATTATGGAGGTCGATTCGGTCTCCAAGCAGTAAAAATTCCCTGAAAGTCTCGGATGCACAGCCCTGCGTCCAGATATAACTCTTTACTCTCTATCTCGGAAGATGGTCCTTATCGTAGAATTAACTGTTCCATGGGAATCAAATATCCCAAAAGACCACGAGTACAAATTAAATAAATACCATGATCTCGCAAATGCCGTCACCCGGAACGGCTTCACTGTTCACCTTCACGCGGTGGAAGTAGGCGCTCGTGGCCTGCCAGCTAAATCTTTGTTTCACCTTTTTAAAGAACTTGGTCTCTCCAGGAAAATAATCAACTCCTTCCTAGAAAAAATATCTAAAACCGCCATTTATGCATCTCAAATTCTATGGCTTCGAAGGGGGAGTGAATGGGTGGTAAGGTGGACGCTCACATGTGGCAAGACAGCTGTCCTACACCTACCACAGCCGGTCGTTAGTCCGGAATCCACCGTTCACCTCCCAGAAGTGTAATAATTATATATGATGGGCCCGATTTTTGGTCGGTGAATTCCATGGCAGTCGTTTGTATTTTATTTTTAACATCTCTATTTGTTTCTTTTTGTATACAAAAATATGCAAAATGTGTAACATAAAGAAAATTAGTTTCTTTTTGATAAAATCTTAAATAAAATGTAAATAATATGGTGAAATCCAATGAAAAAGATCGAAATTTCTATTGCTGTGGTTATATTCTGTCTTATTAAAACACTAGCTGACCCGTGCCCACTTCGTTGGGCGGTAAAACTTTTTACCTGTGATGAAATTATGAGTGTGGTTCGGTTAGTACTGAGTGCTATGATTTATTTCTTGACTGCCAAAAGAAGGGTTATATTTTTATTGCGTATCTATGTATTTGCATGCCAATTTGATTATATAATACCGTTATTTGTGAGTGTCTTCTTGTGAGTGTCTTATTTGTGAGCGTATGCAGTAAAAGGGAAATTATATGCAGTAAAAGGGAAAAGTCTTTTGTTTTAAACACTTGTTTTAAACACGATAAATTTACTTATTTTGATACGAATTCATAATTGTTGATAATATGACCAATTAACATGACCTAACGATTTAAATTATTTTTTAAATATAAAATACTACTTTTTGTGACTTAAATATAAAAGTTAGACATATGCTGTCGCAGACTTTATTGTAGGCATTATCAAGCTCTACAACTTTTCCCTAGAACTTAATCATATATCTCTCATCGTTAAGGCTGCGTTAGTTAGAAACCTTTTCGTTAGGCCGCTTATTCTCTGACTTACTTTGCAATCAGGTTAATATATAGCATATGACACTGACAAATAACGTGTCTTTCTATTGGTAAAATAATTTTCAAAATCGGTTCAGTAGATCCAGAGATTACTTCCTACAACGTCACACACTTTACATCTTTATAACATTAGTATAGATTAGGCCTAATAGGCACTATTGGCCCGTATTTCGTTTCTCGCAGGCTTAAACTAAGCTGGTGCTAAAGTATAGGAACTTAAGAACCTTCGTTATTTTGTTGTTATTCCGTTTCATCAAAACTAAGAACCGGTCAAAATCTTTAAATTTTCAGGTTTGTCTATAGCCGTTCCTAAGCGGGGTCTTCGCATTCTGATTGTCGCGACGTTTTCGGTTGTTAAAATATACAAATATACAAGTACAAGGCTTTTTATCATATAATATACAAGGCTAAAAAATAAGGCTTTTATTATAATCTACAAAAAATATTTACACAAGATTTTCAGGGCAAAATATTACGATAATCGGCGCTCATCGTCCCTTCTTCGATTTAGAAGCCAGTGCTGAGAAAACATCTTTAAAATTGAGATAAAAAATCTTCGAAATCACGAGAGAAAACAAGAGCTACACGGCTGTCAGACTGCTCGATTTAGACCGTTCTTAGTTAAGACCCCGAGCAATACCCATCCGCCATGACACTTGTAGAAACGGAATACGATGAACGGTCTAGTCTAGGCCATAGGTTCTCGACGTGGGCAGTAACGACCCCTTGTGTGCGTTTGAGACTTTCAGGAGGGCAGTAGAAACCTCATAGAAAATTATGGGGCGTTGAGATGACACAGTTAGGTCTAAGGCAGGTAAAAAAATATGGTCTAAAAAAACACGCTTAATCACGTACAAATATAGCAAAGTAAACAGCTGATTTTTGACGCTGAACAAAAAGCTGATTTTTGATATTTTTATACCTCAAAAAATACTTCTCGATATAATTAAGTATGCGTTTAAATTGTTCTCATTGAAACATTCTTCTTTAAAATCGGAAATAGGATAGGAGTCATATCCTATCTTACGACTATATAATATTACAGTGTAATTATACGTTTATATATAGTGGCAACAGTTTATTTTGATTCGCGATAGATGGCATTTAAAAAAAATTGGGGGGCTCTGGAAAAAAAATATTTTCAAAGTGGGCAAAATAAGGTTAAGACACAATGGTCTAGACGGCGATTAACATTAATTTAAGAGCCTGCTAGCCTATACAAAAGCACGGTAGGAATACGGGCATATGGAAAGATATACAAGACATTGGCCGTGATCAGCGGATGATCCCGACATTGGCCGGGATCAGCGGATGTACCTCCGACTGCCAAATGTATACCTAGGCCGATGACACCTCTTTATTTGCATTTGACACGGACATTAATACGGCTTCTCAAAACTTGCAACACGATTTCAATAATATACAGGAATGCTCCCATAACAACGGGCTGATAATCAATGCCGAAAAAACTAAAGTTATGCATATCAGGTCATCGCAGGCAAACGAGGAAGTAGCTTTGCAATAAAATTTCACACGCATAACTGTCTACATAATCCACAACCGAACTGTCGGTGTGAGCATTTAAAAAAAAGTCGATGCTGAAAGGTACCTTGGACTAACGATTGATAAAAAATTCAACTGGGAAGTGCACATTAATAACATTTGCAAAAACTTAGACAAATAATTATAAAAATCTACCACTTAAAATACATTCTCAAATACAATCAGCTGAGAAGTCTGTATTTTGCCCTGTTTGAATCTATTATTGCTTATGGAATTACAACCTACGGCAACAAATTTAAATCTTATATATCGCGCATCACATCTCTACAACACCGTATTTTAAAAATAATAGTTCCAAACAAGATTCGAAATAAATTCAGAAACGACCAGATAGGACTTTTCAATTATTGTGACAGCTGATGTATTATTTATTTATAGATTGACAGTTCAATATTTCGAGACTGACGAGTTCCGAATTTATGTCCAACATAAATACAGCACTAGACATATACAAAATGAACGGCTGCTCGTCCCTCCTTTTCGCAACCTTTATGAACAAAGAAGATTGAATTGGCTAATCCCTCATATATTTAACAAAATTCCTCTAAATTTAAAAACTTATAAAAAATGTACAAAAGAACAAAAAAAAATAATTAAAAATATTTAGCTTTAAGATAAGTGAAAGTGAAACATACATGTAAATGATACGAATAAGATTGATATTTTATTTGATTAGCATTAAGTACGTTCATCTTTTTATGTAAATATTATCAGGGGGTGGCTTTCTGTGCCGACTAATCCTTACTAATGTAATTGCAGCAGATATATTATAATATGGTCAAAATGGCCGCTAAAGTTGCACTGAAATTCACCCTATCATAATCTCCAGCAGTAAGCCTTAGGATTGGCGGAATTTTATACAAGGTCCACCGTTATAGCATGGACCTTGATCAGTCATTACCGTTACATGTTTTACTCTCCCTTCATTTAACTTCAGAATATGATCTTTCTTTCGATAATCAATTTATGCTCCGATTCGTTTGGGAACATGCCTCAAGGTGGTTTGGGAACATGCCTCGTTTGGGAACATGCCTCATGCCTCATTAGTATCTCATTTACACAAACAAATCCTTCATTTGTAATGATACCTAATATTCCTAACTTACTGTACCTTACCTTATTTTGGTTACGGGATTTGATGTTTAGGGCGATACCCCATAAGCTTCTCCTCGTAAAATAGTTTTCCAATAGTATTTGTAAGATACGATTCGGTTGCTGCTTGGCAATTTTCCTAAAATGTTGTTAATAAATTCCTTTGGAATAATAAGGCGGATAAGAACAAATAAACAAATAACTGATAACTGAGCTTCTTAAAAATTATAAAGTACTTGGCTGTGATATCTGACTGAAGATACACTTCTTAGATTGTCATCTGGATTTTTCCCAACCAATCTAGGAGCAGTGTGTGACGAACATGTTGAACACTTTTACCAGGAAATATTAATCATGGAGGCACGCTATTAAGTAAAGTGGAACCCAAGATTGCTAGCTGACTATTACTGGAATATGAAGACTGATTTACCCACAGCACTTCTTCTTCTTCTTCTTCTTTGATTTGATGTCTCCACCCAAAGAGAGTAATTTCTGCCAAGTGTGCCGTTGAAATAGGAGGAAACTTATTTATGTTAGTGGACGCCACTGAAACAAGTAAGTCATCATAAATAGGATAGAAAACGAATTTACCGCGTGAAATTTGTAGCACCCGACGTTTCGGTGACGTTGCAGCCGCCGTTGTCCAGGGTAGACTGAAGAGCTGTCAATCCGTTGTTTTGCGGGTAGGCCGCGTACCGCTTCCGCCACTGCGTAGGTTATAACGGTGGTGGGGGGCCGGGCTCGGAGCGCGGGAATTTTGAAAATCCGTCCTGCACACAACACTCACTGTATCCTGTTTTACGTCTTTGCGTTCGGCGTTCGGCGGCGGGAACATTTTAAGAAGAGGGTTCCACGTAGAAGAGAGTTTGTAACCGTCGTCTCTGTTAAAGTTCGGGGTTCTTCTTATTTCAATGGCTTCCCGGATCATGCGAGGAAAGTAGAATTGTTCTTTGGATAGCACAATGGGATTTTGAAACTGCATCCAGTGGTCACTTCCGCTATCCAATATATGTTCGCAGATCGCCGATTTTTCTCGCTGAACGTTTTTAACAGCTTTGATGTGTTCTGACAGTCGCGTGGCTATGGGCCGTTTCGTTTGTCCAACGTAGGCTAGACCGCAACTGCATTCGACTTTATACACACCCGGGGTTTGCAGTGGTATTACATCATTTACAGGCCTCAAAAATCGAGCTATATTTTGGGTCGGTTTGAAGTGGTATGTGTGGGCTTCCGATATACCGTATGTCCGAGAGTATTGTCACTTCTCCTCGTCACTTTGACATCCAAAAATGGTAGGGAGCCGTCCTTCTCTACTTCATAGGTGAATCTGATTTTTGGGTGTATGGAGTTTAGATGACCCAGGAATTCATTCACCGTTTGAATGTTGCCTTTTAGGATGCAGAAGGTATCATCCACGTAGCGAAGCCAGAGACTGGGCTTAATTTTGGAGGTTTTTATGGCTAATTCCTCAATATGTTCCATATCGCTAACTATCGGCGATACAGGGCATCCCATTGCTACTCCGTCGATTTGTTTGTAATAATCGCCACTCCATAGAAAGTAGCAGGATGTCAGGCAATGTTGAAGCATGTCGGCGTAACTAAAAGGGAGGTCCTTAGACTTCAGTTTATCTCTCACCACTGTAAGGCACTCCGAAATGGGCAAATTCGTAAATAGAGATTCGACGTCAAAGCTCACCATTATTTCGTCTTTGGCCAGTTTTAAGCTTCTAATAATGCTTACGAAATGTCGCGAGTCTTTCACGTAAGACGTCGTTTTGCCCGTAAGCGGTTGGAGGACACCAGCTATGTGTTTTGACAGAGGATATGTGGGGCTGTCGATTTGGCTTACAATCGGTCTCAATGGTGCATTATACTTATGGATTTTAGGCAAGCCATATAATTTCGGTGGCTGTACGTTACGTGGTTTAGTGAGATAAGCTATTTCTGGGAGGGAAGTGACAGATTTATCAATTAAAACTCTCGTTTGCCTGGTAATTCTGCTCGTGGGATCGTAATTCACCTTCTCGTAAGTGTTGGGGTCTTCTAAGAGCGTCCCAATTTTTCGCTCGTAGTCCACAGTATCAAGTATCACAGTTGCGTTGCCTTTATCGGCCCGCAATACAACTACGTCCTTATTATCCCGCAGAGATTTTAAGCTTTTTCTCTGGGCGGCTGTGGTGTTCGACTGTGGGAGCTTGGCCTTGCGTACAGACAGCCACATCCTGTCGCAGTAAGTCGGCCTCTGGCACAGGGATCTTGTTTCGAGAGATGACTTCCTCAACACAACCGATAATACTTTCCACAGGCAAACGGTTCGGTGTCGGTACATAGTTTAATCCCCTGCTAAAAACATGTCAATGATGTCCTTAGGAAAAATGGATACGGTAAATATCACGAGATACGCACACGATCTAATACAGACGAAACTCAGAAACCGAGCAGATCAAGAGCATTCTTACCATACGTCAAGGGCGTGACAGATCGAATAAGTAAGATGCTAAACAGATTCGATATAAAAATGATCCTCAAACCGACCCAAAATATAGCTCGATTTTTGAGGCCTGTAAAGGATGTAATACCACTGCAAAACCCCGGGTATGTATAAAGTCGAATGCAGTTGCGGTCTAGCCTACGTTGGACAAACGAAACGGCCCATAGCCACGCGACTGTCAGAACACATCAAAGCTGTTAAAAACGTTCAGCGAGAAAAATCGGCGATCTGCGAACATATATTGGATAGCGGAAGTAACCACTGGATGCAGTTTCAAAATCCCATTGTGCTATCCAAAGAACAATTCTACTTTCCTCGCATGATCCGGGAAGCCATTGAAATAAGAAGAACCCCGAACTTTAACAGAGACGACGGTTACAAACTCTCTTCTACGTGGAACCCTCTTCTTAAAATGTTCCCGCCGCCGAACGCCGAACGCAAAGACGTAAAACAGGATACAGTGAGTGTTGTGTGCAGGACGGATTTTCAAAATTCCCGCGCTCCGAGCCCGGCCCCCCACCACCGTTATAACCTACGCAGTGGCGGAAGCGGTACGCGGCCTACCCGCAAAACAACGGATTGACAGCTCTTCAGTCTACCCTGGACAACGGCGGCTGCAACGTCACCGAAACGTCGGGTGCTACAAATTTCACGCGGTAAATTCGTTTTCTATCCTATTTATAATGTCAAACAACCGCGATAGTCTTCGATTTTATAAGTAAGTCATCACTCCGTCGGGAACACAAAATCGAGTAATAATTTAAGATATAGTGAAATATATATATACGTTTAACACAAAAACTCTATGGAGGAACATTCATTAATTATTATTAAAGGGACATACCTACTGTTGAGTTTAATAAATTTACAGATGATTTTGTAGACATTGGGGGAGTTGAAAGATAATAAAAAGTCTATACTAATAGGGAGCTGAATTTTGAGATTTTAGAGGTCCGATATGAAGTTAGGATAATTATTAACAATGGGACAATTAAAGAAGAGATGGTCCAGAGTGCAAAACGCATGACCGCAGTTGCACTGAGGAGAAGGGAGGACACCTACAGCACACTACGCCAGAAAACCAAAACGAGGCAGATTTTGGATATGTTGAAATTGCAAGCATGGAAAATACACGAAAAAAATATGTTTTACAAAGAAACTATGCCCTATAGAAAGAAACCATTTACATACTTGAAATCAGCGTCAAAGATAATTTAGGATTCAGCTGTTATCAATATTGTAACAAACAAAAACCAAAATATTGTTGTCCAGTGTAATCAGTAATGTAATATTTAATTCGTGTTTTTTAACTTTCAGGTTTTCGATCGTCTCAGAGATGAAATACCAGATAATCTCAACAAAGTGCACGCCATCAAGGGAGATATATTACAAGAAGGCTTAGGAATCTCAGAACA
This sequence comes from Micropterix aruncella, assembly GCA_944548615.1. Taxonomy (NCBI): domain Eukaryota; kingdom Metazoa; phylum Arthropoda; class Insecta; order Lepidoptera; family Micropterigidae; genus Micropterix; species Micropterix aruncella. The sequence goes on along the minus strand of OX155975.1, from coordinate 15,006,199 downwards.
AGACAGGCTCGAATTAACAAGAGAGTGCAGCGTCGTGTTTCACTGTGCGGCTAACGTTAGGTATATCTTCATACGATTTCTTATTATCTCATTTATCTTCATACGTTAGGTATGCATACGATTTATCTTCGGTCTACGTAAGTATGATCACGTGTCCGACTATAGGGCACAGTTAAAGTGGTTGCCAATACGCCAAAGAAGAAATGTTCATATACTGGCTCTCCTATATCGTGTCCTCACCCAATTAACACCATCCTATCTCCAGGAGCTTTTTGAACCACTAAGTTCCCACGGTCTCGTACTTCGGTCAGCCTCTGACAGTTTATTAAAAAATCCGAGTCATAATAGTGATTTCTATTCCTATTCTTTCTGTGTCCATGGTGCAAGACTCTGGAACGATCTCCCAGCAAATATACGAAACTCGCCTTCTTTACCATCGTTTAAGACTCACCTTAAGGATTACTACCTTTCTAAGAAGTAACCAGTTCTTCCCTTTCTCTCCTGTTCCTCTCCCAATTTCCTCTCCTCGGGCATTATTAGTCTTAAATTCTTCCACTTGTCTGTATGTTATGTAATAATCTTTATTTTCACAATGCGCGCATGTACCACTATGTTTAGGTTAGCTGTAAGACATTGCCATGTGGCAATAAGCTCGCCTTTTTTGTATACTTATTAAGTGCAAATAAAGAGTTTATTATCTTCATTTTATTACTTAATTATCAGTCTATCGCCAAATTTATAGCCAAGTATTGGTCAATACTTCAGTACTAGTCGATCTTGAGTCAAACCTGTTTTCATTCAATAGTCGAGCCGACAGTTCTTAAGGAGAGGCTCAAGACAAGTATCTTATGGACGATGTTTGAGCAATGGTTAGGAGTGTCAAACGCACCACACTTATTAGTATTTTCTTGCTTTATAGCATACTAGTTGTTGCCCGCGGCTTTGCTTCGCGTAAAGTTTCGAATCGATTTGTTTATTTTAGTAGGGTGGCGTTTATTTGCCGTTTTAGACGCTACCTTTAGATATATAATGCAAGACGTCCACCTCAGATGCAAGCTACCTATCTCGTAGACGTACGAGTCTTGTTCCTCGCCACCTGTGCCGCCTTCCGCTTTACGCTAACCTAGGTATTTCGAGGTGCTAGGTAATCTAGAGTAACCTAGGTATTTTAAGGGATTAATAGTCATTAGATGAAATAGGGAGGACAAAGGACTGATAAGCCTTTTAATGGTTTCCTTAACCCCTCCTATGGCGGGGTAAAAATTTCTGCCCGGGATAGTTTTGCGCATAACTTTTAAACTACTATACGGATCGTAAAAAGAATAACTGCAAAATTGATTTTATTTAGCCTGTTCATATAAATTCATTCATTCATTCATCCAAAAAGTGAAATAAATAAATTGTTTGTTTTTTTCTTCAGATTTGATCAAAAGCTCAAAGGCGCAGTAACCATGAACACGTTAGGGGCGAAAAAGGTTCTGCAGCTCGCTGAAGAAATGAAAAATCTTGATGTGAGTACTTAAACTGCCTAATTTTTCGATTTTGGAAATAATATGTAGTATAAGGTGCGAAATCGGTATGAGTTGTATTAATGAATTAAATAATAAATAAATAACAAAGTTCTGTATATATTATAGCTTTCTTCGCCTAGGAGAGTATTATAAGATTTGACATCTAAGTGTAAAAGCGACGTTGGTTTCTCACGAACCTACTAGTCCAAGAGGCAGCGACAAAACAAGTTCAAGAGTTTTGTAAAAGCTGATAATTTCAGATCAGACAGTATTTTGACCATAGAATGCTGGGGTATGGTCAGACTGCTTAGAAATAAAATGCGTGGCGTCAGCATTAATCCATACATATCACAAAAATAAAGTCCATTATATTGCGCGGCACATTAGACCGATGTGTAATAATTACCGACTTAATTTTTGTGATATATATAAACTAATGCTGACGCCACGCGTTGTATTGTTAAGTAGTCTGGCGATTTCTTTCAAGTTCATATTGCATCCACTGTCTACTTATAAATTCTCAGCTTTTCCAAAATATAAATAGGATAGAACACAAATCTACCGCGTGAAGTTTCACCGCACAGACGTTTCGGCGACGTTGCAGCCGCCGTTGTCTAGGGTAGACTGAAGAGCTGCCGCCACTGCGTCGATTATAACGGTGGAAAGGGGGGGGGGGGGGTCTCGGAGTGCACGAATTTCGAGAATCCGTCGTGCACACAGCACTCACTGTATCCTGTCCGACGTCCTTGCGTTCGGCGTTCGGCGGTGGGAACATTTTTAGAAGAAGGGTTCCACGTAGAAGAGAGTTTGTAACCGTCGTCTCTATTCAACTTTGGGGTCTTCTTATTTCAATGGCTTTCCGGAACATGCGAGGTGGCGGCAGCGATATGCGACCTACCCGCGGAACAACGTGCTAACCTGCTAACAACGTGCTAACCTATACTATGCCAAACAACCGCGATAGTCTTCGATTTCATTTTCCGAAATACTTTGAATATACTAATTAAATTCACACCTTTCCTAGTAAGCCGGCGCCAGGTGTCCTGGAGTCTGGCCTGCTGACTCCACCCCGGCATTCTGTGGCCAAAATACTGTCTGATCTAAAAGTAACAGAAACTCTTTTTTGTCGTTGGATCCCTAACTATACTGCTATGAACACCACACGGAATCAAACCAACTTCGCGCTGTTCTGTTGCTTTGTCAAATCTTGGATTAATAAAAAAGCTACTTAATAAGGGGACCAAGAAACTATGCCAGTGCAACATTGTTTAGGGACGGCGTCCCTTATTTTACATTATATTGAGATGTCAACCACAACGGGCGAACCCGTCACCGCAGGACGTTTTAACGATTCATCGTTCTATCGACCGTGCAGTGAGCGTAGAAGACTTTGGACATTACAAATCCGACGTCTAGCTACGCCACAACCCGCAAGAAGCCAACGCCTTTACCGCGAGATAGCCAGTATGTTACCTGGCGGGCCGAACACTCGCGCCCTTGCTTCCAATTGTGACCAGATTTCTCCGGTCTCTCGATTGGTTCCGAGTTCGAGGTCGCTTGCGCGGTCCTCTCCCTTACGAAGCGGTGAAACGGTGTGCACCGAATCTATCGCGGACCAAGGCGTCCTTTGCCCGACTCTGAACCGGGATCGGATGGCCAAAGGTCATTTCAAGAGCAGTCGCCGTAAGGTACGCAACCACCCCCGCTCTATAGGAAACAATACAGTTCCCAGACTCCCCCGACTGTTAGTCGGAGAGCACAGTCGATTGGCTTGCGCCGCTCGGTGCGCAGACCGTCCAGGAGCGCCAGAGGTTTGATTCCCAGGGGAGACTGGTTGACCCAGTGTCCTACCCAGGCTCGCACCCCATGCGTGGAGGCCATCGGATGGGTGTTGACCCGTGAGTGTGACCGACCCTGAACACATGGGTCATCGTGGCCACCTCATCATGGGCCCATTAGCTCCCTTATTTTACATTATATATTTTATATTTGCTAGTAAGTATTATCATTGATTATATAGGGTATTATAGCCGGCCCCGTATTTGCCATTGAGCGTAGGGACGGCCGCTTGACGATAAAAGATTTATTTAAAAGTCGATATCATTATTATATTTAGTTTGGTTTATTAGGCATATGTTATAACATTATTTAATTACTAATAGGGTCAAGCACTATAAAAAAGTAGGCAGGTAGACATGCTGTCGGCAAACAAACCACATCAATTCGTCAATCAAAATAAATTTAAAATGTGGATATATTATATTTCGCTACCTAGTTGGCAGTGTACTACGTGTATACCAGAGTCTGTTTTGAGTATTTTACAACGCTTTTGGCAACGGTATTCAGAGAGTACACACATAATTTTGATGCTATAAAATAGTTAATATGGAATTTTGACACGAAATAACCACTGAGTAGTGCAGTTCACAATATTTTACAGTATTACAATACAGTTTAAAAAATTAAAGGGTTAAAATTCGTCTTCGCTGTCACTATCGTCTTCTTGAAGGTTGATAATAAGAGGTCGGATATCCATTATATGTGTAATAAACAATATCGACAATATCGATAATATTTTATCCATATTTATTTATCCATATCCATTTAGGGAATTCAAAAATAAATTAAAGAAATGGTTATCGAATCCTGACAGACTAACCATACATCAAATGTTAGAAATAATAGTATAATAAAACTTAGGTGCACAAATTATTAACATATTTTTAAACTTACATGTTAAGTATTTTTTAACATTGAACTAACTACCAAAAAATATTTGACTTTGACAATGAATTATACTTTTAGACTAGGTATTTTTATATGAAATTTTATATTACTTAAAACATAATATTAAATATTAATGACTGTTTCTTTCTTTTCCCACATATAACTTTATTTATATTATTTAATCGAATTTTATATTATATTTATTGCCGATTTAATAATGGAATTGCATTTTATTTATTATATATTTTTAATATTTTTTTATTATTATTATTTTTTATTTTATTCTGAAGACCACATTTTAGGGCAATTTAGTGTCATTAGCTTTTTACTAAAACTTGTACATTTGTAGGCAACCAAGCAATCAAGCAAACTTGATTGTAATATTGGAGTCCTGTCCACCCTAGAACGGGCTAGTCCCAGTTGGGTGACAGAAACAAATAAGCAAAAGGTTAAGGTTTTGCCATTCGGTTCCTGTTATTTTTGTAAGCTAATCAATGTTTTATAGTAATTAATTCTTAAATAAATAAATAAATAAATAAATATTTCTTTATGCGACATGACATGACATGACCTTTACTACAGATCTGAGTGAGACATCGTAACGTTATGAAAGTGCCAAAGGGATGTCATGATTCTAATGGTTTTTGGCCCAGGCATCAGTTTGTATGGCGGCGACTATAGATGTAGCGCGCACGGGCGACTTTTGTCACGATGACAGTTTCGTCACTTTTATCAAGTCCATAGATATGTAGGAAATGCTCGTATATTACAACGTGACAACAGGGTGACATTTTTGTCTGACGATCGGTGAACAAGCCCGTGATAAAACTGTCCTCTGCTGTCTTAAAGAGTCTGAGCAGGTGGTATTTAAATAAGAAGGAATTAAAAAAAAACCCACATTCCTCGAATATTGCAGGTTTTCGTCCACGTATCAACAGCGTATTGCCACTGCGAGAGAGATAAGTTGGAAGAAGTGGCCTATCCTTCACCCCAGGACCCGGAGAAGATAATCGACCTGGTGAACTGGCTCGACGGCAACATCCAGGATATGATCACACCAAAGTAATTATAATAAACTTTTGGTTTAAACCCTGGAATCCTTAGCATGTCTTGGATTTTAGATGTAGCTTTCATTAGAAACCGGTTTATTATTATTTGTATAAATAAACTAGCTGACCCGTGCCCACTTCGTTGGGCGGTAAAACTTTTTACCTGTAATGAAATTATGAGTGTGGTTCGGTTAGTACTGAGTGCTATTATTTATTTCCTGACTTACAAAAGAAGGGTTATATTTTGACCGCATATGTTATGTATGTATTTGCATGCCAATTTGACTATAATACCGTTATTTGTGAGTGTCTTCTTGTGAGTGTCTTATTTGTGAGCGTATTATCTCTTTAACTATTTATGCAGTAAAAGGGAAAAGTCTTTTGTTTTAAAGTCTTTGAGACGATAAATTTACGTATTTTGATAAAAATTCATAATTGTTGATAATAAGACCAATAAACATGACCTAACTAATTAAATTATTTTTTTAATATAAAATACTACTTTTTGTGACTTAAATATAAAAGTAAGACATATGCTGTCGCTGACTTTTTTATAGGCATTATCAAGCCCTACAACTTTTCTCTAGAACTTAATCATATGTCTCTCATCGTTAAGGCAGCGTTAGTTAGAAACGTTTTCGTTCGACCGCTTATTCTCCGACTTACTTTGCAAATCAGACTACCACGAAAAAGTCTTTTCATTTTTCGGATTAATATATAGCCTATGACACTCACAAATAACGTGGCTTCCTATTGGTAAGAGAACTTTCAAAATTGGTTCAGTAGATCCAGAGATTACTTCCTACAACGTCACAAACTTTACCTCTTTATAATATCAGTATAGATCATGGAATATCCATGTTACAATTAGACTAATTGAGGAGGTGGGGGGTAACAAAGTTCCAAACGCCATTTTTCATGTTTCGAGAAAAACGCATTCGAAAGTTTGATCGAATCCTCAAATCTGGGAATGTGTTTTGGAGGCATGAGTGATGAGTTTCGGGATGATGATGATGATGATGATGATGAGTTCTGGGATGAGTTTTGAAAACAATTGTACATATCTTTATGAGTATATCACCCCATTTTTGTTAACATTAGATTTCTGAAAGCAAGCGCTTTACGACGTGCACTTAAACACGTGTGCCCTCAAGGGAGTTGGCGTCGCGTAGTTCAGCTAGCAGTGTGTGGCCGCACAGCTAGAACGAGGCACATAGCTTTCGAGTCAATCTTGGGCGTGCATATCGGGCTTGCGCAGCTGTCTGTGGCGGGCTTCTATGTAAATGACACGAGCGAAGCATTTGATCTTCATTGTCCTCGACATTTCCATGTTCTTGCTCGTCGCTTTAAGATATCTTTATTCCTGACGTCATTGAAGCTATTAGCGAATACCTTTTACTGAGTTTACTATTACTCATATAATTACTCGAATCACAATTACTTACTTACGCGAATTACTCTTACTGATGTAACGTGTCTTTATAAGCTTTTGCCCAACGACTAGATACCTCAGCTAGTCTAGAAAAAGTTCAATTTCGTGTGCCACCGCGACTAACGAGGAGCTCCTAAACATTTTCTGTTGTCGCTTGCAATGGCAACATCGCGTCGAATAGACCTCTTACCAGAATGTGTCTTACCAGAATCTTTTAAAGGATTACATGTATTTTATGATTCCATTACAGCCCTCCGTCCATATATAACTCTTTACTCTCTATCTCGGAATGTGGCCCTTATTGTAGAATTGACTGATCCACGGGAATCAAATATCCCAAAAGACCACGAGTACAAATTAAATAAATACCATGATCTTGCAAATGCCGTAACCCGGAACGGCTTCACTGTTCAACTTCAAGCGGTGGAAGTTGGCGCTCGTGGCCTGCCAGCTAAATCTCTATTTCACCTCTTTAAAGATCTTGGCCTTTCCAGAAAAATAATCAACTCTTTCCCAGGAAAAATATCTAAAACCGCGATTTGCGCATCTCAAATTCTATGGCTTCGAAAGGGGAGTGAATGGATGGTAAGGTGTACGCTCACATGTGGCAAGACAGCTGTCCTAAACCTACCCTCAGAAAAGTAAAAATAGTATTATAATGGGCCCGACTACGTTCGGTGAATTTCATGGCAGCTCCGTTTGTATTTTATTTATTTAATTAAAGATTCAATCGTACCTAGCCTATCTCTTACTTTTCAAGATTTCACTAATTGCCCTCCTACTGTACTGTATGACTATTATATTATACCTTACTATTGTATTATATAATATTATGTATTATAAATATTTATATCCAAATATTCACACTTCTATTTTGCTTTATATATTCCTTTCTTGAACTTACCTTATTAACAACTTACCGTATTATTTCTTTCCTTACCCTTATATTTTTATTAGCCTTATTACTATTTGTCACTGTCATCGTGTTCATGTTATTTCTATATTAATTTACAATGTTTGCTATTCATAGGATAGTACATTTGTTGTGTTTAAATATGTTTTAAAATGACTATATCTTGTATTTACGTCTATCATGTATTACGACTAAATCATGTCTAAGTTTACTGTAATATAAAAATAAAATAAATACCATTACTGGGGATTAATGCTCTTTTTTAACACGCTTTTATTAGGTCGACCTGTATGTAACTAACTATGTAATGGAATCTAAGGTAACTAATTTAACCATCTTCCAAGGATCGTAGCGTCATGAAAATTAGCAGCTGTATGTAGTTCTGATGACAATACAATAATATGGTACTGTCGAACTGATCTGATGATGGAGTCGGAAGATATGAACTGGAACTTCATGATGGAACATCGTATCATAGCTGTGTTTGGACTTGTTAGAAAAGTTTTGGAATGAACTTTGACCATGATTAGGTTTCAAGGTCTGATGATGAATCTGGAAGATAGGCACTGGCATTCCATGATGGAATATCGTATCATAGCCGTGTTTGGACTTGTTAGAAAGGTCTTGTAATGAACTTTGACCACGATTAAGTTTCAAGGTCTGATGATGAAGCCGGAAGACAGGAACTGGCATTCCATGACGGAATATCGCATCATATTCGTGTTTGCACTTGTGGGAAAGGTCATGTAATGGACTTTGAACACGATCAGGTTTCAAGGTTATAACAAACCCATTATATATTGACTTGTAAATATTGAGTGTAAATAGTATAAATATTGACATCGGTGCCTGTATAAAATGTATATAGACCTGTACATGGAGAGTGTAAATAGAATAATATTGATATATCTAAATACGATATATATTGATGTGTAAATAGTGTAGTAGGTTGTTAAAGATCCCACTCAAGCTAAGGTGAGAAACGTGCCGAGGACTGAATGGCATGAGGGTGGTTAATAATATCATGTCGCTAGCGTCACCTCAGGGAATCGGGTGAAACCCTTCTGTAAATAGCCTTGACCCTCTACACGGACCTCTGGGGGGGGGGGGGGAGTCGATAAAAGCGTGTTTTTAGTGTTGTTTTTAAAACTATTATTGATTCTTACATGTATTTTTCAGACTAATCGACAAACTTCCAAACACATATGCGTACACAAAGTCCTTATCAGAACAACTGGTCACAAACTATTCGAAGAAATTTCCGTGTGTTATTGCGAGACCGTCGATAGGTAAGGATATATTAAATCTGAAGCTCAACACTGGAACAGCTCGCAGGCCTCAGTGCTAACTGCATTGTTTCTTTTTCAGTTGTAGCCGCTTTACAAGAACCAGTACCCGGCTGGATTGAGAACCTAAACGGACCTACAGGACTCTTGGTCGGCGCTGGGAAAGGTATAGACATTCTGTCAAATATATATCGGGTATTAGACATTAAAGCTAATGGAGCTAATGGGAGCTAATGGGCCCTGTTGCAGTTTGGCCACTGAGACCCATGTGTTCGGGGTCGGTCAGACTCACGGGTCAATACCCATCCGGCGGCCTCCACCCAGAAGTGCGAGACAGGACAGGACTCTGGCCTGCTGGCCAGTTTCCCCTAGGAGCCAACCTTCGGGCGCTCCTGGACGCTTTGCGCAACGGGCGGCGTCAGCCAATCGATTGTGCATTCTGGCAGAGGCGTAGCTAGGGAAGGGGGGGGGGGGGGGGGCAGAGGGGTACATATGTCCCTGGGCGCCACAGCTTAGGGGGCGCCAAAATGAGGATCGATTTAAACTTACTTTTGTATTTTAATTTTATAAAAATGAATGTATTTTGAAACATGGGCTGTTAAACGAAAAATTAAAAATCTTAGCGTATCCAGTCCATAATATAAATTGAAAATAACAATTTTTTTGGGGACTCCAGCTCCAGTGAGTCTCCAGACTCTCGATGCGAGAAGGGGCGCAGATTTTGTGTCTTGTCCCCGGGCGCAAATTACCCTAGCTACGCCACTGCATTCTGGGTATTGTGCATGCGGGGTGTCCTTCCACTCGAGGAGGCTTCTGAATAGGAGCTGAATCTCGAGTTGAGCCGATCCGAGAACAAAATGGATCTTGTGTCCCAAGCTGCATGAAACCGTTCACCACCTGCGTAAACTGTCATATAGTGGCAATTCCTGCGCAAGCAAGTGCGCATAGTCGATATAGGTCACATCCCAGTTTGTACGTTTATATAGGTAACCCAGAAAATCCGAGAATCAAATCCGAAACCCAAGAATTTGGCCGACTTCACAGGTCTCAAAGGAAAGCCATTGAAGGTTGTGAATTGCCATTACCATTGAACAAAGTGAACCAGATTTTCTTGACATACAAGATAAGGCCGTTTACTTTAAACGTATTTTCAAGATCACGAAAGGCTCCGAAGATCTTTTCGGATAGTGCCGACATATTAGGGGAATTTAAGATCTATCTGGTATCATCTGCGTGAAGTAAAATTCAAGCCATTTGCATGGCTTCGGTGACGTCATTCACATAGATTATAAAAAGAGTGTTTCCGAGGCAGGAGCCCCAAGGAACTCCCAGGTTGATACTATGAACTTTTTTAAAGACTTCGGTCCCGTAACCAGTCTGCAGGAAGGAGGTATCCTGAAGGTTAATTACAGACGAAAATATCCTGCCAAAATTGGTGGCCAGGGAGGGGGCGAGGTGGCCCGCTGGGTTACCTTCCTACTGCCTCACCGCAAGACGTTGAACTCCGACATGTTCGTGGCTTTGCTGGGGGGTAGATTTGTATCGTGCCAAAGTCTTCTACGATCACCTCACGGAAGACTGAACGATCATTAGCGTTAAAACCTCCTGGGGCGACGGGTTTGCCCGTTGTTGTCAACATCTCCAAGTGGGTCTCACCCTCTTTTGAAATTGGATTTGATTTGTGGTAAATGGTGATTTGTCTAACAGGTAATTGGCAATAATTAATATTATATTTTTTCAGGAGTAATCAGGTCTATGCACTGCCAGGACAAATATTTAGCTGATATAGTACCAGTCGATATAACAATTAATGCAATTATCGGACTTGCTTGGAAAATTGGTACCACTAAGTGAGTAAAAACCCAATAACCCATTAACATCATATGTTTTTAAAAATACCAGAGAGAAGTCATATTTTTATTATCTTCTTATATCTATATATATAAAACAAAGTCGGGTTTGTTCGAACACTTATAACTCGAGAACGGCTGGACATATTTTCATGGTTTTTGATTTATTGTATTTTTCTCAGTCCTGAATAGCAGAATAACTATTAAAAACATTGGAAAATCAAAGAAATACTAAAATAAACGAAAAAACATTTTCCCATACAAAGCTTAAATCCGTGTTTTTCTCTTGGTCAGTTGTACGTGGCATGTTTACGTGTCGTCAAATCATCCGCTTTATTTGTTGTTGCGCCTGATAAAAAAACAAAAAATGTCGTATATCACAAGGTGCTTCAATGAAGAGAATTAAACCGCGTGCATTGCATGCTGCACAATATGTAAATAGTTTAATTCAATCATGTCTTGCTGACACGCGATTGATATACTTATTTTTTGTACTTTTATATTTCTTTTTGTGTTATTATCTTAATAAAGTAGTGAACTTAATATTTATTTTGTATTCATTGTATTACTTTCATAAAATCATAAATTAAGTTCAGCTAATCTGTAACACGACATTCATTGACTGTTAGGCGGTACGAAGTTCGCCGGGTCAGCTAGTTATATATATATATAAAACAAGGTCGGCTTTGTTCGAACACTTATAACTCGAGAACGGCTGAACCGATTTTCATAGTTTTTGATTTGTTGTATTTGTCTCCTTCCCGATTAGAAGAATAACTATTATAAATATTGTAAAATTTACGAAAATATAAAATAAAAGGAAAAACATTTTCCCATACAAAATGTTCATGAGTTTCGAGAACATTTAATGTTCATCCCGTCGATATAATCATTATTTGGAGGCTATCGGCGATATGGTAAACTCTCCCCTCAAATTATAGAACGTATTCAAATAAAGGTTTCGAATCGACTTCATATATCTATACTAATATTATAAAGAGGTAAAGTTTGTGACGTTGTAGGAAGTAATCTCTGGATCTACCGAACCGATTTTGAAAATTCTTTTACCAATAGAAAGCCACGTTATTTGTGAGTGTCATAGGCTATATATTAATCCGAAAAATGAAAAGACTTTTTTGTGGTATTCGGGTTTCCAATGTAAGTCGGAAAAAACGGTCCAACGAAAACGTTTCTAAAGAGATATATGATTAAGTTCTATAGAAAAGTTGTAGAGCTTGATAATGCCTGCAAAAAAGGCAGCGACAGCATATGTCTAACTTTTATATTTAAATCACAAAACGTAGTTGTTCAAATTAAAAAAATAATTAAAATCGTTAGGTCAGGTTTATTGGTCATAATATCAACAATTATGAATTATTATCAAAATAAGTAAATTTATCGTCTCAAGTGTTTAAAACAAAAGACTTTTCCCTTTTACAGCATATAATTTCCTTTTACTGCATAAATGGTTAAAGAGATAAGACACTCACAAATAAGACATTCACAAGAAAACACTCACAAATAACGGTAATATAGTCAAATTGGCATGAAAATACATACATACATATTATGCAGTAAAAATATAACCCTTCTTTTGGCAGTCAGGAAATAAATCATAGCACTCAGTACTAACCGAACCACACTCATAATTTCATCACAAGTAAAAATGTTTACCGCCCAACGAAGTGGGCACGGGTCAGCTAGTTAATATTATAAGAAATGCGTTGTCATCGGAACTGAAGCAACATTTAAATTTTCAACTTTATTCGCTTAATTCCTCATGGATCGGACCATCAGAACAGGATTTTGATAAAAATGGGATTAAAATAAAACAGGATTTTTTAAATCGGTTCAAACAAAAATTAAAATACAACCTAATTGATAACCTCCTCCCTTTTTTGAAGTCGGTTTAAATTAAATTAAGAATCTAATAATATTAAGAACACTCGCATATTGATTAATCTTCTCTTATGTTCAGTAGGCCAATGATGACAACCTCAGTGACACATAGGGGACTCCTCCCACGTTTTATAGTTAAAGCATTGATTATTTAGGGTATTAGATTGCTCAATGCCATACTACGTCCTGAAGGTGGCGCTGATAGCATTTTTCGGCGAAACTAAAAGCATTTTTTTGGATATCTATTATAAGATTGATATTAAATGGTTTTTAATAAGGGGCTCATTTATTATAAAACTCAATCATTTAACAAATGATAACAATAATAACATAACATTATTACTTTATTTTTTATTTTTTTATTTTATAGCAAACTTACAGATAGTAAATATATGATAATAGTATCTTAAAAACATATTTAAACTAGACAAATTTACTATCGTATTAATAGTTTGCAATGCTTGCATTACACATTAACATAGAAATAACATGAACACGTTGATAGTAGAATTTTTTAAATATAATAAAGCTAATAATAATATAAGGGTAAGAAAAGAAATAATTAATAAGTTGTTAATAAGGTCATTTGGATAGAGCAAAATAGAAGTATGAGTAATTGGATAATGTTATTTATTAATATAATATGATAATCATATAATACTGTACATTATATGGCAGTTAGTAAAATCTTAAAAAGTAGGAGATATGCTAGATATGATCGAATCTTTTATTATATTTATGGAATCATAAAATACATCTAATCCTTTACACGATTTACCAAAAATTAGTACCATCTATCGCATATCTGCATGTCGCCGGCGCAGAATAGTTGCCAAAACGTGCTATTAGCCAATCTAATCTTATTATTATGATTATTATATAATCATGGTTACATGCAAAATATCCATAATATACTTTTTCACATTTGGGCCAAAACCGCTTCAAAGGTTTTCATGAAATTCCCCCCCCCCCCCGAATAGCTATTTCGGAATAAATCTCATATCTTAAAAACAATTATTTTTCGGAATAGGTACAGCATAGAGCCATCTGACGGTTGATATGAGAAATGCCTATGATGATTGGATTAAATGGTCGAGTTGATGGTGCGAAATAATCCCGGCAGATGGCTCTTTATCTTTATTTTACACGATTTACCTATTTTATACCACTGATTACATAATAATATGTAGTATACACTATATATGGTAGTATATTATAGTATAATACATTGTAGTACAATAATAAACTGTAGTATTAAATATGGAGAAAATATATTAATACTGTAGGGTGAATATCAAAAAAATATGTATTTGTAAAATTGTGCAATATTACATATCATTTTCTTATACATATATATTAGAATGTAGAGTTTATTCATATATTTGTATATAATATTACTTATTTTCCACTTAAATTTATTGAATATAATGTAAAGTTTACTTTATTTTAGTCCTTATTTTTTTATACTTTAAATTTTACTTTAATTTGTGTAAACAACACATTTGTAAGATTTAGAAATAATTGAAAATTGATCACCTTCGTCAGTTCACGAGTTACAAACATACAGTTGGTATAACAGCACAGCCAAGAGACAGACCTTCTAGGTCTAGTTGGTTGTGCGATTTCGCCTCATTCGGACATGTTAGCATATTTATATCCATAGAGCTATGTTTTTCGCTATCATAATGTTTGTTTTTAATTATTCCTCATGTACAACAGTATGCATGTCCTTGTATTTTTTTCTTGTACGTTATAAATTAAAAAAATAAATAAATAGTATAATACACTATATAAGCAATGTTTATACCTATACATTATTATTATACAATTTGTTTTTCTTTCAGGCCCGATAATGTCTACGTTTGCAATGTCACAGAGTCTGGAGAGAACCCTCTTACTTGGGGACAAGCTCTCGAGATAGGTGAGTTTTAACAACGAGATATCTCAGTCAAGAATTAACCATTAGCATTGATTTTATAGTGTAATAAAATCAATGCCATTAGGATACCTCCGTCCTCCCGACTGGTTACGAGCCCGGAGTCGTTTGCGCAGCCTCTCCCTGCCGTATATTTAGCGTGTGATTTAGTTTGAATCTATCGCAGACCATTGGCATCATTTCCCGGCTCTGAATTCATGATCACATAGCCAATTTATATTAGGTAATATCAAAAGTGGTTGACGGTAGGTCAACATCCACCCGCTGCTTAGGTGACCGTATATTTCAATAGTCTCCGCACTCCTTCAGTAATTAGTCAGAGTGCACAGTCGATTGGCTGGCACCGCACGGTGCGTAAGCCGTCCAGTAGCGCCGGAGGCCAATCCTCCAGGGAAAGCCGATCCACCAGCCGTCAGGCCTGAATCGTGAGAGTCTTTTCCTAGGTAGTCCCTCACATGGGGAGGCTACTTAATAGCAGCTGGATCTTGAGTTGGGCCGACTCTAGAAACAACTAGAGTTGTCAACTACAACGGGCGAACCGATCACCTCAGGAAGTTTTAACGAAATGTATCGTTCTGTGAGTGCAGAAGACTTAGGACAAAATAATCAACCGTCAAGCTCCTCCACCTGCCCGTCAGAGGCCAACGCTTTACGGCGAGTCACCGGGAAAGGTAAACAGCATGCAGCCCCGCCCCCTGTCTACCAATTTTGGCAGGATATCTCCGTCTGGAATTACCCTTCAGGATACCTCCGTCCTCCCGACTGGTTACGGGTCCGAAGTCGCTTACGCAACCTCTACCTGTTGTATTACAGCGGTTATTCAGGAGGCCGTATACGAAATTTTGCGCATTTCTTGAATTTACGTAATTTTGCAGACGTGAATTTAAGGTTAAAATACTGTATTTCTATAAGTTTTATTGCACAACATAAAAGATCATTTATATTATTGTCTAATGAGTGAGCTACTTTTTTGAAAATTATTATAGAATTTAGATTAATTGACCTTAAACCGGCGACTGTTTGTGAATTTTTGCTGTAAGAGGTTTAGAATATAACATATTTACGAATCGTTTTGACATCTAAACGGTATGAAAAAATTACAATGTATTGTTGTGAAAGTACTCTATATAATAAGTGAATCACTTTATACTACTTTCATATAAAATTGTTGATAAACAAAATATTTAACTTTGTCAATTTTTTTAGAAAATGGGCGAAGAAATGCTTTTGATTTTGGCCTTTTAGAACTCTCGTTCATAAAATAAAAACAACAGAAATAAACTTTAGTTCAATATCAATCCATTTAAAAAACATTAATTAAAATTGGCAATAAAGTCTTTTAAACAATCTAATTCTCGCGTTATGATACTCGCCTATGATATGATTCACGCCTCAAGTCAGCTAGTCCCCGCCGAGCGCTTCCAAAGGGTAGACATATCTCCTTGGCTCCGAAAATCCTACCAACCTATAGTTATATTATACCATTGATTATAGAGGTATCACGGCCCACATCGATTTCGTACACGGCCTCTTAATCGCGGACCTGGGCGTTCTTTGCCCATAGTGCCACACGAGATCGAGTGGCCCAAGGAATGTCCTTGACTACGTAATGACCAATATTGGTGGCTTGCTCCCGGAGCGCACATTATTATTATTTATTGTAAGTGCTATCGTGATATTTATCAGATTCTCTATCAAAGGTAATATTTCGTTTAACTTATTTACATACAAAAATATTTAGATATTAGCTCATAAAAACAAATAAAAATTTTGATGATATCCGTTTAATGACGCTAAAATTATTTTAGCGGCCGTCTATGTATCTATGGTAATAATGAGATATTTGGTATGGATTTTAGGATGCGTTCGAATTACAAAATAATATTACTGTGCGCTCCGGGAGCAAGCCGCCAATATTGGTCGTTACGTACTCAACGGTGTTCTGATGTGCAACCAAATTTGGTCGTTACGTAGTCGAAGGGTTGAATACTAAATTCCTATTATAAATAAAAGAGCAACCTGGGAAAACAGATATTAACGTTTAAGCCCACGAGTTGGTCTGACCAACAATACAAGCTTTCATCGTGGCCCAACTCGGCCCAAGCTGCATGGAACCGTTCAAGATGCAGCCTATTAAAGAAGATCATTTAATTTACCATACTATTATATCTTTTTTCAGGTAGAAAACATTTGTACAAAAACCCGTTCTCCATAACTCTCTGGTATCCGGATGGTTCCATCAAGTCTTCCAAACTTCATCACAATCTCTACGTGCTGTTCCTGCATCTTTTACCTGCTTACCTCATCGACTTCTTCCTGGTTTTGTTAAGAAAAAAACCATTGTAAGTATAATTTATTTTTAATGCCTGTAGTCATATCATGGAAGCTCTAAAAGTATCACTTAGAATAATCAATATAGAAGATATATTACTAATGATTCAGATTTATACTTGAATGTTTTCTTTTTCTTTTTTTTAATGAAACTATTTAATAATAAAAAAATTTGCAAAGAAAGCAAATGTACCTATATATAAATAAGTAAAATACAAACGGAGCTGCAATGGAATACACCGACCGGAGTCGGGCCCATCATAATACTATTTTTTTACACCTCTGGGGGGTGAGCAGTGGATGCCGGACTATTACTTTTATTTAATTCCTCTTTGAATTTTTTTTCTTTTTTTAATAAAATTTATTTTTTTCCAGTATGGTAAAAGTTCAAAAACGCGTAGCAGGCGGTCTCGACGTTCTTCAATACTACACGACAAAAGAATGGATATTCGTAAACAACAACTTGAGGAGTTTGAGAGAAGAACTAGAGTCGGAGTCGGATACTTTCTTCATGGACATAAGAAAAGTGGATTGGGATCCGTTCCTAAAGAACTACGTGCTTGGAGCTCGAGAATACTGCTGCAAGGAAGATCCGGCCTCTCTGCCACGAGCCAGGAGGAACCTTAAAACGTAAGTGCTTCCATATGCAAAGTAAATATTACCATTACGATCATTAATAACTCTTAAGAAAATGTAATGTGCACTAAATTGCTAGGAATAGAGTAAATATAAAATGAGTGCGTAACTTCGTGATTGATTTTCATAAATATCGTTAGCTTACTCTATGGCAGATATTCAGTGTGTATGATTCCCTACGTTGCATGCACTGAAAAGGTGACATAAGACATTACATTACATTACATTTACCTCGTATCCAATTGGCGGCTAAAAACCGCTCTTGGACGTGTCAAAATATATGTGTTTTATGTAGTAAGTCTCATTACTACTTTCATCTTAACATTCATATGAAACTTTGGAACTATACTACTAAAAGTTATTCGTCGTAGAATCTTATTACAAAACAAATTAAAAACTTATTCAATAAAATAGTCAATAATTCTAATGGCTACCTACTAAACACAGAATAATTAAAATAGTCAGTTAAAAAGTTGAATAATCAAAGCAGAAGCCTAACAATTGAAATAGTCAATAAATCTAACATATACGTACTAAAAACTGTACATAGTAACATCCAAAGTATTAAGTAAATTGTTAAATAATCTAACTTAAGCTAAATCTTACATTTAAATACATTACATTCATGTCTTATTTATATTAATTACATTACATTCACGTCTTGTCAAATTGGTGGCTATAAACCGCTCTTGGACGTGTCAAAATATTTGTGTTTTAAGTAGTAAGTATCATTACTACTTTAATCTTTACGTTACATACATATATTAATTTTAAAATATATAGTATCTAAGAAACTTTGGAACCTACTAAAAGTTATTCGTCGTAGAATCGTATTACAAAACAAATTAAGAAATAGTCAATGGCTACCTACTAAACACACAATAATTAAAATAGTCAGTTAAAAAGTTGAATAATCAAAGCAGGAGCCTAACAATTGAAATAGTCAATAAATCAAATATATACGTACTAAAAACTGTACATAGTCACATCCAAAATAGTAAGTAAATTGTTAAATAATCAAACTAAAGCTAAATCTTAAATTTAAATACTAGAAGTACATATATAATTATCATTCAAATTGGTACAATATTTAGTGTCAATCAATCATGGTACAAAGTCATGGCCCTCGAATTCGGTCAGATTATAGAAAGGGTGGCCTATCAGCATCTCCTTAATGTTTTTTTTTAATAGTTTGTCCTCCAGTTGTTTGATAGTGGTAGGGAGTAAATTGTAGAATTTAATGCTAAGGTAGCTCTTCTGTACTTATGCCAGTCTTGTTCGGGGCACGCATAAAAGGGAATTACCGCGTGTATGGTGAGAGTGAATGTCCGCTCTAGTTGCAGTTTCTGTTAGGTGCCGTCTGGCATGCATTAAGCACTGGTATATGAATGCCGAATACATGGTTATTATCTTTGCTTTACTGAAGTATGCTCTGCATGAGGTCCTGGGCGTTACCTGATACATGATGCGCAGTGCGCTTTTTTTGCAATAGGAAGATTCATTTACTATTTGCGGCATTTCCCCAAAATAGTAGTCCATAGGTCATAGACAGTGTTGTGTCAGTATCACATCAGACATAGTTCAAATAAATTGATTTGTACAAAAAATGGGGCGGATAAGATACATTTGCGGAATGAAATGCTATACTATATCTGACAGGCGCGAGTGTTGGGACTGCCTATAAAAACATTCAGAGTATTTATTTAGGCCATGTTTCTGCTCTCCGGTCACTAAGAAGTGGTTTAGCATATTCCGAAATGGTGATTCCAACTTGGATGATCAGCCGCGCGCCCTGGACGATGGTCTAGTATTAATGACGTCTTTGTGTGTTCGATAGTGGAAGAAAATTCGTAGATTACAAGTGATGAGATTCGAAGATTACAAGGGGCGAGGTGGCTCCACTGGGTTACCTTCTTAGTGCCTCGCCGCAAGGCGTTGGTCTCGTGGCTTTGCTGGACGGTAGGTTTGTACCGTCCCAAAGTCTTCTACGCTCGCCTCACGCGAGATAGAACGATCACATATCATTAAAAGTTCCTGAGGTGACGGGTTCGCTCGTTGTAGTTGACAACTCAAGAATCTCAAAAAGCGTTTCTTTAGACTTTCCAGCATGCGGCATATTTCCGCGTTGACTCGGAGCAGATTAGAATCTGCTCCGAATTATGAGTTGAATAGGAGCCACAAATGTGATGTTGAACCGTCTCATGATCCTTAATACGAAACCTAGCAATTTGTAAGAGTTAGCAACTAGGATGGAGATGTGCTGTCTGTATGTCAACCGCGAATCAAAGATCACTCCTAGGTCCTTTGTGTGAATCATCGGCGATAGTTCCATCAATGTCATAACTATCTACAAACGAGTAATCACCTCGCGAGTACGTCATGATTAAACATTTTTCCATATTGAAGTATGGATTGTGGCTTATGCTCCAAAAGTACACCTTTCGGACGTCTATGTCATCCTGCGGTAAAGCACAAGATTCCATACTGCCCGTTTTTGCGTTTGTCAGGCAAGGGCGATTCTTGGAGCTGTTTGTCATGTTGTAATATAGAATTTCTAAGTATAATAATTATATAAGAGTCTCACTCCACTCGACATAGCCATAATACGCGACATAAAAACAATGTATTATTGTCAAAAGTACGCGTGACTAAATATCAAAAAACATTTTTATCAAAAAATAAATGTTCGCTTGATTTTCCTTATATAGAATAGGAAACTAAAATTACTTCACAATGGTGGTGATACATTTTTTTTTCTCAATGCAGTTTATTTTATTGTGATTGTGATTTATTATTTTTATTAATGATATCGATAGGACAATTACGCCGCCAGTAAAGACGCTTCTATACGCCGATGACACCAGCTCCTTTTTTGAAAATAAAAACACCCAGGTCTTGGAAAAGCTGATAAACGAGCAGCTTCTTGTGGCTAACACTTGGTTTGAAAAAAATCTACTTTTCATAAACCCATCAAAAACGGTAGCGATGAAATTTTCAACTACTAAAAAGAGTGACGAAAATATTACGATTAAAATGGAATCAGAAAATATAAATATTGTCAGAAATACTAAATTCTTAGGGATCACTTTAGATGAAACTTTAAACTGAAATCAACATATTAA
Source organism: Micropterix aruncella (assembly GCA_944548615.1). NCBI lineage: Eukaryota > Metazoa > Arthropoda > Insecta > Lepidoptera > Micropterigidae > Micropterix > Micropterix aruncella. The sequence goes on along the minus strand of OX155975.1, from coordinate 14,985,507 downwards.
TAATTTGTGTGCAACTTTGCCATCGGCAGTCTATGCTGTAAGAAAGGTGAAATTTCTGGCTGGCGAACGTGCAGCGATCAGTGTGTATCACTCCTGCTTCCATTCAAAGATGTCTTATGCGATACTACTATGGGGTATTGCAACCGATATCCATCGCGTTTTTGTGCTACAAAAGCAAGCCGTTAGGACAATTTTTGGTGTAAGCAGAGAAAGAAATGGCGCCCCTTTTTTAATTAAAGCTGGTATCCTTACCATGTCGTCCATGTACATATATCAGTGCATTTTATACGCCAAAGAGAATATTTTAAATTGCGATCTTCACTCCACTCGACATAGCCATAATACGCGACATAAAAACAATGTGTTATTGCCTAAAGTAGGCTTGACTAAATATCAAAAAACATTTTTATATATTAGTTTTAAATTGTTCAATGCTTTGCCGTCATCGACGAGAAGACTTGAGATGGCAGCATATAAAATCTGCTTGAAAAATCAGTTAGTCAAACATGCCCTTTACAAACTGGACGACTTTTATGATATTGCGTCCACAATTGCTTGATTATAAATAACCATATTATGACTATACTTTCGTACTAAGTTTTAGATTTTATTGACATTGTTTTTATTTACGCATGTTTCAGAATTTTTCTATTTTATTGTATTGATGATTATTTATTGTTTGATTATTGATTATTTTGTAAATTTGACTATTTTTAAATAATCACCTCTGATTACAATTATTATTTTTTTCTTTTAATTAATCAAAGCGGTTTTATCATCCGTTAAATTATGATTGTAAAATTTGAGATGTTCCTCAGTATTGTGAAATGCTTTTATGGAATGAATAAATGATGATGATGAATTAACTGTCGTCCGTTTTAAACTATCTAGCAAAAGCAGTTTATTATTAGTCTTTTTAGAAACATTTGCAACTGATCTGCATGCATGAGCCCAAAGTTGATATTTTATGCATCTGAACCATTCCCATGCTTACAACGATCCCTTTCTAAATATTTAGAGGACTAATATATTTCTACAGGGTAGAAAGGCTGCAAAATGTCTGCATTCGATTCATTTATGACCTAAGAAAGTTTGACCATATTACGGAGTACAGAAGGAGACTTCACTGGCTGATGACCCGAGAAAGGAGAGATACGAGAGTCCTAGGTTTGCTCTTCAGAATCCTGAAGGGGGCCGCTCCGAAATATCCGAATATATAAGTAGGTTCAAACCTCTATCTTCTCACGGGCGCCCTCTGAGATCTGAAGACAACCTACTGCTCTCGATCCCTAGTCACAGTAGTGATTTCTTCTCGCACTCTTTCTCTGTACGTGGAGCCCGTCTCTGGAATGCTTTACCCACGCGTATAAGGATGGCACCTAGTTTGTTTTGCTTCAAACGCAGGCTCAAAGAACACTTGAACCCACGCTCATAAACTTTTCCTTATTTTTTTCTATTTTTCCTCCCTATTGCGTCACTTGCGTCATTATAGGTTTATTGTTTGTTTTTTAAAATTTATTGTTTTGTTTTCCTGCTGAATTTAAATGATTAAAATTTAATTTATTAGTTTATTTTTACCGCATAACATATTATTCCACTAGGTTAAGGTTAGCTGTAAGATATTGCTTTTAGGCAATAAGCTCGCCTTTTTGTTAAAGCAAATAAAGCGTTTAATTATTATTAAGCAAATAAAGCGTATAATAATTATATTAACGCCCCAATGAGGACCACACGCCAATTTGACCTGTTTCGACTGTTTCGATTGCCGCGCTTTAAAACTAATGCATCAAGGAATGGAGTACTCACACGCTGTTGTGAGCTTTATAATACCCATTTAAATGGTATTGATATCTTTAATAATTCCATAATCACTTACAAATACCCCGTAAATCAAACCCTAACCGATACAATAAGCTGACTTGGTTTTAAGCTATTTTTATTGATTATTATTATTATTATTATTATATTTTATATACGCCATTACTAATATCATACCCGCTCACACTCCACACTTACACGCTCAACACACTCCCATAAACACATACACAGGTACGATCATGAGCCCAAAGTTGATATTTTATGCATCTGAACCATTCCCATGCTTACAACGATCCCTTTCTAAATATTTAGAGGACTAATATATTTCTACGGGGTAGAAAGGCTGCAAAATGTCTGCATTCGATTCATTTATGACCTAAGAAAGTTTGACCATATTACGGAGTACAGAAGGAGACTTCACTGGCTGATGACCCGAGAAAGGAGAGATACGAGAGTCCTAGGTTTGCTCTTCAGAATCCTGAAGGGGGCCGCTCCGAAATATCCGAATATATAAGTAGGTTCAAACCTCTATCTTCTCACGGGCGCCCTCTGAGATCTGAAGACAACCTACTGCTCTCGATCCCTAGTCACAGTAGTGATTTCTTCTCGCACTCTTTCTCTGTACGTGGAGCCCGTCTCTGGAATGCTTTACCCACGCGTATAAGGATGGCACCTAGTTTGTTTTGCTTCAAACGCAGGCTCAAAGAACACTTGAACCCACGCTCATAAACTTTTCCTTATTTTTTTCTATTTTTCCTCCCTATTGCGTCACTTGCGTCATTATAGGTTTATTGTTTGTTTTTTAAAATTTATTGTTTTGTTTTCCTGCTGAATTTAAATGATTAAAATTTAATTTATTAGTTTATTTTTACCGCATAACATATTATTCCACTAGGTTAAGGTTAGCTGTAAGATATTGCTTTTAGGCAATAAGCTCGCCTTTTTGTTAAAGCAAATAAAGCGTTTAATTATTATTAAGCAAATAAAGCGTATAATAATTATATTAACGCCCCAATGAGGACCACACGCCAATTTGACCTGTTTCGACTGTTTCGATTGCCGCGCTTTAAAACTAATGCATCAAGGAATGGAGTACTCACACGCTGTTGTGAGCTTTATAATACCCATTTAAATGGTATTGATATCTTTAATAATTCCATAATCACTTACAAATACCCCGTAAATCAAACCCTAACCGATACAATAAGCTGACTTGGTTTTTAGCTATTTTTATTGATTATTATTATTATTATTATTATTATTATATTTTATATACGCCATTACTAATATCATACCCGCTCACACTCCACACTTACACGCTCAACACACTCCCATAAACACATACACACACCCTGCATACTCGACTATTATGTACTTCTAAAATTAAAAAAAATTAAAATTGAAGGTACGTTAGTTTTATTAAGTAGTTAAAAAAAAAACGTAATTTATGTAATTTTATTGAAATCCGTAACCGGTTTTATTTGTTGTAAATCTGCATACATTAAAAAAAATATTATTACTGTAATACTGTGTGATTTCTCAATAAAGAATTGAATTGAATTGAATTATTATTATTAATAATCTATCTTCCATACAACACAATACACATTGCATATTTATTCCAGGCTCTACTACATTGATGTCGCCATGTCCTATGTGATCTACGCGGTCTTGGCCTGGGCTTTCTACACATATCTTCACGTGGTTACTGATGTTCTGGACTTCGCAGCTGAAGGCATTCTAGGTCTTATGAAGGCCTTGCCCATCGCCAGGGTTGTAGCTGAACCGCTGTGAATACTTAATAAAACATACACTTAATATGTTAGGTTCTTACCTATAAATTTGTCGTTCTAAAATAAAGTTGACCCGTTTTGAGCAGTTTTCCGTTTTTGATGGGAGTTGCTTGAAGCATCTGTTGTAAAACTCTTTTGAGCAGGAATCAATGAACTCGTTGAATATGTTCTTGACTGTTTCTTTACATTTGCCCCCCCACCCCAATCTTTAAAAAAAACTGTAAATTCTGAAAAAGTAGAAATTAAATTAATTGAAAAATGTTTTTATTGCACGGTAAAAATATTAGTGTTAACCGATATCATTGATTGTATAGAGTATTATATTGCTCAATGTCATAGCACTTTTTGATAACCCTTCTACGCCGGTGACATGCAGGTGGCGCTGATAGCACTGTCTGGCGAAACTAATAGCAATTTATTTGCCCATATATAATAACATTGATTATGAATATCCTATCCTACTAATATTATAAACGCGAAAGTTTGTATGTATGTATGGATGTTTGTTACTCTTTCACGCAAAAAATACTGAATGGATTTTGATGAAACTTTACAATAATATAGCTCACATCAGAATAACACATAGGCTATAATTTATAACGATATAGCGTGAATTATCTAAAATATAACGATACTGTCAAGTAAGTAGGAAAAAAGTCTAAGAAATTGACATTCGAAATTTAAACTCTATCCTACTATCCTATCCTACTAATATTATAAACGCGAAAGTTTGTATGTATGTATGGATGTTTGTTACTCTTTCACGCAAAAACTACTGAATGGATTTTGATGAAATTTTACAATAATATAGCTTACACATCAGAATAATACATAGGCAATATTTTATAAAGATATATGGTTTTCTATCATCATTATCACAATTTTCCATTACCACGCGGGTGAAACTGCTGGGCGCAGCTAGTTACTATTATAAACGCGAAAGTTTGTACGAATGTATGTATGGATGTTTGTTACTCTTTCACGCAAAAACTACTGAATGGATTTGGATGAAACTTTACAATAATATAGCTTACACATCAGAATAACACATAGGCTAAAATTTATAAAGATATCGTTTGAATTATCAAAAATATAACGATAAGTGTCAAGTAACTAGGAAAAAAATCTGCGATCTGCGAGCTATTCTGGCGTGCGCCGCAAAAACCGTTGGAGTTACACGTTCCTACTACTATTATAACTTTTGCATTACCATCAATCATCTTATACATCCGTACCTATCTAACCTTACAAACTATAGCGTTTATAATACCTATTAGTAAGATCATCATAAAAAATACTTAGTTCCAATTTACATACATTTGACAATATATTTGTTCGAACACTTATAACTGGAGAACGGATGGACTGATTTTCATGATTTTTAATTTGTTGGATTTGTATCCGTCCCGAATAGCATAATAATATAAAACATTGAAAAATTGACTAAAATATAAAATACTTTCTATCATCATTATCACAATTTTCCATCACCACGCGGGTGAAACCGAAACCGCGGGGCGCAGCTAGTTATAAATAAGATCAAAACGATTTTACCGCGGGAAATTTGTACCACGCGTTGTTTCGGCGATGTTGCAACCGCCGTTGTCCAGTGTAGAAAACCGCGATAGTCTTCGACTATATATATATACCAAATTAAAATTGATATCGGTAAAGAAATAATATTAAAATAACAAGAGCCATGATTTAGAAATTCGTTCGTTATATTATTATTATTTTATTTTGAGATAGGATACCGTATAGGCGTGTTTAGAACGCCATCTATCGCGCTATTGAACATAAGAGAAGATTAATCAATGTTTGGAGCTATGAGTGCTATTTATACCTTGCGTTTCTGAGTATAATCTTAGCTGTCAAAAATTAGTACGGCATTGGGCAACCTAATACCCTATATGATCGATATCGTGACGTGAAGTAGCGACAAACTAGAGTAGGTACTATAAAATACGATAAACTTTAAAATTAAATTATAAGAGTTTTGTGCATTTTATACTGACATAAAGTAAGAAGTAAATAAATGAATATTAATAATAAATATATAGTAGAGAAATAACTTGTGTTTATCTTTGTTGTAGAAAGAAGTGCTTTTTGAATGATTGCCCGAGGTAGTGCCTCTAATAGGTTGTTGGAGCAAGGTCTGGTAGTATATATGGAGAGCGACCAAACTTCGAAAGAAGTGTAAACTTGGGAAAATACGCCTCCATATTCCAAGCGGAGGTTTACGCCATTATTGAATGTGCGGATATCAACCTCCAAAAGGACTACGCCAACCACCGTATCTATATCCACTCGGATAGCAAAGCAGCTCTTATGGCACTGGCCTCGAATACCAATAATTCAAAGCTAGTGCAAAACTGCATATCACTACTGAATTCCCTGGGCGAAAAGAACAGGGTAATTCTAAGATGGGTTCCCGGCCATGCAGGAATCGAGGGAAATGAAAAAGCCGACGAACTTGCTAGGACGGGAGCAAAGGGAATGTTATACGGCCCTGAACCTTGCTGTGGCGTACCAAAAAGCCTTGCAAACCTAATGCTCAAATAAAGTGTTTAGAACAATCCGTCAACCACTGGAACAACACGCCAGGGTTGAATCATTCCAAAGCGCTTATTAAGGCTTACGACCGTAAGACGGCCAGTGAGGCCCTATCGCTAAATAGGAACAATCATACGCATACTGGTGAGGGCGCTCACGGGGCATTGTGGCCTGAACAAACACATGTTCAACCTCAAGCTCAGAGACACAAAAATGTGCAAGTTCTGCCAAGGGGCAGAGGAAACTCCCCAGCACCTCATGTGCGAGTGTGGCCCGCTGATGCGTAAAAGATACACCCACTTGAGTGGTCACTACCTCCAACCTGAGAAGGTAAAACAATCTGGCGCCAAAAGCCTGCTGCGGTTCTTAAATGACACGAGGCTTAGCGCAGAACTATAGTAGGTGGCGAACACAATAGATCAGCAATGGTCGCAGTGTTACAAGGCTCATAAAGACCTTAGAAAATCCCCACTCAACAAATAATAAGATCTGGATAGTACGGTAGGTGACGAAGAATCTCCAGCCGCAACTCCTGCAAGGTTGCGACTGTTTGATGTGGAGTGTGTGTTAGTCGGTCGCATGTGCGGGTATTTGGTCAGTCTAGCTGACCAATGAAACATTTTTAAATCAAATAATTGTGTAATTAATACGTCATTGGAAGTATATATGAAGAAAAAAAGTCACTGATATGATCTGTACTTATTTCCAACATCGTTCATTATAAGATTTAATACAAAAATATAATGTATAATATAAACTATAATTTCGAAATATTAATGCTATAATATATAGATATCAAAGCTTCGGCTTTCTATATCTGTATGCTCACAGGCTTACGGGTTAATCGGCTCAACCGATTGACTTGAATTTTGAAACATAGAATCCAAGGTCCAGTAATCGGTGTAATTTATGAAATGTTCAAAAAATGTTCAAAAATGTTCAAACATTCAAAAATACAAATTCTAAGGTTTAACCTTAGAATTTAAAACACAGACTTATGAGGAGTTCAAGCAAGCAATGTATTTCATAAAAAGAAAAAAAACAGGTTAAAAAAGTACTAACGTCAAACTGTACTCCTTGATGTGGTCAAATTTTCTGAGACCTCAACTTTGGTGGATAACTCCTCTGTGAGGTCTAAAAATGCGACATCTCCATAATCCAAAAGGGGGAGGAGAGCAGACTGACAAATTGTAATCTTGCTCTTCTCCGGGAGGATATTTTTCAGCCTATTCAGCGAATGAAATCGGCCGAGTTTGCGTCGCATTTCTCGAAAATGTATCCGCCATGAGAGAGGTTGTCGTCGATATGGACACTGAGGTTTTTAACCTCGAAACTGAAAGAGACCTCATCCGCACCGATGCAGATCTTCAGACCTTCATTTATATTAATCCTCGAGGTAAAGTAACTGCTACCCATGATTATAGCCGGCGTTTTGAAAGGTTATGTTATAATACTTTGTTTAATTTACCCTCTTTATGTATAGTAATTGCAATCACATGGTTTCTCATATAAAAAGTAGCTTGAAACCATTTGAGACGGTGTCCGTGTATCCCGTATCGTTCCATTGTTTTTAATAAAATACAAAATTTTACATTTAAAACAACCGACTCAATTGTTTTATACGTGCAGCAGCCATGTCATAGCGATACTTAAAACGGGCTATCATAATTAATTGCGTATACAAATTTTGTGTCTGTGCTGTTGACCGTTGAGAATTTCCCTCCTTGGAAGCCAACCCTGAGTGCCGCAGTCCTGTTTTGGTAAAACTTAGAACGGGTTTACGTACAAAATTTCGTGTCTACTGTTGACCGTTGAGGAGTCTCCTCGCCGGGAGCCGACCCTGGGTGCAGCAGCCATTACATGATGAAACTAAGAACGGGGTATCATAACTGAATAAGTATACACAATTTCGTGTCTAGCACAGACACGAAATTAACCGTTGAGGAGTCCCCACGTGGGGAGCCAATCCAGATGTAGAATAAGGTCATGCTTACCTTAAAAAATATGCATTGTCATCGGAATTGAACCAACATGTAAATTTTCAACTTCATATGATAATATTTTAGGAGTTCCCTCAATTCCTCATGGATCACATCACCAGAACAGGATTTTCATATAAATGGGACCGATCTGAATCTTCTGAATACCTATTGTATTTTCAAATAAAAAAAAAGATTTCGAAATTGGTTTATAAATAGCAGAATTCTATACAATACAATACAATCAACTACTCCAGTAGATAGGCATTCCTACACTTGGATGCGTCACAAAATGCTTAAAATTTAATTATTAAAAACATAACTATCATGATAGTTGTCATTGGCTGTAATATTATATTTAATATTACCTACAAATAATCAAAATATACTGTCATTAAATAGTAAGAGTGAAAATTATATTTTAATAGAAATGCAATTTCTATGTAGAATAATCAACGTAAAATAATTTTATTTTCAATCCAGCAATATGCCTTCGTATTTTTTAAACATAAATAGATGTATAATTAATTATATGAGAATTAGAATGTCATAATACCGTTGTTTTTTACTAATTATCAACATGGAAAATAAACTCGGATTTTTCATACTCCCTTATACCATAAATTGGGTTTCTTACAAAATTGTTTATAATTATATTTTTAAATTGGTCCTCTCCAAGGCTTTGATCTGGAATCTTATTATAGAAGTACAAATTTTGGTGAATAAAACTGTATCGCACTTTGCTAAGTCGCTGTCGGTTTATGTGGAGATTGGATTTATTCCTCGTATCGTGATTATGAAATCACTATTCACCGTAACTTATGCTAGTTGTCTACGAGCGTACAAAAATTGGTAGATGTATAAAGAAAATAGAGTCATGATTCCTGATTCTACGAACTGAGGTAACAAACATAAAAAAGGTACAACCGGATTGATAACCTCCTCCTTTTTTGAAGTCGGGTAAAAATAGGTCGTATGAAAGTATAAACTTCCAATCGTTCTAATTTTTCAAAGATCCTTTTGTTTTGTGTTACAGAATATTAGCAAATATATGTACTTAAAATTTTACATGACAAATTACTACCTACTAACTGTAATTATGTTTATTATGTTAAGTTTATTAAATAAATTTCAACAAATACTATGCATTTTCATTATGACATACTTAATATTATATTTAAATATGAATTTGTTTCCAGACAGTAGAAGTATTTGTTGCTATGGATCCATTTTTTCCGGTAATCTCCATGTAATATATAATTTAGTTATAAACAATAAATTATTTGTTATCATCTGTTGTTTTTATCTTTGTTTACGACACGATTCTCAAGTTTCGTCCACAATTATCTTAAACTTGATTCCGCAAAATTATTATTTTTTTAATTCTGCAACGAAAACCCACTCCTGGTAAGAGGGTACAAAAAATTATACGTGCTCGCTTCGCTATGGTAGAGAATATGATTTTATAGGGTACTAGCTGACCCGTGCCCACTTCGTTGTGCGGTAAAACTTTTTACTTGTGATGAAATTATGAGTGTGGTTTGGTTAGTACTGAGTGCTATGATTTATTTCCTGACTGCCAAAAGAAGGGTTATATTTTTACTGCATATAGGTATATGTATGTATTTGCATGCCATTTTGACTATAATACTGTTATTTGTGAGTGTCTTCTTGTGAGTGTCTTATGAGTGAGTTTGAGCGTATTATCTCTTTAACTATTTATGCAGTGAAAGGGAAAAGTCTTTTGTTTTAAACACTTGAGACGAAAAATTTACTTAATTTGATAAGAATTCATAATTGTTGATAATATGACCAATAAACATGACCAAACGATTTAAATTATTTAAAAAAATATAAAATACTACTTTTTGTGACTTAAATATAAAAGTTAGACCTATGCTGTCGCTGACTTTTTTGTAGGCATAATCAAGCTCTACAACTTTTCTCTAGAACCTAATCATATATTTCTCATCGTTAAGGCAGCGTTAGTTAAAAACCTTTTCGTTCGATCGCTTATTCTCCGACTTACTTTGCAAATCCGACTACGAAGAAAAAGTCTTTTAATTTTCCGGATTAATATATAGCCTATGACACTCACAAATAAAGTGGCTTTCTATTGGTAAAAGAATTTTCAAAATCGGTTCAGTAAATCCAGAGATTACTTCCTACAACGTTACAAACTTTACCTCCTTATAATATTAGTATAGATTTATAGTAATTTATTTATTTCGATTAAACCTTGATTATTATCGTACATGAAAATAATGTAAATTCACAGCAGGAAACACTTAATCGGCCAGCAAAACATTGAAGTAAGAAAATAAGACATATTTAATATAGTGCTGTATGTTTCCGGAAGATCAAATAAATAAATAAATAAAAACTCCTTGATTTTGATTTTTTACTTTAAGTGAGATGTGTTATCAATACAGTAAATGATGACATTTGTTTATAAAGTAAGATTTTGTTGTCATATATCTCTTTTCTGTCGTTATTAAGCTTTGACGTCGTTGTCACAATCGCTACACTTTGTAATCCGCTGATTTCGTTATCAAGTGATATAAAAATTATTAATACTTCTTCCGAGTAATATCTCAGTAAGCGCATTTCGCAATCCCCTGTAGTAGTAAATTAATGCGCTGATTATGTAATAAATGATTATGTGTTATTGTTTTATACTTTCCCGGCATAAGGGCGGGAGCTAATGGGCCCTTGCTGAGTTGGCCACGAGACCCATTCTGTTTCAGGGTCGGCCACACTCACGGGTCAACACCCATCCGATGGCCTCCACGCATGGGGTGCGAGCCCGGGTAGGACACTGGGTCAACCAGTCTCCCCTGGGAACAATCCTCTGGCGCTCCTGGACGGTCTGCGCACCGAGCGGCGCAAGCCAATCGATTGTGCTCTCCGACTAACAATCGGGGGAGTCTGGGAACTGTATTGTTTCCTATAGAGCGGGGGTAGTTGTCTACCTTACGGCGACTGCTCTTGAAATGACCATTGGCCATCCGATCCCGGTTCAGAGTCGGGCAAAGGACGCCTTGGTCCGCGATAGATTCGGTGCACTCCGTTTCACCGCTTCGTAAGGGAGAGGACCGCGCAAGCGACCTCGAACTCGGAACCAATCGAGAGACCGGAGAAATCTGGTCACAATTGGAAGTGAGGGCGCGAGTATCTCGAGCCCGCCGGGTTTATTCCTGGCTCACTCGCGGTAAGGCGTTGGACTCTCACGGGTTGTGACGTAGCTGGACGTAGAATGTACTGTCCAAAGTCTTCTACGTTCACTGCAGGGCGACAGAACGACTAATCGTTAAAACGTCCTGTGGTGACGGGCTCGCCCGTTGTAGTTGACACCGCAAGATAAGGGAAAGTATTGTGAACATGCTAAAAAATCGAGATGAAGACGAGATTATTCATTTTGACACCCCATGAAACGATTAGGACCAATTCCAGACTGAAGTCTGTGACTGTGTGTGTGTGTGTACTCCTCCACGATAGCGACTAAACGCTCTATCCGATTGAGATGAAATTTCGCATGCAAGCGTCTATCGGTCATGACAAAAGTTTATGAGCTTGTAGTTGAAATCGGTCCACTAGAGCAGCGGTCCGTAACCTTTTTGATGTTGCGACCCCAAAATTAAAAAAAGAGTTTTCAGCGACCCCAGAAAAAATACTAAATTTACAAATGCAAAGGTTGGTTCAGGTAACGAGATCAAGGTAAACTTCAATTTTCCTCCATGTTCTAACTGTTTTTATTTCGTAAATTATATCGGAAGGTTTATTTATTTTGGAAAATAATATTAGAGCAAACGAGAAAATATGCCTTTAACATATTTATGAAGGCATTAAATGAGACAAGCAATTATTTTAACATTATATTCACTAAGAAAATTAGGTAAGTAAGTTTAAAAATTAATTTGTACCTTGTGCTTGCACACATTCAGTCAGTATATTAATTCTTGGTGATATATTATCAGAAATAGACACCCTCAAATCAGGTTCTACCTTGTCTGGAGCAATATTTTGTTGTTATAGCGGTCAATGTGGAGAAAGCTGTCTCACGCAGGTATGTAGATGCGAATGGCAGCAATTTCAGCAGATATATTTTTGTATAACAGTGGATATTCCTTTTCCGTCATTATCCAGAACTTGGATAGATCCGTGGTTTTGAAAATAGCTCGAAAGCTTTCATCGGACATTAAATCGATCAGCTGCTCCTTTTCTTTTAAGTTCATCGAATCTCTCCGTTTTAAAGAAATTGGAATCAAAATGTGTATGGAGAGATTATATTTTACGCATAAACTTCAATAAAAATCGATAAGTACAGGACCTTGTTGACTTTTTTGACGACCCCATAATTATATTTCGCGACCCCGTGCGGGGTCGCGACCCCAGGGTTACGGAAGGCTGCACTAGAGGACGCGCTAGTCATACTGCAATCTCGAAATACTACAGTTAGATACTTGAAATTCTGTACACGGATGTCTTGTTGAACCGAAATCACGCCGTGAAAGAAAATAGTTTAATACAGGAAAATCTCGCAACAAACTTTTATGTCATATGAGACAAGTTTTAGAAAATAGCTTAATAATACCCAGAAGGAAAACATCACTTGGACAAAGACATTACTCTTTCATTCACTCTTTCATTCTTTCATTTCACTCAAGTCTACTACGCGCTAGCCCACAGCACGATTACATATGGAATATTAGGATGGGGGGTTCTCCAGATTCGGCGTTAGATCCGCTTGTTAAAGCGCAAAAAGCTCTCCTGAGGGTTATGTCCAGAAAGCCACATCGATATCCAACCAACGAACTACTAAAAGAGCTGAGAATTTTGGACGTTAGACAGATTTATGCAAAAGTAAACCTACTTTATTATCTCAACAATCCGCACACACACAACATCACTGACCACAAGATTCTAACTAGGGGTTGCGCGTCAGAAAAACACCTAATTAAAAAAACCAAATCTAAATTTGCGCAAAGGCACTTTAGTTGTGTAGCTCCTAAACTCCACAATTACTTTCAGGATAAGTAAAAAAAATGCAAAAGCTTACATTAATATGAAAAAGGGAAAACTTACTTTGTGGCTGTTTGAGACCGGCAGGGAAAAGGTAGCTGAAATTATTACACATATCCTCGTTTAAAACGACGTTATCAATTTAATCAATTATATATTACTAATAAATACATGTACGTAAATGCAAATGTATGTAAATAATAACAGTATGTAAATAATACAAGTAGGTAAATGTATATATTTATATATAAATGAGTATATTATATGTATAATGTTAAATATTATATAAAAATGTAAAATATTACCATAGTTCTATAATTGCAGTATAAAATTACGTGCGCATCTTAATTTAAAAGAAAAGAATCTACCCTAGTACGGGCATTAACCTAGTTGGGTAGTTTTTAAGACATAATTTTTGTACTACTTTCTCTTAAATAAAGCATTATTATTATTATTATTATTATTATTATATTGCGCCAAGATTTTACAATCTGATCAATATGGAAATAAAAATGAATTTGACATTTAGGGAATTCAAAAATAAATTAAAGGAATAGTTATCGAATCATGACAGCTTACCATTCATCAAATGTTAGAAATAATAGTATAATAAAACTTAGGTGCACAAATTATTAACATAGTTTTAAACATATATGTTAAGTATATTTTAACATTGAACTAACTACCAAAAATTATTTGTCTTTGACAACGAAGTATACTTTTTAGGCTAGGTATTTTTATATTAATAAATATTAATGACTGTTTCTTTCTTGTCTCACATATAACTTTATTTATTTTATTTAATCGAAATTTATATGATATTTATTGCCGATTAAATAATGGAATTGCATTATATTTATTATATTATTATTTAATATTTTTTTTATTATTATTATTTTTTATTTTATTCTGAAGACCACATTTTAGGGCAATTTAGTGTCATTAGCTTTTTACTAAAACTTGTATATTTGTAAGCAACCAAGCAATCAAGCAAACTTGATTGTAATATTGCAGTCCTGTCCACCCTAGAACGGGCTAGTCCCAGTTGGGTGACAGAAACAAATAAGCAAAAGGTTAAGGTTTTGCCATTCGGTTCCTGTTATTTTTATAAGGTAATCAATGTTTCATAGTAATTAATTCCTAAATAAATAAAATAAATAAATAAATATAAAATTGTATAATGAAAAAAAACATGGGTTTGATTTACTTCAAAGTTTATTTTCTTCTTTTCTCAGCATTTTAATAAAAGCTTGTTTTATCGCTATTAATTCATTTATTATTTTTTTAGTTTTCACTATAAATGCTTCTAGGTGTTTCAATCAGTGGCGAAACAAAAAAAGGGGTCGTAGTGCAAAATTGAATAAAAGGCCTCTCCCCAGGGGCATAGCTACCGCCGTATCTGCCGTATCAATTATACGGGGCCCCCGGGCGACGGGGGCCCCCAACGTGCGTAAGCAAAATTTTTTTAATTTCAGAAATGACAAAAGGCAAAAGTGAGACCTGTCACTATTGTCCATAGAGGCAGAAACTTTAGAAAAACTAAAGTCATCATCAGCTATAAATGATTGAATAAATCAGTTTGCCTTAAGGAGAGTTAACGCTTATTTAAACATGTTATGTATGTACTTGTAAGAATTCATTTTTTTTACTTTCCTGACGACCCATCGGAAAGGAAAGTATTGTGATCGCGCTAAAAAAAAATTTTGAGATGAAGATGGGAATATATATTTTGAGACTCCCTGAGACGATTGAGACTATTTCCAGACCGATCTCTGTCTGTCTGTATGTCTGTATGTCTGTATGTCTGTATGTATGTATTCTTCCACGATAGCGCCCAGACGCTTAATCGGATTGAGCTGAAATTTGGTATATAAGCTTCTGTTAACCGTCGGAGGAACCCATTAGTTTTTGGAGTCCCTACGCCCTACGGTTGTGGTACCTCCCATACAAATTTGGGGTTCCCGGCGAAAAAATTGTTTCCGCGATAGCGCCCAGACGCTTAATCTGTCTAAGTTAAAATTTGGCATAGAAGCTTCTGTTAACCATCGGAAGAACCTATTAGTTTTTGGGGTACTTACGACCAACGTTTGGGGTACCTGCCATACAAATTTGGGGTACTAGAGTAAAAAATGTCGCTGTTTTTTCGCACCTCCCCGGATACTAGTCAGGAAAGTCTTGGGGTGACACAACCGATTTTTTTAATATTTATGTGTATATTGCATATCAACGGATTGGTAGAAACTGTAATGTTTATTTGTTATGAAAATAAATAAATAATTAAATAAATAAATTATGGCATAGGGTGTAATTACTGTATACCTAGCTACTTTACATACTTATATTGTAGCCACATTATAAACCGGTTTGTTCATTTGAGGGCATTGCCTTGAATATGTTGCGAAACAAGTTTTAAAGAATTTACATAAAAAATTGTTGCGGGAGAATGTTGACAAACATTTGTTACAATATTTATTTTTATTTATTTATTTATTTAAGAATTAATTACTATAACACATTAGCTTACAAAAATAACAGGAACCGAATGGCAAAACCTCAACCTTTTGCTTATTTGTTTCTGTCACCCAACTGGGACTAGCCCGTTTTAGGGTGGACAGGAAAAAATAATACGAAGTTTGGCTGTGAATTTAATTACTGAATTATCTTTGAATGTTGGTGAGGAATAAAAATAATATATCAGTTTTTATTACTTATTTTTTATATACTAAGTTCGAAACTGGTAGGTAAGACCCAAAAATACCCACAGAATATTATTACAAATGTATATTTTTTTGCATATCTACTTATTTGAATTAACTACTTAATGTATTTTAAAACATATGACCAAATACATTTCTAGAATGGTTTTCGTCTTGATTTGCACTCTGCAAAATCATTGATCAGTCTTGAGACATCCATTTTTTCGGCTTCCTTCGCTGCCTATCCGAGTTGAATGAAACGTCGATCCTAGACATATATTCGATTTTGTGCCCCTAACTACATTGGGACCGGGTGCGCCGCACCGGCTACACCGGCTTAGTTACGCCACTGGTGTTAATTTTCTAAGGCTATCATAATTTCGTGTCTGTGCGGTTGACCGTTGAGGAGTCTCCTCGTTGGAGGCCAGTCCTGGGCGCAGCAGCCGTGTCACAGGGAAACTTAGAAGTTATTATAATTGAATGCGTATACAAAATTTTGTGTCTGTGCAGTTGACCGTTGAGTAGTCCCCTCGTCGGGAGCCAACTCAGCGTGCAGTAGCCATTTTATGACGAAACGTAAAACGTGGTGTCGTAATTGAATGCGTGTTATCTTCTCCAATGCGTTTTATAGGATAAGACCATAGGATCAAGCAGACGACTGACTCAACTTAATGACTGAGCTTGGAGCTTGGTATTTCTACAATTTTAGAACCTATTAATTTTATTTGTACTAAAGTCACTAAAGTCTAAGTAACTGTAAGATTACTAAAGTCATCAACGCCTGCACTAGCAGATTATCTTTGCGCTCTGTTTAATTCATGCATAGTAGAAGGCACCTTTCCGGACAAATTAAGATTGGCAAAAATTATACCTTTATTCAAAAAAGGGTGTCGTGATAACATAGATAACTATAGACCGATATCCATATTACCGGCCTTTAGCAAAATTTTTGAAAAGGTGATATTGAACCGCATTACTAAATTTTTCGACACTCACGACATTATTAACAGTAAACAGTTTGGTTTTCGGGCAGGATTATCGACTGTTAATGCTACATCGAAACTACTGCATGAGTTATTGAATGGGCTGGATAGTTCAAAAAGTTGTTGGTCTATTTTGTGACCTATCAAAAGCATTTGACTGCGTTAACCACAATATTCTATCAATTTCGAATCACTAACTGCTTCAAATATTAAGCTTCTATTTTGATTATTTATATTTATAGTTTGACAATCTAGTAGTTAATTCTTGACTAACTATGTATGTTCAGTAAAGAGTAGTAACGAAACTTACTACATAACCCAATTATTTTGACACGTCCAAGAGCGGTCTTTAGCCGTCAATTGGACATGACGAAAATGTAATGTAATGTAATGTAATGTATAATTTAAATTTAAATCAAGTTCCTTTATTTGTTTAATCAACACAAAAGTACTGCTTTATTATTATTGTTAGATTTACCTGTATTAGTACTATTATTAATATTATAACCAGATCGTAATTTAAATACACATTTGCTCCTGCAGGTGAAAGATATCTTATTGTATTCCTACATTTGTTTTCATTTTATAGTCATCTTGAAGTTAGGATACGATACTAGGTTTTTTAAATATTTTTTTATTTGTTTAAGGGGGCTTTTCTAAGGTCTTTATGAGCCTTGTAACACTGCGACCATTGCTGATATATTGTGTTCGCCACCTACTACAGTTCTGCGCTAAGCCTCGCGTCATTTAAGAACCGCAGCAGGCTTTTGGCGCCAGATGGTTTTACCTCCTCAGGTTGGAGGTAATGACCACACATGTGGGTGTATCTTTTACGCATCAGCGGGCCACACTCGCACATGAGGTGCTGGTGAGTTTCCTCTGCTCCTTGGCAGAACCTGCACATTTTTGTGTCTCTGAGCTTGAGGTTGAACATGTGTTTGTTCAGGCCACAATGCCCCCTGAGCGCCCTCACCAGTATGCGTAGATTGTTTCTATTTAGCGATAAGGCCTCACGGGCCGTCTTACGGTCGTAAGCCTTAATTAGCGCTTTGGCATGATTCAACCCTGGCGTGTTGTTCCAGTGGTTGACATTTTGTTCTAAACACATTTGTTTAAGCATTAGGTTTGCAAGGCTTTTTGGTACGCCACAGCAAGGTTCAGGGCCGTATAACCTTCCCTTTGCTCCCGTCTTAGCGAGTTCATCGGCTACCATACTAGGTTACGATACCAGGTTACTAATTGAACCAAATAAATTTTTGCTGTAATATTTTTCAAGAAAGAAGAAAAAACTAATCTGAATATTGAGAAAACGAAAAAAGAAAGGGAAAACTTGGAATAAACAAACTAGAAAGGCAAAAATGATCGTGTCCCTGCATTAACCATGCGATGATCAAATCCACAAAGAAGTGTTTGCCGTTTAATTATCAAAGCGAATTCACTGACCATGTATGCCCAATTATGCTTATAAATCCCAACAAAATTAAAGAAATAATCACCCCAAAATATTTACAAAGACTACACCAAAAGTAGATAAACTAAATGACTTACTAGACTCTGTACACTGAAATGATTTTTTTCGAGTAACACGTTGATAGTGCAGTGCTTTCGACATGTATACAGGCTGTTATTACTGCACGGGCATTTTTTTCTGTTTTTTTTTTCCGAAAAGCCGAGTAACAAATAGAAGTATTTGAAATATTAATTTAGCATAATAAATTATATGAAGTGTTTAATTATTTCTCTCTTAAATAACCGTCGAATTTATTACACGTCCCGTCGACCAACAAAAAGGAGTGTAATGTGTTCAGGATTCATGTATGTAAGTTTTCCGTTTATTCTACCATAACTTATAAACGCTTGAACTGATTTAGAAGTATGTGGTATTTTTAAAATCGTTATATCGTCCCGAGTATCATAGATACTCCTAGACCTGGAACCTAAACTGTCCAAATGTCAAATAAATAGTCGTATAAACTTCCAAATGTCAATAAATTAAGATAATATTATCGAGTTTAGTATCAAATATCATCGTAAATAGTATCAAATGTTTTTAATAATTATATATACAATAGTTTACTTTTTGTAATGGCACTTGTTTTTTTTTAATTCGTTAAATTGTTATTCTTATTTAAATAAATATTTTATTTTTGTAGGTATATTCTGACTGCAATTATGTTTAGATATTTTTATTATATTAAAAATTACTTGCAAAAGTTTATTGATTTTATTTATGACATTTTGTTTCGAATTTTATAATTTATTATTTATTTAATTGTTTCACTTAATACTAATCAATATTACAAAAAAAAAAAATTAATTCAAATAGCAAAATTAACAAAGATATCAACTAGTAGCTATGCAAATAATGTCGCGTAAAATGGTATAATAATAAATAATTAAATACATTTAATATAAACAGATGTATGTCAATTAAGTGCCACAAAGCACGCGCTAACACGTTCCAGCGCGTAACGTTAGTGCGCGAGAACGGCTTAGCGAGAAGATGGTGCGATCGAGAACAAATATAATTATTAGGCACAAAAAGTTCCACCTCAGCTGGTAAACTAGGTTTATCAATTTTACCACGAAACAGATTAAAAATATAGGACATAATCAGCATTTCTCTTCTGAGACAGAATAAAAGACAACCATGCCTGTATTAAATGCAGTCGGATCTAAAAATGGCTAATATCCGTACTGCTTGAATTATGCACAACTCTTTAAAAACTCTTCTGTATCTTTTACAGTATAGGATATAGGTATCTTTGTGCGGATTTCAACTATATTTGTGTCCATGCCACTTCAAACAATCGAGTTGTACAACGTGTGCATAACCCGAATATTATTGGTGTTTGGATTGCCATATCACGAACTATAGAAACTTGAAAAAACTTGTAGATAGTTGCCTAATGTGTTCCTTAGTGTTGCCATAATATTTGTGTAAGTAATGTAATATTATTACAATTAAGTACTATAATATTTAATATACTTCTCTAAATGACAATGTTTAAAATAAATTGTCTACCTTTGAATAAGCGGATGCCTAGTTAGGTTTTAACGATTGTAAATTATAACTATTATAAATTTGAAAATTAATAAACTGATTTAAAATTATTACTATTTAATTTTGTTGCTCAACTCTTAGACTATAAGTACTTGTGTTATGATAAACGCCGATCGAAAGTAGGAACTTTTGACCTAGCGACCTTATAAATGTATGTGACCCTATTGTTAGCTATTTCCGTGTTGATATCAGAGACTAAATGAGTACAGTTGTTATAGAGAAAGTATAAGGTGGCACGAAAAGTAACAAATTATTTATTATTAGAGGAAATAAAAAAATATACACGATTTATCAAAAGAAATGCTCTACAAAGTGGAGCTTTGTACCTACCTGCTCCGATTAAAAAATATGTATGTTAAATATTATAAATGTTCGCTTGATTTTCCTTATATAGAATAGGAAACTAAAATTACTTCACAATGGTGGTGATACATTTTTTTTTCTCAATGCAGTTTATTTTATTGTGATTGTGATTTATTATTTTTATTAATGATATCGATAGGACAATTACTCCGCCAGTAAAGACGCTTCCATACGCCGATGACACCAGCTCCTTTTTTGAAAATAAAAACACCCAGGTCTTGAAAAAGCTGATAAACGAGCAGCTTCTTGTGGCTAACACTTGGTTTGAAAAAAATCTACTTTTCATAAACCCATCAAAAACGGTAGCGTTGAAATTTTCAACTACTAAAAAGAGTGACGAAAATATTACGATTAAAATGGAATCAGAAAATATAAATATTGTCAGAAATACTAAATTCTTAGGGATCACTTTAGATGAAACTTTAAACTGAAATCAACATATTAATAATTTGTGTGCAACTTTGCCATCGGCAGTCTATGCTATAAGAAAGGTGAAATTTCTGGCTGGCGAACATGCAGCGATCAGTGTGTATCACTCCTGCTTCCAGTCAAAGATGTCTTATGCGATACTACTATGGGGTATTGCAACCGATATCCATCGCGTTTTTGTGCTACAAAAGCAAGCCGTTAGGACAATTTTTGGTGTAAGCAGAGAAAGAAATGGCGCCCCTTTTTTAATTAAAGCTGGTATCCTTACCATGTCGTCCATGTACATATATCAGTGCATTTTATACGCCAAAGAGAATATTTTAAAATGCGATCTTCACTCCACTCGACATAGCCATAATACGCGACATAAAAACAATGTGTTATTGCCTAAAGTGCGCTTGACTAAATATCAAAAAACATTTTTATATATTAGTTTTAAATTGTTCAATGCTTTGCCGTCATCGACGAGAAGACTTGAGATGGATGGCAGCATATAAAATTTGCTTGAAAAATCAGTTAGTCAAACATGCCCTTTACAAACTGGACGACTTTTATGATATTGCGTCCACAATTGCTTGATTATAAATAACCATATTACGACTATACTTTCGCAATATGTTTTAGATTTTATTGACATTTTTCTTTTTCATTATTATTTATTGTTTGATTATTGATTATTTTGTAAATTTGACTATTTTTAAGTAATCACCTCTGATTAAAATAATTTGTTTATTTAATTAATCAAAGCGGTTTTATCATCCGGTAAATTATGATTGTAAAATTTGACATGTTCCTCAGTATTGTGAAATGCTTTTATGGAATGAATAAATGATGATGATAGTTACATGGAGTTTCAGAATTTTTCATTGCATCATAGTCTACATTTAGGCGTACAATATTTAAAATATAATTAGAAAATTAATGAATAAAAATCTCCTTATTGCACAATAAAGAGCGATTTTCATTCTTTCATTTTCTACTTTTATTTTAATATGTGTTTTTTAATTGATTAAATAATTGATTAAGTCTTGGTTTTTTCAAAAATATGTCTTCAGTTGGAAGAAAGTTAGTTAGAAAATCAGTTAGGTTAGCTGTTAAAAAGTTATGTTAGGTAAGTATTCAAAAATACCTCACTAATATAATTAAAAATTTAAAAGAAAATATACAATATTTTAAATTATAATTTTGATAATATTTCAAAATAAAATACCTTAAACAAGTAAATATATTAAAAAGAATAAAAAAACACGACTGGCGTTACAGAAAGTGAACTATTGTATTTATAATTGTTTTTATTACGGTTTTTTACGAAATATTTGTGCTTAATATATTTATCCGTGCATATCCATGTATATTTTCGGGATATACTCAATCACGCATTTCATTTGACACTAAACACGATATATTAATGTTAAATTATTGACATCTGGACATCTGACCATTTAGACAACTATTTACTTGGTATTTGGACAGTTAATGTACGCTATAACACTCTGGATGACATGATAGTTCTAACGATATCAGAGACTTCTAAATCCGTGCAAGCGTTTAGAAGTTATGGTGGAATAAAGAAACATAAAACATACAAACTCTGAACACATTACACTCCTATTTTGTTGGGGAGTCGTGTAAAAATAAAAATAGTCAATAATAAAGAGAACAAGATTGCTATAACATAATACTACAAAAAACACGGTTGATAAAAATAACACATATAAGAACTCTTAAAAATCAAAGTACCATATTCGATGTGGAAATCAAATAAATTATATCGAATAAAAACAGAATAGCAATGATAAATCAATGAAGAATACAGGTCGTTTCAAGAGTGGCATGACAACAGGTCAACAACCACCCCTGCTGCTTAGGAAATATTTTAATTCCATAGTCTCCACACTCCAGTAAGTAAAAAGTGCACAACCGATTGGCTGACACAGCACGCTGCGCAAACCGTCTAGTAGCACCGGAAGGCAATCCCCGGGGAAAACGATCTATCAACCGTGAGGCCTGGGACACGAGAGTACTTCCCGGCCTAGTCTCTCACTCGCGGAGGCTACTGAATAGGAGCTGAATAGTGAGTTAAGCCGGATCTAGAACAAAGTGGATCTTATGGCCTGAACTGTACGAAACCTTTCGCTACTAAATGATTATTGCCGTATGCACATCACAGCAGTTACTTACTTTTGTGAGCTGTGCTGGATTTAGCCGCATGTTGGAATTATATAATAGGTCACATCAATAATAATTAGATTGACTGCAAATACGCAGTGCTGGAAATTCTGATATCGAGAACATTAACGAATAACATCAGGCTATGTAGGTACTGTAGTAATATAAGCGCACAGATCAGCAAACTTAAGCTGCGACCAACACGTATTGTTCGCGTTACCGCGAGCTAGAACTAATTCACGGTGAGGACGCTTCGTACCCTGAATGCAGTATGTTTCGCTGAGGCAGAATTGGATATTTGGACGGTGAAATTAGCACAACTGCATAGTACGGTAATGGCATTTCTTAGCAATCACGTAATGTAAATATGTATGCAGTATAAAAGTTATTAAAAATTAGTACCTAGTATAATAAGAAAGGTTAGATAATTATCATTGGATATATTATTTATTTATTTATTAATATTTCACACACATTTGTAATACTAGATTAATAAGATTAAAATCTACCTTGCTGGAGTAATGCCCGTACTAAGGTAGACTTTTATGTATTCTTTTTTTTTAAGTTGGTAAGTGTAACATAATGAAGCATTGCTTTACATGGTAGCTCTATATTACACAAATTTTACATACATATACATAAAAGTAGTAATTTTATGTAGTTTGGTATTCTTATACAGCACTATAATTAACTAATTTCTCCGTTTCGTTTCTTAATAACTCAATCAACCATTCCGTCATAATTTTTCTTCCTCGTATGGTATCTCACTTCACTTTTAATTCCGAATGTATTCTATTGTATAGTCGGACAGCTAGAAAAGGAAAATGTCGTTGGGCGAATTTAGTTGTTTCATGGCTGTAACTGCGCGTGTTCTGATAGTGTGAGATTTAATCATATGCCGCTCTGTGTGGGTGTAATAAAATATTGTTGATACTTTCACATATAATTGGCGTATGTCTAGGACTCGGAACTCTTTAAATGGGTGGTCGCTGGAGAACCTAAAAGGCTTTTTATTGATTACCCTAATTATTGACTTTTGAGCCTTAATCAAGGGATCTAGAGCTGAAAGTGACGTAAGTATAATATTATGTAAGTATAATCGTTTCATATTAAGCTCTAACGGATTCCTCTGTCTCGTTTGCTATAGTCTAGAATAATAATATAAATAGTAGAATAATAATGATAATAATAGTAATAGAGTAAAATAATAATAACAGTAATAATAGTAGAATAATAATAACAGTCGATAGTAGAATGATTATAATGATTGGGGAAATAAATAATTAAATTAAAAACTACCTATTACGCCTTGTGTCAAAGCATTTTGAGTTACGGGATCATTGGGTGGGGAGGTTGCTCCAAAACAATTATCCATCAAGTAGAGGTAGCACAGAAGCTGATAATTAAAATTATCACCCGTAAACCATACAGATACCCGTCAGAAAAACTTTTTGAAGAGTTCAGTGTACTTGAAGTAAGGCAACTTTATTTAAAATTTGGTCTGGTTTTTATTCAATTTCAAAATAAGAGAGCGCCCACACAACAAGCACACCGAACAAGGCGATCCGTGGCGGATATGTTAGACGTCCGTCGAACGAAAACATCTTTTGGTCAGAGGCATCTTATGAGTATAGGCCCCAGGATATACAACGAATTGGATGAGTCGATAAAAATCGTATACAGTAAAGACCAATTTAAAAAACGGTGTCACAGGTGGCTTCTGAATGAAGGTCGGGATATTAGCCACCAAATATTTGATATTCTTATGTAATTTAATTTAAATAAATTGAATTACTATTATTATTATTTTATTAAATCGATGTTCTTGTTTTTCTCTTTTTTTAATTGAATTATATTGAAATATATATTGTAACTTGTAACATGGACATTTTATATATAATTGTATCCTCGGACTATTTAAATATGATTCTTTAAATATTTATTGAGATATCATTTTTTCCTTTATTTCGATTCATTAATAATATTTTTATATTTTATTGTATTTATTACGACATTATATTATTATTATTCAGTTTAATTATTTCACCATTTACTGAATGTTATTTTTCTAGCACACTACAGCTACATTTACATCACACTACACTACACTACAGTTACATCACACTACACTCAAATTACAATGTTTATTATTATTAGTTAATTTTTAGTATTATTTGATACCTACCATATTTTTAAAATTAAGTATTCTAAAGTATGCACAAACCACTCTACTTGGTACGCTTGCCTTAGTACGGGCCTAGGCCTAGTTAGGCGGCGTTGATTTTAAAAAAATTGGTCTGCGGTGCTTTCTATTTTGCTATTATTAACATTTAAGAGCCTTATTACAAAATAGCGTAGGTATTCTTTTAAAACGAGTTGAAAAAATGAACGCATTTTTTTTTGGATGTAACTATAAAAGATAGGATAAATAAATAAATAAATAAATAAATAACTATTCAACCCTGGGAGAAAACCGCGGCACTGAGCGCTCTTCTCTTGCGCAAGCAAATATATACACAATTTCTAATTGTTTTTTGCAGTGTTTTCTCCTTTCTAATGACAATAATTTATATTATGTCGTATTGCTAAAAGAGTGAACTTTAATATAGTATAAGTATTATATAAGAATCTTATTTTATTTCTGAGAAAATTAGAATGATACAGGAAGATTTTTTTTTAATCTTGTGTAATTGTAAGTAATGTATACCTTGGATATGTGGTCAAAAAACGAAAAAATAAAGCCGTAGTGTACATCAAGAATACATGACGGACATAAAAAAAAATAGTATACGGTTTTCGTTGTAGTGATATTACTGTATTAAGGAGCTCAAAGTTTGCTTTCCGAGCGTTTTACGAATAACGACTTTCGGAAAATGGGCTGAATAAGTAAATAATATTCGTTATATCTAAAATTAAAGGCCGCTATGGTCAACATCAAGAAATGGTCCAGGTAATTCAGTAATTAAAGTTTGTAGAAATCTCTTCATTTCTTGGAATTAGAACGCCAAAAATCCACTTTTCTTGCCTTTCTGGAAAAAATATGTGATAGGGCTCTTAAGCCTATAATGTTAAACTTACAATGTACTGCTATAAAAATGTGCTTTTCTTTAATAAATAAATAAATAAAAATAAATAAATAAATAAATATTTAAAAAACCCTGGATCTATATACGATTCGTCGGGTAAAAACTTAACATTGGCGCCCCGCCCCTCCTTTTCAGCATTTGAGATTAATGATTTTAAGAATATCACAAAACAAATATCCTGTGTGGGGTGTTTGTGATCAGGAGAAAAAAACCCTTAAATAAAATTGCACTCTTTATTTGCCAATAACTTTTCTTTAAGGTTCCCTCCCGAGTTGACGCGACTAACATTTTGATATTTTTGCAATGCCACGCGCCCGCGCGCTTTCGATATATACATAAAAATGTATAGGTATACCGCGGCGACAAGGGAATACGTCCCACCGTTGGCAGTGGCCAATTACGATTGACGATTTCGGCTTCGCGCGTCGTCTAATATAGTCGATTTGGCTTTTCAATTATTATAGAATAAATTATCAAATAAATAGTTTTTTATAAAGTAAAAATTGGATTACAATAGTAAAATAACTTAGATCACTTTGTTATTTTTTATATCACTCTTGAGTATCTTTAATAAATAGAAAAAAATAATGTTTAGCCATAACATTTCTGGAAATTACGTAATTTCAAACATTTTTTTCTTATATTTTTTGTATGGAAGTTCCAAAAACTGTCTTGGTACTATGCAAATAGACCATATGTTGGTGTAAATAGTATTTTTTAATATTGAGAATCATCTCTATGTTTTTCAAAAACGGAAGACAAATCTCACTCGTTTTTATTTTTTTGGAAAACAGCAACAGAATAAAGATAATTTACAATTATTAAGGAAATAATTTACCAATTTCGGTTTGGCGAAATGATAGCTTAAGAACCGGGTTTTTAAAATCCAGCATAATTGTATATAATTGTTTTTCGTGTTTTCGCAACCAGGCCACAAAATTAAGCTTCATAGAGCTTTTGGCCGCCATGGCCGGCACGGCCTCTTAAATATATTAAAATAAAATACATACAACCAATGTAGACAAAGCACAAGCTAGACTACATATACACCTTCCATACTTAGGCTCCAGCAAGTTTTACTATCTAATCTTGCTACAGATTTACAAGTCGAGTTCGTTCATATTTCATCGACTTCGTCTCATAGGCACTTCAATTTTTGATGGCTAGGATTGCGAGGCCAGATAGACGATCCTATCTCATTGTTGGACGTACATATGTATATTTAAATTGTTTTTAGTTTGCTGAAACTTCGCTCACAACTTGCAGATGTCGTCGCTAAAGTGCAGTATATCCTTAAAGCTATACTAATATTGGAAAAGGCTTCTTGCAAGTCATGTTTGCACATAATATGCTGAAACGAGTCGAATGAACTTGTCTTTTCGTTGATTCCGATTAAAGTGGAGCTTGCTTTTTTAATTACTCGACTGCCCATAAAATTAATAGTTTTAAAAAAACACTAAAAACACACTTTTGGGCTATGATACGATATTCTCATACACACGGCTATGATACGATATTTCATCATGGAATGCCAGTGCCTATCTTCCGGCTTCATCATCAGACCTTGAAACCTAATCGTGGTCAAAGTTCATTCCAAGACTTTTCTAACAAGTCCAAACACAGCTATGATACGATGTTCCATCATGGAGTTCCAGTTCATATCTTCCGACTCCATCATCAGATCAGTTCGACAGTACCATATTATTGTATTGTCATCAGAACTACATACCAATTTTCATGACGCTACGATCCTTGGAAGATTTGTTACCTATGTAATGGAATCTAAGTTACCTTAGATTCCATTACATAGTTAGTTACATACAGGTCGACCTAATAAAAGCGTGTTAAAAAGAAATGTAATGTGCTCAGGGTTCATATCTGTATGTCTGCCGTTTCTTTATCTCACCATAACTTCTAAACTAATTTAAACGCTCGAACCGATTTAGAAGTGTGTCAGCCCGACTAATGTCAAACGTTACAATAACTGTCCAATTATTTAGTAAGTAGTTGTCTAAATTTTCAAATGTCAATAAATTAATATAAATATATCGTTTATAGAATAACTTTTATTAACTAACCGGAACAGCCGGGCAAAGGACGCTGTGGTCCGCGATAGATTTGGTAAACACCGTTTCACCGCTTCGTAAGGGAGAGGACCGCGCAAGCGACCTCGAACTCGTAACCAATCGAGAGACTGGAGTAATCTGGTCACAATTGGAAGTAAGGGCGTGAGTGTGAGCCCGCCGGATAACACTCCTGGCTATCTCGCGGTTAAGGCGTTGGCCTCTTACGGGTTGGTGGCGGAGCTAGACGGTGGACTGTTTTGTCCAAGTCTTCTGCGCTCACTCCAGGGAGATAGAACGACTAATCGTTAAAACTTCCTGAGGTGTCGGGCTCACCCGCTGTAGTCGACAACCCTAGTTGCCCCTCCCCCTCCTCTAATGGTTTGGATCCTAATGCTTTCGTGGAGCTTGGGTGGAGTTGGCCATAAATCTATGTCATTTGGCCTGCCCAATTTACGGTACAACTCCTATCTGGTAGCTTCCAAGAAGAGAGGCTTACTCGAGGCCGCTGTGAGCTTCTACCACGGCTGTGATCCTGCAGTCGGAGGCGGTTGGCATCAGAAGATCTCGGATTCGGGTAAATACCTCGGGGGGAACTGGACAGTTGGTGCGCCATCCCGTTTGCTAGTTATTGAATGCTCAGCTGGCAAATAACCAACTTGGGTTGTCGACTGCAGCGGGCGAGCCCGTCACCTCAGGAAGTTTTAACGATTAATCGTTCTATCTCCCTGGAGTGAGCGCAGAAGACTTGGACAAAACAGTCCACCGTCTAGCTCCGCCACAAACCCGCAAGAGGCCAACGCCTTAACCGCGAGATAGCCTAGAATGTTACCCAGCGGGCTTACACCCACGCCCTTACTTCCAATTGTGACCAGACTACTCCAGTCTCTCGATTGGTTACGAGTTCGAGGTCGCTTGCGCGGTCCTCTCCCTTACGAAGCGGTGAAACGGTGTTTACCGAATCTATCACCCAGGATCGGATAGCCGATGGTCGTTTCAAGAGCAGTCGCCGTAAGGTCCGCAACCTCCTCCGCTCTATAGGAAGCAGTACTGCTTCCAGACTCCCCCGACTGTTAGTCAGTGCACAGTCGATTGGCTTACGCCGCACGGTGCGCAGACCATCCAGGAGCGCCAGAAGGTTGATGCCCAGGGGAAACTAACCATAAGGCCAGAGTCCTACCCAGGCTCGCACTTCATGCGTGGAGGCCGTCGGATAGGTGTTGACCCGTGAGTGTGACTAACTCTGAACAGAATGGGTCTTCGTGGCCAACTCAGCAAGGGCCCACTAACTCCACGCGCTTACGTCAGGTAGAGGCCGCGCAAGTGACCTCGAACCCGTGACCAGACTGGAGGACTAAGAAATCCGACCAAATCTGGTAGGAAGGTTGGCCCGCTGGGTTCACAATCCAGTGCCTCGCGGTAAGGCGTCGGCTTCTTACGGGCATGCTGGCGGAGCTAGATTGTGGACTGTGTTGTCCCTATGTCGCTTTGTTATCACCTCACGGCTGAAAGAACGATCTATATCGTTATAACAGCCTGAGGTGTCGGGTTCGCTCCTTGCAGATGACAACTTCAGAGCGCCCCCGCCCTCTCCAGATCTGGACTGCCTATAATTTAAATGTATATAATTCGTAATATTTCAGCAATTGTGATACTTTCAAGAATGCTTTCGGGTTTGCTTGGTGCCGGCCCTTACGAAAGAAGACCCCGTTGAGTATGATACGACCAAATCTGGTTGTGAAACAATTATCCGTTGAGTATGATACGACCAGATCTGGTCGCGCGTTTTTTTCACTTCTTTGACGTTCTCATATTTAATCATAATTATCTAATTGTTTTACAAAATGATATTTCAATTTTCTATATTCGAAATTTCAATGCAATCATTGTGCAGTTGTTCTTTTTATGATTGGTGTAGTAGTTTCGTAGTTATAGTACTTTAAGTCGATGTCGCCGAAAATCCTGCAAAAGACACAGATGCATCCATGAAAATACCCATTTACTCCAAGGGTTAAACTTTTGAAATACCCATTTAGATATATTTTTTATTATCACCAGTGTGATGAAATATCACCAAATAAATAAACATAATACTTTCTTCTGTACCAATAACTTGATAAAAATAAATTTCATGTAAATAATCTGTGACCTTTTTCTAGGACACTTTCCCGGGGGACAGGATATCGACTGTATGCTGTGGTCTTTAGCAATAGAGGAACACCCAAGGCGCGCAATTTAAGTCATAGTGACAGGCAAAATGCACTTCTTTTGAGGGCTACCTTAGCATGTTTACAAATGACGCGGCCCGATGGCATAGTGGGAAGGTCGCCTGATCTTTCACTGTATGGGCCCTGGTTCGAATACCGGCTGGTTCCCCTTCCTTATTTTGGGATACAATGAACGG
Organism: Micropterix aruncella; assembly: GCA_944548615.1. Classification (NCBI taxonomy): domain Eukaryota; kingdom Metazoa; phylum Arthropoda; class Insecta; order Lepidoptera; family Micropterigidae; genus Micropterix; species Micropterix aruncella. The sequence goes on along the minus strand of OX155975.1, from coordinate 14,955,085 downwards.
GATTTTATTTTCAATTCTGTCCATCGAAAGCAATGAATATAAGACACACACTTACTTATTTATTTATTTATTTATTTATTTATTAGTTTCAAATAGTATTCAAGGGCATTACAGATGAATCCAATTCGCCCTTGAATATTAAAGCTGGAGTGTAAGTCTAAAAATAAATGACTACATAACTAAATTAATGCTAACATTGAACAAAAAAAAAACATAAAAATATAAAACTTACAAACACGTTACTCGCACATATACATATACACACTTCATAGTAGTACTATAAATTATACGAGGTGTTATTACAGCACGGGCTTTTTTTTCTGTGGGTGAATCAGTACAACGTAGTAAGCAACTTTTGACTTAATTTTTTGAAAAAAACTGAAAAAAAACTATGTTTTTTTAAAAAAAAAAAATTTTTTTTTTTAAATTTGTTTTTTAAATTTTATTTTTAAATATTATGAAAAGCTATGATCACGATGCGCTATCTAGCGGTAGGTAAAATGTCGCTGATATTGTTTATTTACGACTTATTACCTACCGCTAGATGGCGCAGCACGCTCAAACGCTTCTCAAACCTTTATTTAACAGTCAACTTCTTCAAATTTTCGAATTAAAAAAAAAACAAAAAATATTTTTTTTGTTTTTTCCAAAAAAAATATAAAAAGTTGCTTACTACGTTGTACTGATTCACCCACAGAAAAAAAGCCCGTGCTGTAATAACAACCTGTATAATATGGATAGGTAGCTAGAGACCAACAGTAGGTACAGTGTAAACAAACGTTTATAAATAGGATAGAAAACGAATTTACCGCGTGAAATTTGTAGGACCCGACGTTTCGGTGACGTTGCAGCCGCCGTTGTCAAGGGTAAACTGAAGAGCTGTCAGTCCGTTGTTTTGCGGGTAGGCCGCAAACCGCTGCCGCCACTGCGTAGGTTATAACGGTGGTGGGGGGCCGGGCTCGGAGCGCGGGAATTTTTAAAATCCGTCTTGCACACAACACTCACTGTATCCTGTTTTACGTCTTTGCGTTCGGCGTTCGGCGGCGGGAACATTTTAAGAAGAGGGTTCCACGTAGAAGAGAGTTTGTAGCCGTCATCTCTATTGAAGTTCGGAGTTCTTCTTATTTCAATGGCTTCCCGGATCATGCGAGGAAAGTAGAATTGTTCCTTCGATAGAACAATGGGATTTTGAAACTGCATCCAGTGGTTACTTCCGCTATCCAATATATGTTCGCAGATCGCCGATTTTTCTCGCTGAACGTTTTTAACAGCTTTGATGTGTTCTGTCAGTCGCGTGGCTATGGGCCGTTTCGTTTGTCCAACGTAGGCTAGACCGCAGCTGCATTCGACTTTATACACACCCGGGGTTTGCAGTGGTATTACATCCTTTACAGGCCTCAAAAATCGAGCTATATTTTGGGTCGGTTTGAAGATCGTTTTTATATCGAATCTGTTTAGCATCTTACTTATTCGATCTGTCACGCCCTTGACGTATGGTAAGAATGCTCTTGATCTGCTCGGTTTTTGAGTTTCGTCCGTATTAGATCGTGTGCGTGTCTCGTGATATTTTCCGTATCCATTTTTCCTAAGGACATCATTGACATGTTCCATCTCCTTCGGAAAATGCTCAGTGTCGCATAGATCGCGTGCTCGATTCACGAGCGACGTTTGCACTGAACGTAGATGGTAGGGATGATGGTGTGAGCTTGCATGCAAATATCTGTCCGTATGTGTGGGCTTCCGATATACCGTATGTCCGAGAGTATTGTCACTTCTCCTCGTCACTTTGACATCCAAAAATGGTAAGGAGCCGTCCTTCTCTACTTCATAGGTGAAACTGATTTTTGGGTGTATGCGAGTTTAGATGACCCAGGAATTCTTTCACCGTTTGAATGTTGCCTTTCAGGATGCAGAAGGTATCATCCACGTAGCGAAGCCAGAGAATGGGTTTAATTTTGGAGGTTTTTATGGCTAATTCCTCAAAATATTCCATATATAGGTCACTAACTATCGGCGATACGGGGCATCCCATTGCTACTCCGTCGATTTGTTTGTAATAATCGCCGTTCCATAGAAAGTAGCAGGATGTCAGGCAATGTTGAAGCATGTCGGCGTAGCTAATAGGGAGGTCCTCAGACCTTAGTTTATCTCTCACCACCGTAAGACACTCCGAAATGGGCAAATTCGTAAATAAAGATTCGACGTCAAAGCTCACCATTATTTCGTCTTCGGCCAGTTTTAAGCTTCTAATAATGCTTACGAAATGTCGCGAGTCTTTCACGTAAGACGTCGTTTTGCCCGTAAGCGGTTGGAGGACACCAGCCAAGTGTTTTGACAGAGGATATGTGGGGCTGTCGATTTGGCTCACAATCGGTCTCAATGGTGCATTATCCTTATGGATTTTAGGTAAGCCATATAATTTCGGTGGCTGTACGTTACGTGGTTTAGTGAGATAAGCTATTTCTGGGAGGGAAGTGACAGATTTATCGATTAAAACTCTCGTTTGCCTGGTAATTCTGCTCGTGGGATTGTAATTCACCTTCTCGTAAGTGTTGGCGTCTTCTAAGAGCGTCCCAATTTTCCGCTCGTAGTCCACAGTATCGAGTATCACGGTTGCGTTGCCTTTATCGGCCCGCAACACAACTACGTCCTTATTATCCCGCAGAGATTTTAAGCTTTTTCTCTGGGCGGCTGTGGTGTTCGACTGTGGGAGCTTGGCCTTGCGTACAAAGACAGCCACATCCTGTCGCAGTAAGTCGGCCTCTGGCGCAGGGATTTTGTTACGAGAGATGACTTCTTCAATGCCACCGATAATACTTTCCACAGGCAAACGGTTCGGTGTCGGTACATAATTTAATCCCCTGCTAAGAATTTCTGTCGTCGGCTGGTCAATGTCAATTTTCGAAAGATTAATGACAGTACTTACAGCGTATTTCGGTACCTCCTTGCGGGAATGCCCTGCGTTTGCCAGGCGCAGAAACTTGGCATTATGCGACTCCTCACATAGCACCGTGGTACGTTCCGATTGGCTGAAGGAAACTCTGTCGCACTTGTGAAAATCCTCGCCACTTAATACGCTGCTTAATTCTAGATGAAGAAATAATAACTCTTTTTGCACATTATCGAGTTTGTACCGATTGTTTTGAATCAACTTTCGAAGCAATTTGACACTGGCGACACGGAGAATGTCTGTAGATCCTGGGATATCTTTTCGTGGATGAATCCGCACACAATTCGGAATTAATTCCGAATTGTGTGCGGATTCATCCATTTTTAACCAGTGATAACAATATAACATTAAATTATTAGTGTCATTTAAATCATTTATATATTAGAATGATTACAACACCAAATTATAATAAGGAGAGTTATAATATAATTTGATTGTAATATTTATTTATTTGTTACAACTTGGTAGAGAGTTAACAATGATATCGTACAGATGTGATTTGTAACTATTTATATAAGCAATAAGAAAATGAACACAACCCATACGATCATTCTAGACGAATGCCCAAATAGACCGAACAGCCTGTATCTGGGCATACGAAATATATAGCCTTTGTTTTTGAGTAGTAGGGGAGAACCGTCCAAAACCGGGTACCTGGGTAAAACCGGGTAGTATATCTAATTCTCGCATTTGGATTTGAATTCGCGCGCCAAAGCATGCGACCCTTAAAACTTAGTTGACCCTTAAAACTTTCCGAAAATAACATCAAATAAATAGGATAGAAAACGAATTTACCGCGTGAAATTTGTAATTGTAATTTGTAATTTACCGCCGCCGAACGCCGAACGCAAAGACGTAAAACAGAATACAGTGAGTGTTGTGTGCAAGACGGATTTTAAAAATTCCCGCGCTCCGAGCCCGGCCCCCCACCACCGTTATAACCTACGCAGTGGCGGCAGCGGTTTGCGGCCTACCCGCAAAACAACGGACTGACAGCTCTTCAGTCTACCCTAGACAACGGCGGCTGCAACGTCACCGAAACGTCGGGTCCTACAAATTTCACGCGGTAAATTCGTTTTCTATCCTATTTATTTGATGTTATTTTCGGAAAGTTTTAAGGGTCAACTATTACAATACGAAGGAGGCAAGTCACGTATTGTGTATATATTAGAAGAAATCGTATCCTAACCTATCAAAAATGCCATGCATTTGGACTAAATATATTCCGGTTACAATTTTAAAGAATGACTCGTGTGCGGTGGGCGGATGGGGCAAAATCGGATGGGGTAAAACCGGATAGTACCCGATTTTGGACCGATTTTTTTGTAGTTCCTGCGGGCTAATTTAGCAATTAGTTTTCTATTGTTTCAGTTCAATAATGCCTCGTAATTACCAAAGAAAAACGAATAGGCAGTTATGGGAAGTGGAAAACATGGTAAAAGCCATTTTAGAAGTTGCTGGCGGTAAAATAGGCTACAAAATGGCAGCTAATCAGTTTGAAGTGCCTCAGAGTACTTTGAAAGATCGCTTAAAAATATATCGTGGATGTCGAGATAATGTCATAAATTTAGATTTTTCGATTTTTCGAAAAATCGATTTTTTGTGTCATAAATATTAGTGTGGGGTAGAACCAAGAACAATACCCGATTTTACCCAAGTAACGGGGTAAAACCGGAAATGTAAGACGTTTAGATTTTCGAAAATTTTTCTTGTTTATGATTGTTATAGAAGAACTCTTTTATGTTATTTGAATGCCATAGTAATACTACAAATAAAGTACGTTTACAATGAATACATATATTTATTATTGTGTACGGGAGCGTAATTTTCCCTTAGGTACCCGGTTTTGGGCGGTTCTCCCCTACTGACGTTTGAGTAGTACTAACTAATAGACTACTTTCAATACTAACACTAAGATAATGGCATAAAATAGTACACATTAATAAAAATATATATGATAAAGGGTTAGTTACATACATATATACACATATACATATACACACATACATACATACATATATAACAACACACACACATACATCTACATACACACATATTTTAAATTATTGTAAATTATTACCTGGATTCCAAAACACTAAAAACTGTTTATTATCCATTATGTGAATCGCTTATTACTAACTGCATAATTGGACGGGGTAAATGTGGTAAAACCCTGCTAGAGCCATTGCAAGTTGCGCAGAAATTTATATTAAAATTATTCTACTTAGACCATATCGCCATCCCACTAATTTACTTTATAAGGAAGCTAAAGTTCTTGATTGTAGGCAACTTTTTCTAAAAACTTCCCTCTTAAGGCTTTTTTTGGACAATAACTCAAATTTAGGAATAATTCAGAACCGGCGACCAACGAGACAAGTTTTAGAAAATAGCTTAATAATACCCAGAAGGAAAACATCATTTGGACAAAGACATTACTCTTTCATTGCGCCGAGATTTTACAATCTGATCAATATGGATATAAAAATGAATTTGACATTTAGGGAATTCAAAAATAAATTAAAGAAATGGTTATAGAATCATGACAGACTAACCATACATCAAATGTTAGAAATAATAGTATAATAAAACTTAGGTGCACAAATTATTAACATATTTTTAAACATATATGTTAAGTATATTTTAACATTGAACTAACTACCAAAAATTATTTGACTTTGACAATGAAGTATACTTTTAGACTAGGTATTTTTATATTAAATCCTATCTTACTTAACATATATTAAATATTAATGACTGTTTCTTTCTTTTCTTACATATTTTATTTCTTAACTTTATTTATTTTATTTAATCGAATTTTATATTATATTTATTGCCGATTAAATAATGGAATTGCAATTTATTTCTTACGATCTTTTAATATTTTTTATTATATTTTTTTTAAATTTTATTCTGAAACCACATTTTAGGGCAATTTAGTGTCATTAGCTTTTTACTAAAACTTGTATATTTGTAAGCAACCAAGCAATCAAGCAAACTTGATTGTAATATTGGAGTCCTGTCCACCCTAGAACGGGCTAGTCCCAGTTGGGTGACAGAAACAAATAAGCAAAATGTTTAGGTTTTGTCATTCCTTTCCTATTATTTTTGTAAGCAAATCAATGTTTTATTGTAATTAATTCCTAAATAAATAAATAAAATAAAAAAAATGCTATCTAGTCGTCTATCTGTATCTTAAAGTGCGAATTCATTATGTATTGAAACTTGTAAACATTCGATTCATTTACGACCTAAGAAAGTTTGACCATATTACGGAGTACAGAAGGAGACTTCACTGGCTGACGACCCGAGAAAGGAGAGATACGAGAGTCCTAGGTTTGCTCTTCAGAATCTTAAAGAGGGCCGCTCCGAACTATCTTATAAGTAGGTTCAAACCTCTATCTTCTCAGGGGCGCCCTCTGAGATCTGAAGACCACCTACTGCTCTCGATCCCTAGTCACAGTAGTGATTTCTCCTCGCACTCCTTCTCTGTACGTGGAGCCCGTCTCTGGAATGCTTTACCCACGCGTATAAGGATAGCACCTAGTTTGTTTTGTTTTAAACGCAGGCTCAAAGAACACCTGAACCCACGCTCATAAACTTTTCCTTATTCTTCCCTATTTTTTCCTCCCTATTGCGTCCCCTGCGTCATTATAGGTTTATTGTTTGTTTTTTCTTTAATTTATTGTTTTGTTTACCTGCTGAATTTAAATGATTAAAATTTAATTTATTAGTTTATTTTTACCGAATAACATATTATTCCACTAGGTTAAGGTTAGCTGTAAGATATTGCTTTCAGGCAATAAGCTCGCCTTTTTGTAAAACCAAATAAAGCGTTTAATTATTATTATTATTGTATATCAAATTAAAATTGTCATCCTTATATAAATGTTATTACAATAATAAGAGCTATGATTTAAAAAATCCATTGTTATTATATTACTATTTTATTTTGAGATATGAGATATGTGTATGCGATGAATATGTTAATTTCGTTTTGATATGTTATTCATCGCATACACACACACACACCCACACAATCCAACACACATACTCACACACACTCACCTCCCCACACATATGTAGTTCAAACACTTTTAACACACATGCCCTACAACTATTTTTTATATATTTTTTTAATAAAATTTAAAAAAATATGCCTTTTTTTAAATTCAAAATTAAACCATTTTAATTTACCAACCACTTAAAATAAAACCACTTAAAATAACTTATTTAATTTAAATTTATTTCTTAGAAAATCTTTTAGGAACTAAAATGTTCCAAAATTGCTGTAAATAAAGATTTTCGTTCGGTTATCATTTTGAGAAAACTATCCTCAATTTAAATGTGAATATAATAACAGCAATTTTTACTCGTTTTTATCGCTATTTCACTGCGTTTTCTCGCAATTGCAACAACTATCGATTATGAAGCCACTCTTTATCAGTTTGCATTTTTTTGAATTGTGCATATTTTCTGTGTAAGTGAATGTTTGTACAAAAATTACGGAATTTCGATTTTAAATATTGCTTTTCAATGTTGATGTTGATTCCGTGGGAATTCCATCTCCGCATACGGTCTGTAGCATGTCATCGATCGGACCTCAAAATAATCAGCCTATTAAACTTAATAGCGCGAAAAAGATCGTTCACTAAAACAAAAATCAAAATTGTCACAACGAAATTTCCATTCCTATCGGTCTTTTGTTATTCTGAAGTCGAATTTCGTCCGTATCGGACGTCGTTTTCTGACATTTCAATTAAGTTCGCGTGTGTTTTTCAAAATACAACAAGATTCAAGAAATCGCTGACGAAAATGCAAGGCGTGAGCGGTGAGTGGATATTTAGTTTACATTTTGAAGTCGATTTTTTTATTTAGACTTTTTGTTTTTTTTTAGTTAGAAATTTAGATACTTTAGAAAATAAGATGTATTTATAGGTTTAAATCTGTTGATTACTACGTAGAATATTTATGATTTCAATGATTAATTAGTTTCGAATGAAAAATATTATGAATTGCAAAGAGAGCGAAAACAAACATGAAAAAAATTCTAAATCTCACAAAATCACATATTACATTTTATCATTACTATGTTTATTTCTATTGTTTATAATTTATATTATGTTTATTTGTTATTTATTTTATGTTTATTTGTTTATTTATATTATGTTTATTTGTTTAAATCGTGATTATTTGATGTAAAATATTTTGATTTTAATTTTTGGATTTATTTGATTTTGATTATGTTGACATTTGGATTTATTTGATTTCGATTATTTTGATTTTTGGATTTATTTCATTTCGATTATTTTGATGTTTGGATTTATTTGATTTCGATTATTTTGATTTCTTATTTTCGATTATTTTTATTGTTTTGATTTTGGTTATTTTATTTTAATATCATTAAATTGTGGTATTCTGTATGTGACAATTATAAATAGGAGTGTCCTGAAAACCAGGATAAGAGATATTACAAATACCCCAATTTGCAGCGTTTGTAGTTTTATTACAAAGTCTGTATATATTTACAGTTTTAATTTTTAATCTTTGAGTATATTTTTCTTCATTTATGCAAGTTTTTTAACAACAGCTGCAAATATATTTTTTTTCATTTTCATAATACACATACATTTTGAAATGTTTAAAATTTATTTATTTCTTTCACCTTTCAATTTTCATATTTCATATTTCAACTCATACTACATTAGGAAATACTATGCCATTTTAAATTAAAATAAAGCGAGAAATTAATTCATTTTAATCCAATGCACGCCATTTTAATTCATTTTAATCCAATTCATTTTAATTCATTAATTCATTTTAATCCAATCCGAGCCACGTCACACATCTAACTGTGAAGCCGTACTTATGTAGATTTGCGATTTACGACTTTTTTTAAATTGCGAGCTAACATATTAAAATAATTAAATTTTATTAGTTTATATTAGTAATAAAGTATTATTATGGAGAGATTTAAAAAAATACAGAGTAGTATATATACGCAGCATACAAAATCATGATACCAAATTCGATGAAGTACTGCTTGCAAGATGTTAGCGAAAATACCGAGAACAGATTTCTAATTGCTCGTTTTTGTATGCGAAATATCCCTTAACACTTACCGCCATTCCTCAGAACATGAGGCCATAACTTAATAGGAAACGGACATATGCAAAGTAGACAGATTTGGAAGCGTCGATGCCACATAAAACTCTGATTTTTTAAAGGCAAATGTGGCGCTACTTAATTTTTTGCTCAGATCTTCTAGGAGAGTTGAACATTGCAGATTGCTATCATTATGGATGCCTAGAAATTTTGCATGATCAACTATTTTTAGAAAATCTGCGGTTGGATGTTTAACGTTCATACCTTGTAATACCAAAGTTTATACCTCATATCTTATAATTTAGACATATATTCATATATTATGTTGTATTTTTTGTTAATTTTGAGAGAACCATTTGTAGAAATTCCTATGGCCTGTTAAAAATATAACACATATTTCATATATATATATATAATATTTAAAACAAATTAAACTACAATTTTTAGTTCGTTCCAGAATGTCCCAACTTCATTTTTTTTATTTTTTTTTCAAACCAGTTGATAGAAAAGCCTACACTTGGTTATGTCAAAACTAAAAATGAACACAACCTATTTTTTTAAATATATACCTAAATTATAAGGTATAAGGTATGAAAGTTCGTATTACAAGGTATGAACGTTGAACATCCAATCGCAGATTTTCTTAGTTATATAGAGGAATTTTGCAATATTTTCTATCGAAATTCTTACATAATTTCGTAGAATTTTCATATGGACAATAGTGGGTACTAATGATCAAACAGAATTATTGGATAATTTCACAAATTATCATACGAGAAAATATTTTAAAGGAAAAAACAATACAAACAAATCAGTTTTAAAAATAGTCAATAGCCAATAGTTAAAAAAAACCACAATTTTATAATACTCAATAATAAGAATAAAGAATAAAATAGTCAAAAAAGTCAGTAGAGCTGCGAAAAATCGATATTGTCGAAATCCCCAATGCTATAAATGAGGGTTTTAATCATAATACCCTGTGCCTTTTTCTTAAAGTGAACCTCCCCAAGGCTTCTGATTTATAATGGAAGTTTATTGTAGAATAAGTAAGATTGACAGAGAAAGCTATTTCGAACCTTACTCAGTCGCGCCTTTTTCGCGTATTATGCGAATGAATATTTGAGTTAGTCGAAGTAGTCTCGAGATTTTTTGGCTCGTATACATGACGTTTTGGTATATATAGCCGTTTATTAATTATAATGTTAAAATTATCTATATTATCTAATATTTTAACAGGTTCTTCAAATTTTTTGTACATTCGGGGCGCAATGTGTACCAAGCATGCCTTTGTGCGAATGTCGTTCTTACCCGAGATATCACGAAATTTAAACCTTCTCCAGCCCTCGTAGTTTTTATTTACTGGCTGCGTACTTAGTCATTTCTATATTTATCAAAATGAACGAGCAGCTGTTTACCGAATATTTGCCATATATCAAGCATACGCAATTTGTTAAACAATTGCTTTATACTACTTAGGGGAGGTTTTTTTTATTATTGACTCAATAAATGTTTCTAAGTTTCAAAAAAGTTTGATGCGTCAAAAAGGTTTCTAAGTTTCAATAAATGTAAACAAAAATAATACATTTTTTTGTCACCCTAAGACTTTCTCGACAAGCAGACAACACCCCTCCCCCCACTTCGTGCTGAACTCTCAACCCACAAAACCCCCCTTCCCCTAGCGCCCCTCCCCAATTCTCCCTCCCCTCTAACCCCGTTTCCCCCCGCTACGCCCCCTTTCCCCCTAACCCCTCGCCAAACAAACCCCCTTTCCATCAAACCCCAACACCCCCAAACCTCTAACCCCTTTCGAAACAGCAGTCGTGTTTTATAATTTTTTAAATTATTATTCTTAGAACACTACTTGTTTAGTTATGCTAATACCATTATATTTGTATTAGTTTATTTTAAATTTAACTTTATTACTGTATATGGGCTGTACAATGACAATTAAAAATGAGGTTATTAAATTGTCGACTGTAAGACAACGGTATAGTGGTAAGTACCCCATTTGTGCATATATTTTTTAAAACCAGTTTAACCTTCTGATGTAATGTTATTTTTAAAATAATAATTTATTGTATTCTATTAGAATATTATGTTCAGAAAACTTATGTTTGATATATTCTCAATCGAATTCATTCAGACTTTCCATTTTAAAACACATGGCAGTGACAATAAATGCTGCGTAATCTCGAACGTCTAAAAGTAATATTCTTATCAAAAACATGTGGAGAGTACTTGACATATCTAGAGGTCAATATCATACGAATATTTGGATATTATAATGAAAAAGTAATTAACCCTTTCGGGAACATGGGGTCCAGCAACCCGAAAACGTTGATTGAACGTTGATGAACGTTTACAAAAAAAAAATATTTAGGAAAAACTCAAAAAAACATCTGAAAATCGAAAAAATCGAAATTGGTCATTTTGGGAACATTGGCCACTTTCTAAATGGCTATCGCGGCGATTGTATTGTTTGACAGCTGCGCTATCCATAACTGTTATTCATTCCGTACAATGTGAAAAATTTCAAAAAGTCGAAAAGTTTAAAAATGCGAAAGTCGAAAAAGTCGAAAAAGTCAAAAAAGTCGGAAAAGTCGCAATAGTCAAAAAAGTCAAAAAAATGGAGAAAAAGTTGATAAAGTCGATAAAAGCCGAAAAAGTCGAAAAAGTCGAAAAAGTCGAAAAGTCGGAAAAGCCGAAAAAGTCGAAAAGGTCGAACGAAAAAGTCAAAAAAGTCGAACAAGGCGAAAAAGTCAAAAAAAGTCAAAAAAGTCGAAAAAGTAAAAAAAGTCGAAAAAGTCGATAAAGTCGAACAAGGCGAATAAGTCAAAAAGTCAAGCCAAAAAAAGTCGAGACAGTAAAAAAAATCGAAAAAGTCGGAAAAGTCGAAAAAGTCGAAAAAGGTCGAAAAGGTCAAAGAAGTCAGAAAAGTCAAAAAAGTCAAAAAGTAAAAAAATCGAAAAAGTAAAGAAAAGTCAAAAAAGTCGCAAAAGTAAAAAAATTCTAAAAAGTAGAAAAAGTCGTAAAAGTCGAAAAAGTCGGAAAAGTCAAAAAAGTCGAAAAAGTCGAAAAAGTCGAAAAGGTCGAAAATGTCGGAAAAGTAGAGAAAGTCAAAAAAGTCGGAAAAGTAGAGAAAGTCAAAAAAGTCGAAAAAGCCGAAAAAAGTCGAGAAAGTCGAAAAAGTCGGAAAAGTCGAAGTCGAAGAAAGTCGATTTCGATTTTCGAGTTTGGACTTAGTTTGGAGATTTCAAAATTTCAATACTGTATTTCAAATCGATCGAAATTTCCATGAGGAAATTTGAGTGAGCGTGAAAACAATTCCGTGTCGTTTTACAGTGTCCAATACAATGTCGAGAAGAAGAGATAACATAGGTCGACGAAGTTAGTCAAATGTGCGGCAAGCTACTTCAAGTGCAAACCGCACTGATGTGAGATGATTCCATCATCTCGGCCGAAATTCAAGATGAATCTGTTAATCCGAAATTGCTTACAGTGGTGCCTAAGAATATGATCTATGGACTTCGCGAAGTTTATAACAACATCTCGCCCTGTATGCTCGATAGAAACTGTTCCAGGCGTTACCCGAGAGACCTGATTGCTAACACCATCACAGGCAATGACGGATAGCCATTGTATCGCCGCCGATCAGTTGCGGACAATGGGCGATCTGCAGTTGTGAAGGTCAAAGGGCAAGATGTACATGTGGTCAATCGTTAGACTGTGCCTTATTATCCAAGGCTTTTAAAGCGCAAATCAATGTGGAACACTGCAACTTCATCAACTCAATAAATTGCATATGCAAATACGTAAAATAAAGCGATATGGCTGTTTTCGCTGTGAGGAATTCAAACGAGGTGTATCTCAATATCAGACGTGTCGCTATGTCAGCAGCAACTAGCGATTTTGCGCATCTTTTCCTTTGCGACATACGAAAGACAATCTACAGTTGTACACTTGGTAATTCTGGAAAGAGGAATTTAGATTCCCCGTGCAATTTAGATTCCCCCTGGACGATGACAAATCACGCGTGTTGGAAGTTTGCGGAATTAATCGCATGGACACCGTGTTCGCCAAGCCATCGCGCGGTCGGAAAGCCATTATTTTTGTTTATTTACGCGCCGGAAAACAAAACGAAAAACATATTTTACCAGAAGGTTTTGTGTTGAATGTGAACTGCATTTATATATTATCATGTAAATTAAATACATTGAATTTATTTCAATCACAAACGACTTTCATTTAATCACCAAACGAAACTCAAACCGCACATGATACGGCCAGATTTCAATGAATTAAATTTGGAAGGTTCATTAGGATTAATAAACGCTTATGAAGAGTTACAATCCAATAAATTTTAGGTGGTACGAAGTTCACCGGGTCATTTAGTAATATATATTTATCTTGGTGGCACTTCCTAGCGCCTCGCCGTAAGGCGTTGGACTCTTATTAGCTGTTAGCGTACTTTGACTGTGGATTGTGTTGTCCTCAAAGTCCTGTCACTTCATGGAGCTAGGGAGCTAACGGGCCCATGATGAGTTGGCCACGATGACCCATGTGTTCAGGGTCGGTCACACTCACCCATCCGACGGCCTCCACGCACGGGGTGCGAACCTGGGTAGGACTCTGGGGGGCGAAACCAGTTTCCCCTGGGAATCAAACCTCTGGCGCTCCTGGACGGTCTGCGCACCGTGTGGCGCAAGCCAATCGATTGTACACTCCGACTAACAGTCGGGGGAGTCTGGAAACTGTATTGTTTCCTATAGAGCGGGGGTGGTTGCATACCTTACGGCGACTGCTCTTGAAATGACCATTGGCCATCCGATCCCGGTTCAGAGCCGGGCAAAGGACGCCTTGGTCCGCGATAGATTAGGTATTCACCGTTTCACCGCTTCGTAAGGGAGAGGCCCGCGTAAGCGACCTCGAACTCGGAACCAATCGAGAGACCGGAGAAATCTGGTCACAATTGGAAGTAAGGGCGCGAGTGTCTCGAGCCGCCGGGTATCTGCAACATACCTGGCTATCTCGCGGTAAGGAGTTGGTCTCTTACGGGTTGTGGCGTAGCTAGACGTCGGTCTAGCTATGTTATGTCCAAAGTCTTCTACGCTCACTGCAGGTCGATAGAACGACTAATCCTTAAAACGTCCTGTGGTGACGGGCTTGCCCGTTGTAGTTGACAACTCAATATGTCACTTCACGGGAGACAGAATGGCCTTATGTCGTTAGACCTTCATGAAGTGTCGGGTTGGCCCGTAGTATTTGACACCCTCTAATGTTTCTGAGAATCGGTATACAACAAGGCGACACTGAAAATGGCTAGCTGGTCACGAAACCTGATGCAATGTTGAACTCCAAGTTGCTCACATTTTAGTAACAGTCCATTTAACGACATTAGAATATTATACATTGTTTTCGTTCTATCGAGCATAAGCAGGGTTAGTTTTAACAAAATAAATCTCTGTATTCTCATACCTAATCAATGAATATTTTCATTCATTTTTCAATGACTGTTTTTGTTATGCATAACATTGCCTTCCCGGTATTATCGTCTGTGTGATACGAATATTTTCCTTTAACCCTTGGAGTAGCGGCATAATTTCATGGCAGACCGCAGCAATTTATTAGAATTTCTTGCAATATCGCCGCGCTCGACAAAAAGTACTGTGAGAGTCGCCACCCTTCACTAGACTCCTATTGATTGTGAGCGAAGGGTGGTTCTCATCAAGTTGTTTTCTCCGTTATTGAAAGTCGTTGCAGTTGAAGTTGAAGTGTTTATTCAGAAGGTCTGTAGTAGGTTGCCAGTTCGTAACGCCTTGGTCGGTATTTCGCCGGTGTGTAGGTAGTGTGGGCGCGAGGTGAAGTCGTGTTTGTGTGTCCGAAGTGTGAAGCGCCGTGATAGATTCGAAGATAATGAGGATCGCGTATACTATGCGTAGGTTGGTTGACTCGAAGGTAATGAAAAGCGCGAGTACTTGCAGATGAGCGGTTACTGTCCGCCAGGGAATGATATTGATCGATCGAAATGTACTGCGTTTTATATAGTATGCAGTGACGCAATAGTTATAAGTGGGGTGAGAAATGAGCGTGTTAATTCGTATCGATCAGGAGAAATGACATTAGTCATCGTTTGACTGTGCATAAAATGCCGAATTTAGTTGGAAATCAATTGCAGCTGCCTCGTGTATATTCGAGCGAATTTGCGGTTTCGATTCTGTAGAAATTACTTTTTTGTTGTGGGTATGTTGGACTGGGGCTCCAACAGTACTATAACTATGTAACTACTATAGCAATCATAAAAAGAATAACTGTGTAATGATCGCATTGAAATTTCGTATATAGCATATTGAAATCTCATTTTGTAAAATAATTAGATAATTATGAACAAATATGAGAAAATCGAAAAAGTGAAATAAACTCTGCATTTCTAACTCGTACTTGTCTTACGGAAAAATACGGAACCTTATTTAGAAACTGTAAATACTATCGTGATCCTTATTAGATTTTCTATCAAAAATAATATTTTATTTTGCTTCTTTACATACAAAAATATTTTATTAGCTCATAAAAACGAATAAATTTTTTGATGATTTCCCGAAAAAAAAATGATGTTTGACAACAGCGAAATTATTTTAGCGGCCGTCTATGTATCTATGGTAATAATGAGATATTTGGTATGGTTTTTAGGATGCGTTCGAATTACAAAATAGTATGACTGTGCGCTCCGGGAGCAAGCCGCCAATATTGGTCGTTACGTAGTCTGTTTGTTTATACTCTTTATTGTGAAATGTCACAATGGGCGGGTTTATTGTCATATGACAATCTGTTACAGCCAACCCTACCATAACGTGTTATATGTATGTGTGCGTGTAACATGTGTGTAAGTGTGTGTCTTGTTATTGCATTCCATCGACAGAATTGAAAATGCAATTCCGTTAATTTGATCCCAACGGAAAATGGTGACCCAGCCGGGAATCAAACCCGGGACCTTACAATGTAAGATCAGGCGACCTAACCACTATGCCACAGTGTTCAACGGTGTACGTAGTCAATGGTGTTCTGACGTGCAACCAAATTTGTTCGTTACGTAGCCGAAGGATTCATTAAAAAAATAAGTTGTGTCACCCCAAAACTTTCCCGGCAAGTAGCCAAGCGTTTTTTTGTATTTTATATTTTATCATGTGTTTCAGTTTTAAGTACCTAGGATTAACCCTGGACTATACACTGAATTGTGAAGATCATATCAGGTGCACTGCAACAAAATTGGGAAAACTTGTACATACATTCAAGTTAATAAGAAATGTCGTATCCAAAGATTTAGTACGAACGATATATTTCGCATTGGCCCATACTTACAGCATACGGAATCATAGCTTGGGGTGGAGCCTCGCTGCAAGCATTTGATCCTCTAATTAAGGCCCAAAAGTCGCTATTAAGAGTAATACACAAAACACCCTTCCGGTATTCTTCTGAGAGCTTGTACAACGAATCTAAAGTCTTTAATTGCCGTCAAATATACGCCAAGGTAGCCCTACTATACTAATATAATCATGAGAATTATCATCTATATTCAACATACCATAAAGGAACATGAGTAACAACAACCAGACAGCACTTAATCCAAAATCATTTTTCTTACATTGCTCATCGACTGTTCCACAAAATGAATAGTGTTTTTCCTGCCGGACTAAAATCTAGGACTAGTCACGGCGTAAAGAAAAACCTAACTAAGTCACTTTTGACTATGGATCGACAAGAAACGGAGACATTAATAACATATATATTAAGATAGAGCACGAATTGTGAGATATATGTAAAAATTTAAAGTATTATTTTATATTTATCTATAAAGTATATATTTATTTATGTATGTACGTGTATATTTATATGTATATACCTAAATTTAATAGTATTACGCTTACGACATATCTATCTTCTTAAATTTAACATAATAATATACAAAGACTAGCTGACCCGTGCCCACTTCGTCGTGCGGTAAAACTTTTTACTTGTGATGAAATTAAGAGTGTGGTTCGGTTAGTACTGAGTGCTATGATTTATTTCCTTACTGCCAAAAGAAGGGTTATATTTTTACTGCATAATGTATGTATGTATTTGCATGCCAATTTGACTATATTACCGTTATTTGTGAGTGTCTCCTTGTGAATGTCTTATCTCTTTAATCATTTATGAAGTAAAAGTGAAATTATATGCAGTAAAAGGGAAAAGTCTTTTGTTTTAAACACTTGAGACGATAAATTTACTTATTTTGATACTAATTCATAATTGTTGATAATATGACCAATAAATATGACCTAACGATTTAAATTATTTTTTTAATATAAAATACTACTTTTTGTTACTTAAATATAAAAGTTAGACGTATGCTGTCGCTGACTTTTTTGTAGGCATTATCAAGCTCTACAACTTTTCTCTAGAACTTAATCATATATCTCTCATCGTTAAGGCAGCGTTAGTTAGAAACGTTTTCGTTCGACCGTTTTTTCCGACTTACTTTGGAAATCCGACTACCACGAAAAAGTCTTTTAATTTATCGGATTAATATATAGCCAATGACACTTACAAATAACGTGGCTTTCTATTGGTAAAATCGAAAAAAATCGGTTCAGTAGATCCAGAGATTAATTCCTACAACGTCACAAACTTTACATCTTTATAAATTATTATAGTATAGATTAGTATAGATAATACAGCAAGTAACGAAAAACACTCTACC
Organism: Micropterix aruncella; assembly: GCA_944548615.1. Classification (NCBI taxonomy): domain Eukaryota; kingdom Metazoa; phylum Arthropoda; class Insecta; order Lepidoptera; family Micropterigidae; genus Micropterix; species Micropterix aruncella. Next base: position 14,937,296 of record OX155975.1, on the reverse strand, counting down.
TTCTTTTATATTAAGTCTACCTTAGTACAGGCGAGGCCTAGTTAGGATGTCATCATAAAATATTATAACTTTTAACCTATAGTCAGTGCTTTAAATGTTCCTGTTTCGAATGTGGTCGGAGTAAAATTGAATTATCTTATGATGAATCAGGTAAGTTTTGTTACTCGATAATTATTGATCGCAATTTAAATATATATCAAGGTGAAGCTCATAATTTAAAACGAGTCAAATTAAGTATCTGTCCTTCCGTCAGGGTGGTTTACTTGACGGAATATTTCCTCGAATTACTGAGGAAGGCATTCTACCGTAAGAGGAAAGAAAGCTGTTTAAATTGTTTCGGTGACCTTTCGACATACAAAATTCCCGTATTACCGAAATAAGGTTGAGGTCGATTGGACAGGTAAAGCATAGCATGATAGTACATATTGAGATGTCAACCACAACGGGCGAACCCGTCACCGCAGGACGTTTTAACGATTCATCGTTCTATCGACCGTGCAGTGAGCGTAGAAGACTTTGGACATAACAAATCCGACGTCTAGCTACGCCACAACCCGCAAGAAGCCAACGCCTTTACCGCGAGATAGCCAGTATGTTACCTGGCGGGCCGACACTCGCGCCCTTGCTTCCAATTGTGACCAGATTTCTCCGGTCTCTCGATTGGTTCCGAGTTCGAGGTCGCTTGCGCGGTCCTCTCCCTTACGAAGCGGTGAAACGGTGTGCACCGAATCTATCGCGGACCAAGGCGTCCTTTGCCCGACTCTGAACCGGGATCGGATGGCCAATGGTCATTTCAAGAGCAGTCGCCGTAAGGTAGGCAACCACCCCCGCTCTATAGGAAACAATACAGTTCCCAGACTCCCCCGACTGTTAGTCGGAGAGCACAATCGATTGGCTTGCGCCGCTCGGTGCGCAGACCGTCCAGGAGCGCCAGAGGTTTGATTCCCAGGGGAGACTGGTTGACCCAGTGTCCTACCCAGGTTCGCACCCCATGCGTGGAGGCCATCGGATGGGTGGTGACCCGTGAGTGTGACCGACCCTGAACACATGGGTCATCGTGGCCACCTCATCATGGGCCCATTTGGACAGGTAAAGCATAGCATGATAGTACAATTGATAACATATGTTATTAGATTGCTCAACGTTATAGTACGTTTTGGCAATTTTTCTGAGCCGGCGACATGCAGGTGGTTGATAGCCACCGCAAAACTAATAGTAATTTATTTGGCCATCTAACTAACACTGAAAATAAATGTTTTTTTTATAAAGGACTGATTGCTTATAAAAAACCAATAATTTAACCATTGAACGATATTAACATTCAATTATTAGTGCCATCTATCGCGTTTATATTATATTATATAGGCTGATTACATCACAGTAATAATACGGAAAGATAGAATGCCATCTTATATTTATTAAGCTATTGCATAGCTTTTATAGCGGGCCTAGGCCAGAGCGGCGACCGAACAAAGAAATTTCTTAACGAAAATTAATGATTTTAAACTGATAATTACGTCTAAACGAGTACTGCTTACGATTCGAAAAAAATATATGTTAAACTAGAACATTTTCCTAATATTCTTAGCTTTGAATATTTTAGATTTTGTTTATATTACATAGTGTAATTAATTTGTGAAATTAGGTCTAACCGAACACAAAAATGACTACAACGCATATACTATCTGGCGTATTATTATGAAACCTGCACCATTTTAAAGATAATTTAATTATCTATTTTTTTATCTACGATTTTTTTAGAATTGTCAAAAAAAAGAATAATATCCGTTTTTTTTGCTTTATCGAATATAATTCGTGCGCGGCGATCTATCGGAAGACGTTTAAATTATTCCGAATCATTTGCTTCCGCAGCCGCAAATGATTCGGAATAATTTCAACGTTTTCCGATAGAGCGCAGTTATCTGGTATGAGAAAAAATAAAATAACTAAATAATTATAATTGCATAAGTTGTTAAAAATGCTAGCAATAGCTTTACCGCGGCAGTCCCGAGTGCCACACGTATTTTTTTGTATTTTGTATTTTATCATGTGTTTCAGTTTTAAGTACCTAGGATTAAGCCTGGACTATACACTGAATTGTGAAGATCATATCAGGTGCACTGCAACAAAATTGAGAAAACTTGTACATACATTCAAGTTAATAAGAAATGTCGTATCCAAAGATTTAGTACGAATGATATATTTCGCATTGGCCCATACTTACAGCATACGGAATCATAGCTTGGGGTGGAGCCTCGCTGCAAGCACTTGATCCTCTAATTATGGCCCAAAAGTCGCTATTAAGAGTAATACACAAAAAAACCTTCCGGTATTCTTCTGAGAGCTTGTACAAGGAATCTAAACTCCTTGACGTTCGTCAAATATACGCTAAGGTAGTCCTACTCTACTACGACACTTATTTATTTATATAAGTAATGCAAATATTAAAAATAACAGTAAACAATTTCAGCGTTGGAATTATGCATAAAAATACTTACAAAATTGAATCAAAAGCAGTATGTAGGTATGAGTCGTTTACCAATATTATAGAAGTATTGGTGAACTAAGCGTAATTCCAATACGTTAAAATGCAACGTTTCGGTTCTCGCGCTACACTCGCGCCCTTACTACCAATTGTGACCAGATTTCTCCGGTTTCTCGATTGGTTCCGAGTTCGAGGTCGCTTGCGCGGTCCTCTCCCTTACGAAGCGGTGAAACGGTGAATACCGAATCTATCGCGGACCATGGCGTCCTTTGCCCGACTCTGAACCGGGATCGGATGGCCGATGGTCATTTCAAGAGCAGTCGCCGTAAGGTACGCAACCACCCCCGCTCTATAGGAAACAATACAGCTTCCAGACTCCCCCGACTGTTAGTCGGAGAGCACAATCGATTGGCTTGCGCCGCACGGTGCGCAGACCGTCCAGGAGCGCCAGAGGTTTGATTCCCAGGGGAAACTGACCAGGGCCAGAGTTCTACCCAGGTTCGCACCCCGTGCGTGGAGGCCGTCGGATGGGTGTTGACCCGTGAGTATGACCGACCCTGAACACATGGGTCTTCGTGGCCAACCCATCATGGGCCCGTTAGCTCCCGTGAACATATATATTAGTAATAACTTATCCATTTATTTAGGTTTCTTTAGAATAATAGGATTCATTACTGCAATATATACGGAATGACGGCCAAGATGGCCATTAAATTCGCACTGAAAATTACCCTATCACAATCTCCAGCAGGTAAGTCTTAGGCTTGGCTGGAGTTTCCTCAAAACTCTATCTAAAAATATATATTTAAAAAAAATGCAAAGTAAATTAGATTGACAAAGAATGCTATTTCGAACCTTATTCATTCGCAATTTGAAATGACGCAAGTCCTCTTTCTTTCGCGTATTATCCGTAGGAGTCGCGATATTTTTTCTTGCATATGTGTTTTGGTATATATGTAGGGCTACTGGTACCTCGACAGATACCTTTGGGGATGTGGTAGAAGAGATTATTTATCATCTATACAGCCGTGTTTATCTCTATGCAAAAATCAATAGTTTCAGAGTTATTTTTTCTTTAAGGCGACATGGGACCTTAGAAAAATATCCGAAATGGGCGGACACGCGAAAAAATAGGCGGAGTCAATTTTGTAGGGTTTGACCAATAATCATCCAGCGTTGACGAAGCGTCAAGCGCAGATTTCACGTCCATTAGCGCCGGGAATCAGAAGCATACTAAACTGTCAATCACAGCGCTAGCACAGAATAACTATCTTTACGCAGTGGTGGTATAAGGGTGTTAATGGCAAAGCTCTCACGTTTAAATTAATTGTTATTAATTTAGTGCCTAAATAAAACATGTGGGTATGTGCAGAGTCGATTTACTATAGAAACATTTTTTAATTAATGCCTATATTTTTCGAAAAAATCATAAACCTAAAATTCCCTCAGATATGGTCGTTCCCAGGTATAATGTCGCCTTTAAAAACCTACTTCTTTCTTTATTTTAGTGAAAATACATTAAATAAACGTTTTCTTGTATCTTTTTTTGTATCTTCATAATAGACCTTACGAAATACCTGTACGTACAATAAATGATATCACTATTTGCGATAAAAATGAAATACCAACGAAAAGAGTTTGGCGATTGACAATATGAGAACCAAAATTAGGTTTTAAAAGTGATTTGATCTTGTTTTTTTACTATCGTGGCAAGGAAAGCATTGTGGATTCGCTTTTGTGTGTGTGTGTATTCTTCGCACGATAGCGTCCAAACGAAAATATTCTTTTCCTTCCGATATTATTCTTCTTCAGTAGGTTCCTATTCAGCCCTATCTAGAATGCTATAACTTAGAAGAAAATATACCAAATACTCAGGATGTATAAAGTTACGTACGAAAATATTATTCTTTTTCCGATATTTTTCTCCTTCCGTACGTTCCTATCCCGCCTTACCTAGAGTGCTTTAATAGATAGCCAAGTGCTTGGGATGCAAAAGGGGCTTTCGGGGGTGGTGTTGTGGGGATGTATTGTTAGATACACATACTAAAAATACGAGAAATAAATTAAACATTTTTATACCATGTATTAAACTAAACACAGCAAGGCAAGACACAAAATACTCAGGGCCATATTACTTTAACAGGCTACCAGAAAGTTTAAAAACTATTCAAGTGGAAAGCTTATTCAAAAAGTTACTTAAAGAATTCTTATTAGACAAAGCTTTTTACTCGATCGATAAGTTTGTTAATTTTAAATAATTTTTCAAATTTTTTGGTCATTTTTTTGACAATTTTAAGTAGCATTTTTTAATTATTTTGACTTTTTCTGATTTTAATTTCTTGATTATTTTTATCAATTATTTTAATTTGTGGTTTTAGTAAATAAATCTTAAAAATGATTTGGATGCCCTAAAAGCAATAAAGAAGTAACTGTATGTACGTGGTGATAAATTTAAATATTGTAAAAACGAACTAATATACTGTAATTTAAATGTACCTAAATATTAAGTTTCTACAATCTGTTAAGATTTTTTTGGAAATAAATTGAAATTGAAAAAAATTGATGAGGGGGTTTGGGGGTGGGGGGGGATGTTAAGAAGGTAGGGTGGTTGAGGGGGGTCTAGGGGAGTTGGGGTGGGGTAGGGAGAGGAGAGAAGAGGAGAGGGTAATGGCGGGGAGTGTTGTGGGGGGCTTGGGGGGCTGGGAGGGGCTTAGGCGGGTTTAGGGTGTTTGGCGCGCGAGGGAGGTTGTCTGCTTGCCGGGAAAGTCTTGATATGACACAACAGAATATTTCATTACACTTACACTTTACTCGCGTACGGCGTTGGCTTCTGTTGAGAGAGTAGCATAGCTAGATTAGTGGTCTGGGATGTCCATAAGTCTTTACGCACACTCCATGTTAAAAGAATTACGTCGTACGTACGTACGATAATACGTCGTTATAATCTCCTGGTGGGGGGGGGGGCGGGTTTGCCCATTGTATGTAGATGACACCTCGAAAGTGTATCGATTTCTAGTGTTATGTCCGTGATTCCGACATTTATACTTCTCAGTCCTGTCATTGCTCTGGAAGCACATCAGTCCCAGTATTGTTATTAAGAGATGTTTTACAACATTCAGTAGAGGGGCAGTGAACTTTCCTATTCACCCTAGTTCAAGGTCTGTTATTTAAGCACATTATACAGTACGCGAAACCACATTCATGTAACCAACTAAGCTGCTGTGGCCGTAAAGTTTTACGATCTTGTCACAGTTTACTAATATAACACAGTTCACTCGCGGTGATTTCAGAAGTGAACTTATAATTCATTTCGAGAATCGACAAAGTACCATACTTCGTAAATAAAAACAACACACGTCACAGGTAAAAACAAGATCTACACTCCGCATCCCAACTGTCTACGATTTTTACGATATAACCGCAGGGCCCTATCAGGGTAAGTCCCCTCTTCGAAGAGACTACCGCATGGGAGCTGAGCCAGGAGTTGGGCAGACCAAAGAGACAAACACTGACTAATGGGCCCAAGCTGCATTAGTACATTAGGGAAGTGTCAGTTGCTAAAGGTACCGAACCCAGGGAGCTATAACGACTTTTACCATCATATCTCCCAAGAATTAGACAAAATCCACAGTCAAACTGCTCCAACGGTACGTAAGAGTCCAACGCCTTACCGCGGTACGCTGTGAAGTGCCACCTAGCGGGACTTGACCTTACTACCATATTTGGACGAAGTTCTCTATTCTCCATCTTGCGGTGTCAACTACAACGGGCGAGCCCGTCACCACAGGACGTTTTAACGATTAGTCGTTCTATCGCCCTGCAGTGAACGTAGAGACTTTGGACAGTACATTCTACGTCCAGCTACGTCACAACCCGTGAGAGTCCAACGCCTTACCGCGAGTAAGCCAGGAGTAAACCCGGCGGGCTCGAGAACTCGCGCCCTCACTTCCAATTGTGACCAGATTTCTCCGGTCTCTCGATTGGTTCCGAGTTCGAGGTCGCTTGCGCGGTCCTCTCCCTTATGAAGCGGTGAAACGGAGTGCACCGAATCTTCGCGGACCAAGGCGTCCTTTGCCCGCCTCTTACCCGGGATCGGATGGCCAATGGTCAATTCCAGAGCAGTCGCCATAAGGTACGCAACCACCCCCGCTCTATAGGAAACAATACAGTTCCCAGACTCCCCCGACTGTTAGTCGGAAAGCACAACCGATTGGAGCAAACCCCGCACGGTGCGCAGACCGTCCAGGGGCGCCAGAGGTTTGATTCCCAGGGGAGACTGGTTGACCCAGTGTCCTACCCAGGCCTCGCACCCCATGCGAGGAGGCCGTCGGATGGGTGTTGACCCGTGAGTGTGACCGACCCTGTACACATGGGTCATCGTGGCCAACTCATCATGGGCCCGTTAGCCCCCTCTCTATTCTCCAGTCTGGTCACAGATTCGAGGTCGCTTGAGTGCCTCTACCTGACGTTAGCGGTAATCGCAGTTCGAATTTGTTGCGGATTCGAGGCGCCCTTTGCCCGTCAAGCTCATACGGGATCGGGTGGCCAACTTATCGCTTCTACGAATTGGTGCCGCCAGGTCAACGACTACCCCGCTTCTTAGAAAGCGTACGTTGCCAGACTCCCCCGGTTATTCGGCACTTCTGCCCGAGGTGTTCTCCTGGGTCAGAACCTCCGATCCTTGTTCCCCAACTTGATTCTGATCTCATATAACATTGAAGACACGATGTCCATGATTGGAGTACTCAAAAACCAACCTTTAATTGATCATCACCATTACTCATCTGTAGAAGTCCTAATTCACCAGGTCCTAAGTCCTATGTCACTAGGTCCTAAGTCCTAAGTCACTAATCTAGGCCATACAATCGTACTGGATAGCGCAAACCAAACAGCAGAGACTGAGAGACAGATTTCCCAAGCATGGAACATAATGCACGCGGAACTTCCGATAAAAGTGAAGAAAAAGTTCGAGCAATGTGTCTTACCTGTCTTTACTTACGGATCGGACCCCATGACTCTCACTAGACAATCAGCCAAGAAGATTAGAGTTGCGCAAAGAGCAATGAAACGAATCATGCACGGAATCAGCCTGAAACCGCAAACGCATCGAATGCATTGGATCCGCAGTAAAACATAAGAGTAAGAGATACGTTGGAAATCATTACATGATACTTTTAAGATCTTGGACTAACAATTAGCGGCTATCTTAAATTGGGAAGTATTGTTGCAGTCGCTAAAAAGAGCCAACTCTTCTCTCTATCTTATAAAGAAGGCTTTCCGACATCTGTCTCTAGAGGTGTTTATAAAGGTCTATAAGGCACTGAGAAAATATAGCAATGTAATACACGGAAATACGCATGTTTCAACAAGGATTACATGTATATGGCGGACTGTGCTCCATACATTTGAATTAACATGGCGCGTAACGGTATTGGCGTGACGGTAGTTACCGTGTCGTAATGTTAAAACATAATGTTATTTCATTGTCGCGACCTTGGGATCAGTGTAAGTGCATATTTAATTTACATAGTTTAGGGTTTCCCAACGTTTTTTGCATGGTGCCCCCCCCCGGATTATAAAAAAAATCATGCCCCTCTATAGTTTTCTTCATTGCTTCAATAAAAAACACAAATTATTTTTCCGATATTTATTTCTCACGATTTATTATTTATTAATAGGATGTTTGCGCCTGCATTTTTTGAACCAGTTGGTCGATATCAGGTTCTGTTTTTGACAGAGCTATCATCAAATCATTATCGACTGCAAGACGATTTCGCTGCTTAGTCTTAATTTGCACTATTTCATGCCCCCCCTAAGATCTCTCTATGCCCCCCCGGGGGGGGGGGGGGGGCACGCCCTACCGGTTGGGAAGTCCTGACCTAGTTGATATGAATAAATACATTTCTAGAATGGCTTTCGTCTTGATTTGCATTCTGCAAAATCACCGATCAGTTTTAAGATAGCCATGTTTTGGGCTACCTAAGCTTCCTGACAGAGTTGGAAGGGATATCGCTCGTAGTGAGAAATTCCATTTTGGGCAACGATCTGCCGTGGGTCTGGGGGTTCGCCGCATCGGCTGCACCCGCTGAGTTACGCCACTGGAACTTATACACCTTCGTAACGAAGACACTTAAATAACTGACGTTTCTCCATTTTATACTTTAAATTAAAAACTGTTCCGGAACGGTTTTGGCTTACATTCAGTGGCGTAACTAAGGCAGTGCAACCGGTGCGGCGCACCGGGCCTACGGTAGTTTGGGGGCCCAAAATAGAACTCCAGTCTACGATCGACGTTCAATCCAACTCTGCTGAAGCTAAGAAAGCCAATAAAATGTTTGTCTCAAAATGTTTGATCGATGATTTTGCAGAGTGCATATCTAGAAGAAAACCACTCTAGAAATTTATTTATTTATTTTTATTTTGTAGCAAACTTACAGATAGTAAATATATGATACTAGTATCTTGCTAAAATACAAAGAAAAATAATCAGTAAAATAATAACACATTTTTAACACCAGTTTCCTAGTAGATACTCCCTTTCTCCTAGTAATTCTTAAATTGACGAAGTCTTCTAGCGAATAAAAGTCATTTTCTTACAGTAACATCTTCAGCAACTTTTTAAATATAAATTCCGCCCTAATTAGTTTAAAATTTTTTGGTAACCTGTTGAAATAATATGATACAGAATATTTCTGAGTTTAGTTTTGCACGTGCTAAAACAAACACATAACTTCACGGCACATCCCTATGCATTTCGAGAAAATATCGTATGAATAAGCTGATAGAGCGGGTTGGGTATTATAGTATGCTGTGATCTTGCTATACGAGTCCGCAGCACTTGGGATTTCTCCATATAATAAAATAATGTAATATAGGAATATCTAACTATAATGTGATTCATAATTCTCCATGAATTTCATAACTTTTTCCGACATAATATATATTTAGCTCACTTTGTTTTTACGATCTATATTCGGAGTAGGTAATATAAATCGATTATCTTGAGTATTTAGTCTAATAAAGTATAATAAATTCCATAAATATAATATACTTAAAAAGCTTCGCTACTTAAAAAGTAGCGAAGGAAATCCCAGTTTGTAATGGGAAATGCTTATGTTTGAATGAGATATACTTACGGTATATCTCATTCAAACATAAGCATTTCCCATTACAAACTGGGATTTCCTTCGCTACTTTTTAAGTAGCTTTTACTAATTTTATTTTAAATAAAAACATCATCCTATAAACGGATTTCTTTACAAACCTTATCAAATATATATATATATATATATATATATATATATATATATATATATATATATATATATATATATATATATATATATATATATATATATATATATATATATATATATATATATATATATATATATATATATATATATATATATATATATATATATATATATATATATATATATATATATATATATATATATATATATATATATATATATATATATATATATATATATATATATATATATATATATATATATATATATATATATATATATATATATATATATATAATTGTTTTCTACTGTTACATTTTAAATTATATACATTTCGTATTTATAGGCGGAATTTTGATTATTCCTTGATTTTTGATTTTTTCTTTATTTTTTATATTATTGGTGAATTATTTTTTCTAATTGTCTTCTATTGTTAGCTCTACTTATCCGGTCTGTTTAAATTTTTTTTCATGTTAAACCAGTGAAATAATTGCATTTTTAATAAGATATTATAATTAGCAGATAAGTCAATTTAGCAGATAAGTAAATTTGTCAATCTGTTTTAATAACAGGTAATTGTGAGATACATAGTTTTACGCATTATCACCATAAATGTACCACCACAATTTCGGACAATAAAAATATTTCTATTTCTATTTCTATATATATATATATATATATATATATATATATATATATATATATATATATATATATATATATATATATATATATATATATATATATATATATATATATATATATATATATATATATATATATATATATATATATATATATATATATATATGTGCTGGCACATTTTTTTTGCTGCCGCATAGGATACTTTTTGCTATCACATGCATAGACTTGTCACATTTAAAAAGACGCCATTAAGATTTAAATTTTATTGTTATTCGATTTCATACACTTATTTGATTTGTATTCTTTGATATTTTGTTTTATTTGTATTTTAATTTAATTTTACCTATTTTTTTTCATTGTACTTTTTCATCTTCTTTGATGATTTTGGTATGTTTGTTGTTTCTAGTACCTTAGGTAATAATTAAACGCAAAATATATAAACATTAGTTAAACTATTAATTTAATTACAACTTTGTTTTATGTTGTTAACCCAAGGGGTCAATTATGAGAATACTATATACGTACGTATATTTTTTTTAATATTAAGCCTACCTTAGTACAGGCGAGGCCTAGTTAGGATGGCTTTGAATGTTAAAAATGCATGTAATATTATAGATAAATAAAGAAATTTAATAGTAATACGAATACAAATATAAAACATACCCAAATATAACCATTTTCAGATACCGATTATTAAGACAATTACAAAAATGAAAAAAGTGATTTTTGTCGAATTTTATTAAAAAGGTTTCTAATTTTAATAAAATGTTAAAAGGATTCCAAATTTATCTTTAATCTGAGAAAAGAGAAAATTATCTCAAAAACTCTTAAACTCATGAAATATAAAATTAAAAAATAGGTTGTGTCTTCATTCATCTAAATATTAATATCATAAATCCTACCACTACCCGAATTAGAAATAATATTACTGTGCGCTCCGGGAGCAAGCCGCCAATATTGGTCGTTACGTAGTCAACGGTGTTCTGATGTGCAACCAAATTTGGTAGTTACGTAGCCGATGGGTAAAAGGTTGAAAACAGTACCATATTTAATCGTATATTAGGCCTTTGGCTACTTATCCATGTATAATTTATGCAGAATCATTTGTTATAATACTAATATCATCCTTAGATGTGATTTTGCTTGTTACTGGGCCTTAAGAAGACGACAGAAGCGAGGAATGTCGATACCAAAAAAGAGGACAACAAAACTCCCTGAGGTGCATGAATAGCGACCCAAATCAAAAGCATGGAGTGCGTGCATAATGGCGGCCGAGCGCAAGCTTTGCAATTATTATTCATGCAAAGAAAAGAAATGGAAAGAAATGAGGTATTCCTCGTCCGTATAACCGTCAGCGTCCATCGTGCATCCTTGTCCTCCTAAGGCAGTACGAGAGAGAGCAGATGAGGACAGCTCTCTTTCCTCTTTGGAAATCCCACCATTTCTCAGGTCGACGCTCTTGGGATTACCTGGATAGTTCTTGTTCTTATTTGGGAATAACCGTTCAGTGGATCGATCATCTGTTCAATTACTTTGCAGGTTTGAATAATCGGCGGTGATCTGTCTAAAGACAAGATAAGTTCATATTTCTGTAGGACCATTTAAAGTTTCTATTAGATATTTTAATAAACACTTGATACATTAAAATGTCATTATATTAAGAAATAGGTAAAACATTTTTGTAGAATATAAAATTATTATACATATTTTTTTAATGTATTTTTTTTAATTTTGATTATTTTGTTTATATAGTATACTAGCTGATCCGGCGAACTTCGTACCGCCTAACAGTCAATGAATGTCGTGTCACAGATTAGCTGAACTTTAATTATGATTTTATTATTTTTATGAAAGTAATACAATGAATACAAAATAAATATTAAGTTCACTACTTTATTAAGATAATAACACAAAAAGAAATATAAAAGTACACAAATTAAATACATCAATCGCGTGTCAGCAAGACATGATTGAATTAAACTATTTACATATTGTGTAGCATGGGACGCACTCGGTTTAATTCTCTTCAATGAAGCACCTTGTGATATACGAGAGTTTTTGTTGTTTTTATTAGGCGCAAGAACAAATAAAGCGAATGATTTGCCGACACGTGAACATGAGACCGCGATTGCCGACCATGAGAAAAACGCGGATTTGCATTTTGTATGGGAAAATGTTTTTTCTTTTATTTTAATATTTCGTCAACTTTCCAATTTTCGTTTTTAATAGTTATTCTGCTATTCGGGACGAAGACAAATACCACAAATCAAAAACCATGAAAATCGGTCCAGCCGCTCTCGAGTTATAAGTATTCTAACAAACCCGACTTCGTTTTATATAGATAGATAGATAGATACACCACAAAATAATTCAAAGGGCAATGTATACGCTTCTACAATAAAGTCCCAGAAAACATGCGAAATTTATCTGTGATACAATTTAAGTCATTTATTAAGAAGAAGCTGTACTCAAAGGGCTACTATAAAATAAATGATTATCTAGACCAGCCTTCCCCAACCCAGGGGTCGCGACCCCGCACGGGGTCGCGAAATATAATTATGGGGTCGTCAAAAAAGTCAACAAGGTCTTGTACTTATCGATTTTTATTAAAGTTTATGCGTAAAATATAACCTCTCCATACACATTTTGATTCTAATTTCTTTAAAACGGAGAGATTCGATGAGCTTAAAAGAAAAGAAGCAGCTGATCGATTTAATATCCGATGAAAGCCTTCGAGCTATTTTCAAAACCACGGATCTATCCAAGTTCTGGATAATGACGGAAAAGGAATATCCACTGTTACACAAAATATCTCTGCTGAAATTGCTGCCATTCGCATCTACATACCTGTGTGAGACAGCTTTCTCCACATTGACCGCTATAAAAACAAAATATCGCTCCAGACAATGTAGAACCTGATTTGAGGGTGTCTATTTCTGATAATATATCACCAAGAATTAATATACTGACTGAATGTGTGCAAGCACAAGGTTCAAATTAATCTTTAAACTTGTAAATAAAATGTTAAAATAATTGCTTGTGTCATTTAAAGCCTTAATAAATATGTTAAAGGCATATTTTCTCGTTTGCTCTAATATTATTTTCCAAAATAAATAAACTTTCCGAAATAATTTACGAAATAAAAACAGCTAGAACATAAAGGAAAATTGAAGTTTACCTTGATCTCGTTACCTGAACCAACCTTTGCATTTGTAAATTTAGTGTTTTTTCTGGGGTCGCTGAAAACCCTTTTTTTAATTTTGGGGTCGCAACATCAAAAAGGTTGCGGACCGCTGATCTAGACGACAAAGACCCTTGGAAATAAAATGGTTGCCTCGATGATTTATATCACGTTATATGTCAGAAAAAATTGTTATAATGTCACAATGGGCCCGATTGCGTTTCTTTGTGAACTAAAACTAAAATTAGTCCAAGCGAACGAGACAGAGCAAGAGCGCGGGATATGAAACGAAAGATCGTCGATAAATACTGCCTGCCGAACTTAAACTCGTCCGAATAAATTCGAGCATATTTCGTGCGGTGTAAGATTTGACCTTGGCGGGCAGTTTTAATGCTAAAAAGTGACAATCGGTCATCTCACACTCTGCTCTAGCGTATTGCCCTGTCTCGTTCACACGGACTAATTTCCGATTTTAGTTCACGAAGAAACGCAATCGAGCCCAATATGTATGTTAACATCATTTATGTATATATGCATTATTGACGTCAAAAAGTTACGATTTCGTACTATTTTGAATAAAAAACTTATGATGATGATGATGATGATGATATCTACCCGTTCATCTCAGACCCCTTCTATTAAGTACAAAATATTCATTGACCATAATCGGGGTCTCTGTCAGATAAATGGCGAAAGCTCCGGGTAAGTAGTTTTTTTTAACCATTCATACTATACTAGTTGTTTTGACATAGAACGCCTTTTTTGCTAAGTAGATAATGAGGAATTCTTCTACGACAATGTCTTAGACCTTGTTTAGTAGTTACGTGTATTCGGTTCAATACCCATCTAGGCCATTTTATCAAAGCTTTCATTAGTTTCGTATGATGGAAAACATTTTGTCCATAAATAGTTTTCTCGTAGCTTTAGCGGTTCATTTATGAACAAATAATAAACCGCGATAAGAATACAAAAAAGGAGGGGGATGCAATAATTTTTAAACGTGTTTCTACTTTGAAGTATTATTATTAACACGCTTTTATTAGGTCGACCTGTATGTAACTATGTAATGGAATCTAAGGTAACTAATTTAACCATCTTCCAAGGATCGTAGCGTCATGAAAATCGGCAGCTGTATGCAGTTCTGATGACAATACAATAATATGGTACTGTCGAACTGATCTGATAATGGAGTCGGAAGATATGAACTGGAACATCATGATGGAACATCGTATCATAGCTGTGTTTGGACTTGTTAGAAAAGTCTTGGAATGAACTTTGACCACGATTAGGTTTCAAGGTCTGATGATGAAGCCGGAAGATAGGCACTGGCATTCCATGATGGAATATCGTATCATAGTCGTGTTTGCACTTGTGAGAAAGGTCACGTAATGGACTTTGAACACGATCAGGTTTCAAGGTTATAACAAACCTATTACCTATATATTGACTTGTAAATATTGAGTTCGAATAGTGTAAATTTTGACATAGTTGCCTGTATAAAGCATGTTTTTAGTGGTTTTGTTAGACTATTAATTTATTATTATTACTTTTACAAACAGGCAGCATAATTGCTGATATGTCTGAATATAAAACTTAGTACAATTACTATTTCTGTTTAAGATGTGCGTCTAATCTATTCCTGAATATACACGACACGCTTCAACAACTTCAGCAGGTAAACTGTTCAACTGGTCCACAATCCGGTTGGTCAGGAAATGTTTCCTGGGATTCATGTCGAATCGTGTTTTCTCCAGCTCAACGTTGTGTCCTCGCAGATGATGCTTGTAGTTTCGCTTGAAGATTGAAGGCAATTTGTGGCAATTGTAGCATCCGTTGAGGATCTTATATGTCTCAATGAGGTCACCCCTGATCCGCCGATCATTGAGTGTGGGCAGTTGCAATCTGCAGAGTCGTTCTGCATATTCCAGATTTCTGAACCCCATTGGCATCTTGGTCGCTCGGCGCTGGACTTTCTCGAGGATATCCTCATCTTTCCCAAAGTACGGAATACATGTTTGGAATCCAAACTCTAGCATATGTCTGATGTAGGTTTTGTATCGTGACACAAATAAGGCTGGTGTGATATAGTTAAATGACTTGCGGATGAGGTACATAATTGAGTTTGCTTTTTTCACGATCTGTGTAATGTGCTCACCCCAATTCATCATCATCATCATCATCATCATCATCATTTATTCATTCCATAAAAGCATTTCACAATACTGAGGAACATGTCAAATTTTACAATCATAATTTAACGGATGGTAAAACCGCTTTGATTAATTAAAAGAAAAAAAAATGTAATCAGAGGTGATTACTTAAAAATAGTCAAATTTACAAAATAATCAATAATCAAACAATAAATGATAATCAATGCAATGAAAAAGAAAAATTCTGAAACATGCGTAATTAAAAACAATGTCAATAAATAGGATAGAAAACGAATTTACCGCGTGAAATTTGTAGGACCCGACGTTTCGGTGACGTTGCAGCCGCCGTTTCGGTGACGTTGCAGCCGCCGTTGTCTAGGCTAGACTCTAGACTATTACTAGTAGACTATTTATAATGTCAAACAACCGCTATAGTCTTCGATTTTATATAATGTCAATAAAATCTAAAACTTAGTGCGAAAGTATAGTCATCATGGTTATTTATAATCAAGCAATTGTGGACCCAATATCTATACCCTACTAGTTTTCTACTAGGCATGGTGGGCTATAACTCTCTTAAGTTGCGTAGAGAAATGCTCGCCATGGCCTACGTTTTCAAGCTGATTAGGGGAAGAGTTGCAATAATAATCCTAGAATGCTAGCGAAGGTTTGTCTCTTTGTTCCGGACAATTATAATCGTGCTCGCACTCATAATCTATTTGCGGAGCCGTCCTCGCGCACCAACCTAAGTCGATGGAGTTTGCTTACCCGAGCTTTGCGGCACATAAATGCGCTATGTTCGACAGCGTCAAACTTTGATATTTTTACAGCGAGCCCGCATCTCTTCAAGGTGTGGGCATTGCGCTACTTGTTTATGTCAGAATAATATAAACTGTTTTCTCTCTTTATGTAAGTTTGTAAGTTTTTCTATTCTTAATGCATGTATTTGTATTTAACGCTTATTTAAACATGTTGTGTATGTACTTTTAAGAATTCTATATTTTTTAAATATTTATGTGTATATTGCATTGGTATAAATTGTAATGTTGATTTGCTTATAAAATAAATAAATAAAAAAAATAAAAAAATAATGAAAGTCGTACAGTTTGTAAAGGGCATGTTTGACTAACTGATTTTTCAAGCAGATTTTATATGCTGCCATCTCAAATCTTCTCGTCGATGACGGCAAAGCATTGAACAATTTAAAACTAATATATAGAAATGTTTTTTGATATTTAGTCAAGCGTACTTTAGGCAATAACACATTGTTTTTATTTCGCGTATTATGGCTATGTCGAATGGAGTGATACTCGCAATTTAAAAGATTTTCTTTGTCGTATAAAATGCACTGATATATGTACATGGACGACATGGTAAGGATACCAGCTTTAATAAAAAAAGGGGCGCAATGTGTTTCTCTGCTTACACCAAAAATTGTCCTAACGGCTTGCTTTTGTAGCACAAAAACGCGATGGTTATCGGTTGCATTACCCCATAGTAGTATCGCATAAGACATCTTTGAATGGAAGCAGGAGTGATACACACTGATCGCTGCATGTTCGCCAGCCAGAAATTTCACCTTTCTTATAGCATAGACTGCCGATGACAAAGTTGCACACAAATTATTGATATGTTGATTCCAGTTTAAAGTTTCATCTAAAGTGATCCCTAAGAATTTAGTATTTCTGGCAATATTAATATTTTCTGATTCCATTTTAATCGTAATATTTTCGTCACTCTTTTATGAAAAGTTGATTTTTTTCAGATCGCTCACTATAGTTATACCCGAGTCCTTTAATGCCCGTTATTTTTCCCCCGCTTCCGAATATAATATAGGTATGACTAGTTGAAACATGTCAGTTGGCTCTGAGCCACACTGTATAAAGTCACGCTTTGTAATTAAACGACTTGATTATGATCCGATTGACTGACGAAGTATTTCAATAATCTATTTTACCGATTTTATAATCTGTGGCAAGCCACAGATTTTCCAACCAGCATTGCTTTGCCATGTACCTATACCGGAATAATAAAATAAAGGTATGTTATTGCTGGCAATATGCCGGTATTTAATTTTAGATATTAATGAACCTGAAGCGTTATTATGGAAGACGTTATGTTACGAGTAATAATTATTGATATTAGTTTATTATTTCCTTTAATAAATAAGAAATGCAAAAATGAAATAAAAAATAACCAAATTTCATGCTTCAATAAATCTTTAAGTGTTATTGTTGCATGTGTAGAAAATTTGAACATGATATAACCATTGAAATAAATTCATATAATTCCGAAAATAATCACTATCATGGAAAGTATATCAACAAGTGTATTTAAGAGGTACATGCTACAGTTTTAAAATTATTTGATCGGCGCATAGAATATAATAGAATAGAATAACTTTATTGTGCTATAAAAATATAACTTAATGAATATTACACTGGTTTTATAAATAAATTAATAGTTTAAAAAAAAACACTACAACGCGCTTTTGGGCTATGATACGATATTCACATACACACGGCTATGATACGATATTCCATCATGGAATGCCAGTGCATATCTTCCGGCTTCATCATCAGACCTTGAAACCTAATCGTGGTCAAAGTTCATTCCAAGACTTTTCTAACAAGTCCAAACACAGCTATGATACGATGTTCCATCATGAAGTTGCATTCATATCTTCCGACTCCATCATCAGATCAGTTCGACAGTACCATATTATTGTATTGTCATCAGAACTACATACAGCTGCCAATTTTCATGACGCTACGATCCTTGGAAGATGGTTAAATTAGTTACCTTAGATTCCGTTACATAGTTACATACAGGTCGACCTAATAAAAGCGTGTTATTTATGCACAAATGGCGCATCAAGATGTATTTTATAGGTTTACTTCACTATTTCTGTTTAAAGAAAAGTGCTGCGGAAGCTTGTCGTAAGCTTGTGGAAGATTACAGAGAATATTTTCTATCAGCCAGAATATAGGAAAGATGGATTAATGAATTCAATATGGCGATTTCAGTGTTGAGGATGAAGTACATGAAAAAGCCCCTATGAATTTGAAGATATTAAATTGCGCTTGCTGCATTAAGACAGCCGCGGATACAGAATAAACTCAAAAGGTGGGCGCTGAAACATGTGCGCTAAAACTCAAAGGATGGGCGATAAAACATGTGCGCTAAAACTCAAAGGGTGGACGCTAAACATCTTGAGCTATGGATGTAATAACAAATAATCAAAAACATATTCGTCACATATGCAACGGCTAACACACTATCTATTCCTCGATTAAACCTCGACGCCCAGTGTTTAGATTTTTTTTTTAAATATTACCTATATAGTTTAACTTTTGAATGGTCACCATACTTGTAACAAATGACTTGAAATTTCCTGTCACTAACAACCTCCTTGCCCCTTATCTTCACTTTCTATTTTTAGGTTAGGTGTTCCTACTAGCCCCGATCTCCTCTGTATACCGCATCCCTAGCTAATGAAATCATGCAAACTAATTGAATTGACTTAAAACCACTAATTATGGATATCATTATGCGGATGACTATGACGATTCCAGCTTAGCAAAGTATAAGCGTGCCGTGGAAATATATGTGTGTCTACGAGTTTTCCTCGACGTCACTGATTCCGATACGTATTGAGTCGGAGGAAATAAGACGTCTGATATTACATCTGCTCAAGAAAACAATAATTATGTAGGTACAACAGCCGGAAGCTCAATGTATACATTTAAAATATCGAAATCAATCGGAAATAATTCTTCTTCTTGAAGTGCCTCTCCATTACTGGAGGTTGGCCGTTAGCTCTGAAAACTTTTTTCGGTCTTGCGCCATCCGGAAAAGCTGTTCCTTACTGGTGACCCCGGTCCATAGCACAGCCACGACTTCTTCCTTCTCCCACGACGCCGTTTACCCTCAATTTTGCCTATCAATATCAGATGGAGCAGCTGATATCTGTCATGCCGCAGCACGTGCCCCAGATATTCAATTACATTACATTACATTACATTTTCGTCGTGTCCAATTGACGGCTAAAGACCGCTCTTGGACGTGTCAAAATAATTGGGTTATGTAGTAAGTTTCGTTACTACTCTTTACTGAACATACATAGTTAGTCAAGAATTAACTACTAGATTGTCCAACTATAAATATAAATAATCAAAATAGAAGTTTAATATTTGAAATAGTTAGTGATTCGAAAGGATACGTAGTAAAATTATTTATCGTAATATTCAAATTGTCAGTAAAATGTTAAATAATCAAATTAAATCTACGTTATGCATTTTAAACTAAAAGTACAGATATAAGACCATATAAAATAAACAGACAATAAGGCTCTACTTTTTTAAGTAATTTAAATGGGCACAATATTTGAAAAATTATGGCCCTCAAATTCGGCCAAATTATAGAAAGGGTGGCCTATCAGCATCTCCTTGATGTTTTTTTTTTAATTTTATGTCCTCCAGCTGTTTAAATTTTGTAGGGAGTAGATTATAGAATTTAATGCTAAGGTACAAGTAGCTTTTCTGTACTTTTGCCAGTCGTATTCGGGGTACGCATAAAAGTACGTGCAATCTTGCGCTTTTGACTGTGTGCAAAAAAATTCGGATCGTACCAGCACGCTGTAGTACTTTTTCATTACTACCTTTATGGGTCCTGTTTATACGGAGCATTCGACGGTAACACCACATCTCAAACGCTTCTAACCGCCTCGCGTCTGGTGTCTTCTTGTATGGTCCACGCTTCGCTACCGTACATAACCACTGTCCAGATATAGCAACGCAGGATCCGAGTTCTGAGTCTTAGATTAATTTGCCGGCAACACAAGACTTTTCTCATTTTGTTGAATGAGGCACGGGCGATTTCTATCCGGGTCTTAATTTCTTGATCGGAGTCCCATATTTCATTCACCCTTGCACCGAGATATTTGTACTGGTCGACCCGCTCAAGAAATTTACCTGCTGCCGATATGGTCAGTTTCCCCTAGGAATCAAACTTCTGGCGCTCCTGGACGGTCTGCGCACCGTGCGGCGTAAGCCAATCGACTGTGCACTCTGACTAATATCTTGCGGTGTCGACTACAACGGGCGAGCCCGTCACCACAGGACGTTTTAACGATTAGTCGTTCTGTCGCCCTGCAGTGAACGTAGAAGACTTTGGACAGTACACTTCTACGTCCAGCTACGTCACAACCCGTGAGAGTCCAACGCCTTACCGCGAGTTAGCCAGGAAAAAACCCGGCGGGCTCGAGATACTCGCGCCCTCACTTCCAATTGTGACCAGATTTCTCCGGTCTCTCGATTGGTTCCGAGTTCGAGGTCGCTTGCGCGGTCCTCTCCCTTACGAAGCGGTGAAACGGAGTGCACCGAATCTATCGCGGACCAAGGCGTCATTTGCCCGACTCTGAACCGGGATCGGATGGCCAATGGTCATTTCAAGAGCAGTCGCCGTAAGGTAGACAACCACCCCCGCTCTGTAGGAAACAATACAGTAGTTCTCAGACTCCCCCGACTGTTAGTCGGAGAGCACAATCGATTGGCTTGCGCCGCACGGTGTGCAGACCGTCCAGGGGCGCCAGAGGTTTGATTCCCAGGGGAGACTGGTTGACCCAGTGTCCTACCCAGGATTCGCACCCCATGCGGGGAGGCCGTCGAATGGGTGTTGACCCGTGAGTGTGGCCGACCCTGAACACATGGGTCATGGTGGCCACCTCATCATGGGCCCGTTAGCCCCCTGGCTCAGTCGGGGGAGTCTGGAAGCAGTACTGTTTCCTATAGAGCGGGGGTGGTTGCGGGCCTTACGGCGACTACTTTTGAAATGACCATTGGCCATCCGATCCTGGGTGAACAGCCGGGCATAGGACGCTGTGTCCGCGATAGATTCGGTATACACCGTTTCACCGCTTCGTAAGGAAGAGGACCGCGCTAGCGACCTCGAACTCGTAACCAATCGAGAGACCGGAGTAATCTGGTCACAATTGGAAGTAAGGGCGTGAGTGTCGGCCCGCTGGGTAACATTTCTGGCTATCTCGCGGTTAAGGCGTTGGCCTCTTACGGACTTGTGGCGTAGCTAGACGGTGGACTGTTTTGTCCCCAAGTCTTCTGCGCTCACTCCAGGGAGATAGAACGACTGATCGTTAAAACTGCCTGTGGTGACGGGCTCGCCCGCTGTAGTCGACAACCCAAGTTGCCACCGATATAGTAGATTGTAAATCAGGATCCCTGGTAATAATCATGACTATTGTTCGTTCTATCGACCGTGCAGTGAGCGTAGAAGACTTGGGACATAACAATCCACCGTCAAGCTACGCCACAACTCGTTAGAGTCCAACGCCTTACCGCGAGTAGCCAGGTATGTAACCTGGCGGGCGGCACTCGCGCCCTAACTACCAATTTTGACCAGATTTCTCCGGTCTCTCGATTGGTTCCGAGTTCGAGGTCGCTTGCGCGGTCCTCTCCCTTACGAAGCGGTGAAACGGAGTGAACCGAATCTTTCGCGGACCAAGGCGTCCTTTGCCCGACTCTGAACCGGGATCGGATGGCCAATGGTCATTTCAAGAGCAGTCGCCGTAAGGTAGACAACCACCCCCGCTCTATAGGAAACAATACAGTTCCCAGACTCCCCCGATTGTTAGTCGGAGAGCACAATCGATTGGCTTGCGCCGCTCGGTGCGCAGACCGTCCAGGAGCGCCAGAGGATTGATTCCCAGGGGAGACTGGTTGACCCAGTGTCCTACCCAGGCTCCGCACCCCATGCGTGGAGGCCATCGGATGGGTGTTGACCCGTGAGTGTGACCGACCCTGAAACAGAATGGGTCTTCGTGGCCAACTCAGCAAGGGCCCATTAGCTCCCCGTTGAACAATCCACACGTTGAACAGTAATGGGGACAGAACGCAACCCTGAAGTACCCCGGAAATAAATAATTATACATAATTTTATTTCAATGGATTGCTTGGAATCGCACCCGATGACCCGCTAAACGTGAATTTCGAGGACGGTATATGGAATCCGAAGATCCTAGGAACGGAGAACTCTGCAAAGAAGTCGCTTCCACTTCTTCACCAAAATAAGTATCACCATACACTTGTCGAAAAGAGTGAAAGGTCTTATACTAATTGTCTATGAACATTTCTCCTGCCATCTAGACGTAGACGAGGTATATAATTATTCGCAAAATATTTTTGAAAGTTTAGTATTTTTCCTAGATACAAAGATATCTCTTGCACAATCTGTCCTCTTACCTTTTCTTGACCATGCAGATGTGTCTTATCTCGGGAACTAGTAACTATCAGAGCAAAAACTACTCAAAAAACTTGAACGTTTGCAAAATGTATGCATACGATTCATCTTCGGTCTACATAAGTATGATCAGGTGCAAGGGCGTATCCCGGGGGGATGGGGGGGGGGGGGGGCACAGGGGACAAGTCCCAACTTTCAAATTATTTTGAGTAAAAATTATCGAGAAAAATTGAGGGGGGGGGGGTGTAGTTAGGATTTAGCCCACTGTAATCCAGCGTATTTTTATAAATAGGATAGAAAACGAATTTACCACTTGAAATTTGTAGCACCCGACGTTTCGGTGAAGTTGCAGCTGCCGTTGTCCAGGGTAGACTGAAGAGCTGTCAAACCGTTGTTTTGCGGGTAGGCCGCATACCGCTGCCGCCACTGCGTAGGTTATAACGATGGTGGGGGGCCGGGCTCGGAGTGCTGGAATTTTGAAAAACGTCTTGCACACAACACTCACTGTATCCTGTTTTACGTCTTTGCGTTCGGCGTTCGGCGGCGGGAACATTCCGCGCACATTCCGGGAACATTCAAAATTCCCGCGCTCCGAGCCCGCCCCCCCACCACCGTTATAACCTACGCAGTGGCTGCAGCGGTATGCGGCCTACCCGCAAAACATTGGATTGACAGCTCTTCAATCTACCCTGGACAACGGCGGCTGCAACGTCACCGAAACGTCGGGTGCTACAAATTTCACGCGGTAAATTCGTTTTCTATCCTATTTATAATGTCAAACAACCACGATAGTCTTCGATTTTATACAGCCTATTTTTGTTTCATTCTACATGCGAATACAAATTTGGTGGGTACCACGCGCATTATTTTAAAGAATACCTTCCCACCCCCGAAACTGAAATCTGGATAAGTGCTGGTCACGTGTCCGAATATAGGGCACGGTTAAAGTGGTTGCCAGTACGCCAAAAAATAAATGTTCATGTACTTGCTCTCCTCTATAGTATACTCTCCTGATCAACACCATCTCTACGAGCTTTTCAAACCATTAAGTTCCCACGGTCTCGTACTTCGGTCAGCCTCTAACAATTTACTCAAAAATCTAGATAACACTAATTTCTGTGTCCATGGTGCAAGACTCTGGAATGATCTTTATAACCGCAAAATAATAATTTCCGTGTTTGGAAGAAACACGGTAGAATCCACCAAAACCCAAAAGAATCAAAGTAAAGGACGCCACCTCCTTTTAAAGAAAAAGAAGGAAACTTATTCAAAAAAAAAGATACCCGCAAGAAATTTTGAAAAGAAAAAAAGTTAACCTAAAAAAGAACGATCTCAGAGGGTGGGCCATTTGATCTTCATTGAATTTTGCCAACAAAAAACCCTTTTCCTCAGACACAAAAAACTACAGCACAAAAAGAAACACCAGTTTATGTAAAGTATCTGTGTTTAATCGCCCGCAGACACCCCTTCTTCAAATGCCGCTTCTCGGCGCGTCACATGTGCTCAACCAAATAAAAAAATAACCGAATTCCAGAAATGCAGCAAATTCCTTGACGTGAAGGCAAGTCCCGTCACATTTAGCGACAATTTCGTCACTTATATATAGCAGCAGTAATTTTACAAAAAAACCAGAGGTGCCTCCAAACTACGATAAACAGAAAAATCCGTTAAAATCTCGCGGATCCTACTGGAAAAGCTAGCCAAAATGAGATTAAATGCTTACCAGATAAATCACACACACTTCACATAACAAATTTTACCGCCAGGCGGTTACTCTCCGATTTACTCCTTTTTTATTCTAATCCACTTTCTGCCTGCCTCGGCGGAGCAAAAGCACCTCCTCCGCCAATGTTAAAACAGGAAATGGGCTCTAACCAAACACGTTTGACAGCTCTTGTGTTGCCCATAAAGGGTAGGGCTAGACCAGCACAACCGCGATTAATAGCCAGAATCGCATAGGGCGATAAAAATTATGACTGCACAGCTCTATCTGTCAAAATTTGTTATTTACGAAATTTCGTGAACATGGTTCTTTTAATTGTCATAATATGGAACAATTCATGAAAACAGCGAAAACCAACAGGAAACATGACCTAAACACGGGGAAAACATGGAAAAACGGGTGCAGCGAACATAATCTGCACAAAGGCGCGAAAACAAGACAACAAAATATCCGGTTTTTGTTACATCTTCCAGCAAATAATCGAAACTCGCCTTCTTTGGAACATACAAGACTCACTTAAAATTATTACTTTCTCAGAAGTAACAAGTTTTTCCTTTTTTCCTTCCTCTCCCAATTTCCTCTCATTGGGCTTTCTTAGTTTTAAATATCGAAGTATGTATTTTACGCAAAATAGTTTATTTGTTTGATAATCTTAAATTCCACACTGAATACCGGTGAGTATTTAATAAGTGACATCCTTGAAGTCAGTAAATCTGTAGGAGCAAATAAGCAACTTTTAATATATTTTTTTTGGAAAAAAAACAACAAAAAACATTTACACTAAATGTTTACAAGAAATATTTTTTGAGAAATCACTTTTATGGAGTCCAGGGTCCTCAAAACGTGAAATTCCAGCGCAAGCTTGATTTCGAAATTATATATTTGCCACCTTAGCCAAAAGTATTAAGAGCCCGTTCACATATTTTTTCCAGAAAGGCAAGAAAAGTGGATTTTTGGCGTTCTAATTCCAAGAAATAAAGAGATTTCTACAAACTTTAATTACTGAATTACCTGGACCATTTCTTGATGTTGACCATAGCGGCCTTTAATTTTAGATGTAACGAATATTATTTACTTATTCAGCCCATTTTCCGAAAGTCGTTATTCGTAAAACGCTCGGAAGGCAAACTTTGAGCTCCTTAATACAGTAATATCACTACAACGAAAACCGTATACTATTTTTTTTTATGTCCGTCATGTATTCTTGATGTACACTACGGCTTTATTTTTTCGTTTTTTGACCACATATCCAAGGTATACATTACTTACAATTACACAAAATTAAAAAACAATCTTCCTGTATCATTCTAATTTTCTCAGAAATAAAATAAGATTCTTATATAATACTTATACTATATTAAAGTTCACTCTTTTAGCAATACGACATAATATAAATTATTGTCATTAGAAAGGAGAAAACACTGCAAAAAACAATTAGAAATTGTGTATATATTTGCTTGCGCAAGAGAAGAGCGCTCAGTGCCGCGGTTTTTCTCCCAGGGTTGAATAGTTATTTATTTATTTATTTATCCTATCTTTTATAGTTACATCCAAAAAAAAATTCGTTCATTTTTTCAACTCATTTTAAAAGAATACCTACGCTATTTTGTAATACGGCTCTTAAGCACTTATAATTATTTTAGAATATAGCTTGTAATGATACAAAAACACTTGTATTTTATATTGATTTTTGAATCAATGTATTAAACAAAAATAAGTAAGTAAACAAAAACAATAATTTAACAAATAAAAATTACGAACGCCGGTATAAAAAGTGAACCTTAGTATTTATAATTCTTACAAATAATTTCTTTTCATAGAAAAGCACGTTTTTAAAGAATAAAGTTCTTCATTGAAACTATATTCGTTTGTCGCGTCACGCCCCATTGACGCGTGTTACCTCTGTTCATATCCAGTGCTTAAAGACGATTGCGCATTCTGTGATAATCATTATGTCCATAATCTACTGAATCAAACCTTTTATTTAATAATGAATACGATGCATTTATCTTAATTTATTGACATTTGGATATTTATTTATTTGATATTTTGGCAGTTTAGATACTCTATTAGGTACACATGGAATGACATAACGATTCTAACATATACTGGTTTTCTCCGAGTACAATTACGTACCTTTATATTTTTTCCAAAATGTCAGAATGGAATAAATTCGTAAGAACCAAATACGTACATTAAAACATTGATAATATTTTGTGGAGTGAAATAATGTAACATTTTGACAAATTAATTTTGCTAAATTAATATTCCAAAAACTTCTATTCGTTACTGGCACTACAGGTTTTATTCCTGGCGGCCGCGAAGAAGAAGAATGAAAAAATAATCTGTCAAATGATGACTGTCATAACACAACCAACTATTAGCACTGCGATTTATTTTGAAGATTCTGTTTCTCCTTATATAACAGTGAGAGATCGTCGCACGGCCGTGTGACACCGATTCTAACAATACCACACTCTTTTAAATTGGTTCAAGCATTTAGAAGTTATGGTGGAATAAAGAAACGGAAAACATATATACATGAATCTCCACATGATACTCCTCTTTTGGTAGCAGTCGTGTAAAAACAAATATTTTTCTAATAATAATGTATAACAATAACAATGTATTTTTATTGATATGGTATTATTTTGTTTAGCCTTTATTACAGAAGAATTAAGGTTTAGCCTTAATTACAGAAGCAATTGTTTCCGGCAAACACCTTACTAGCTTGCGCCCGATATCGTAGATGAAACTACAGTGGGCTATCGGACTATTACCGTGCGATTGCATGATTGCAACAATTGCCACAATCCTTGCTCTCATCCACCGTGCAAATTGCACCATAGACCTTCCATGGGGTCAACAAAATGCTCTGCGACTCGACCCCATGCTAAAAGACACGCATTTGCGGAATACTGATGTGATATGGTCCTAGAAAATTTAAATAATACATATCAATAAATTGTGCATTTCTTTAAAGTTCATTAATTCCCTTTTCACACAAAAGAAAGCAAGCTATATTAAAAAAATAAATTTAGCATATATCTATTAATTTAAGCATGTATATTTTTATTTTATTTATTTAAGATTTAATTATTATAAAACATTGTTTTTGCTTATAAAAATAACAGGAACCGAATGGCAAAACCTTAACCTTTTGCTTATTTGATTCTGTCACCCAACTGGGACTAGCCAATTCTAGGATGGATAGGACTCTAAATTTACAATAAATTATGTAAAAGTTTTATTAAAATGCTCATAAAACTAAATTGCCCTAAAATAAAATCCTCAAAAAAAAAAGAAACAATAAAATAGAGTGAGACAAACAGAAATGACATAAAACTAAAGTAAAGAGTAAATCTATAATAAAAAAATAAAAAAGTCAATAAGTAATATTTAATATATGTTAAGAAATATAAAAACTAATATAAAATAACTAGTCAAAAAAAAGTACAATTAATTGTCAAAACAATATATAACAACATAACAAATTGATAATTAGTTGAATGTTAAAATATAATCAACAAATATAAAATACTAGCTGACCCGTTCCCACTTCGTTGGGCGGTAAAAATTTTTACTTGTGATGAAATTATGAGTGTGGTTCGGTTAGTACTGAGTGCTATGATTTATTTCCTGACTGCCAAAAGAAGGGTTATATTTTTACATACCTATGTCAAATTATCTCTTAATTATGCAATAAACGGGAAAAGTCTTTTGTTTTATGCACTTGAGACGATAAATTTACTTATTTTGATAATAATTCATAATTGTTGATAATATGACCAATAAATATGACCTAACGATTTACATTATTCTTTTAATATAAAATACTGCTTTTTGTTACTTAAATATAAAAGTTAGACATATGCTGTCGCGGACTTTTTTGTAGGCATTATCAAGCTCTACAACTTTTCTCTAGAACTTAATCATATATCTCTCATCGTTAAGCCAGCGTTCGATAGAAACGACCGTTTTTTCCAAGTTACTTTCGAAATCCGACTACCACGAAAAAGTCTTTTCATTTTTCGGATTAATATATAGCCTATGACACTCACAAAAAACGTGGCTTTCTATCAGTAAAAGAATTTTCAAAATCGGTTTAGTAGATCCAGAGATTACTTCCTACAATGTCACAAACTGTACCTCTATAGATAATATACATACATGCTTATAATCAATTATTACTATTATCCGAATCAATTATTATTAGCAATTATACCGCTTCGTAAGGGAGAGGACTGCGCAGACTGCAAGAGACCGGAGTAATCTGGTCGCAATTGGAAGAAAGGGTGTGAGTGTAAGCCCGCTGGGTATCATACCTGGTTATCTCGCGGATAAGGCGATGGCCTTTTACGGAAATGTGGTGGACTGTTTTGTCGAAGTCTTCTGCGCTCACTTCACGGGAGAGGGATCAACTAATCATTAAAACTTCCTGGGGTGACGGGTTCGCCCGCTGTAGTTGACAACTCTATATTATGTCATAGTACCTATGACTTTAAAGGTTTGTCCGTTTTGTTCTGGATAACTATAATCGAGCTCGGTTACATACTCTACTTGCGGAGCCGTCTTCGCGAACCAACTGTCTTCTTACGCGTGCCTTGCGACACATACTGAACATTTTACAGCGAGCCCACGCTACCTGCTCATGCTAGAATAACAGCGATTGTTTTTTATATTTTTGATATATACTGTTTCTCTTACTATTTTTATTGCTTCAGCTTGCATATTTAATGCATTTTTATATTTTTGTATATTACATGTCAACGAATTGGTGTGTAAACTGTAATGTTGATGTGTTAAATAACTAAATAAATAAATAAAATAAATATACATTATAAAATAACATACACATATCAAAAAATATATCGGTGTTCGGCGTTTATAAACCAGTGCTTAATGTATGCCAGACAGCAAACACCTAACATAAACTGTAACTAATGCTGATATTCACTATCACCATACCGGCGGTAGCTCCCTTTTATGCGAACCCCAAATAAGGCTGGCAATGTATAGGAAGCCTGTTTATACCTTAGCATTAAATTCTAAAATCCATTTTTTTTTAAGTTTTCAAAAACCCGATCTGGGTATAGAAATTACATATGTAATGGTATTTGTACAAATAAAATTACATTTCCAATTACAAATAAATTTATAAAAATGTATATAAAAAAACTAACTATTGAAAATAACATAGAAATTCAGAAATTCAATAACAAATATACAAATACTAGAAAATTAAAAAAAACAGAAATAATGAGAAATCATCGAGAATCATAGAAAATCATAGAGAATCAGCAATTGAATAACAAAAATATATAAAAACTAGAAAAATAGAAAGCATCCAAACAGTTCTACAGAAACTACATTTAATAAGGATGAAACTAACATAAAGAAATAGGAATAAAATTATCAAAATATAAAAACCAGAAATTTAAATTACAAAAATAAAATCAATCAAAAAATAATAATAATAAAAAGTAATCTAAAAATATTCAAATTTAAATAATCAAATTAAGTAAAAATAATCAAAATCAACGTAATGAAATATGAGTCAGAAAATTATTTTAACAATTAAGAAAAAGAATATACAAATCACAAATAAGACTAAATTTAACACAAATAGAATATATTATCTGACAGGTAATATAATCTATTATATACATATAATATATTAAAATTCTTTAAGGCCATATACGCATTTCTCAATTAAATATTTTTTCGTCTGTTTCCTGAATTTGTCATAATTATGAATATTTTGTAAGTTTTCTTGTAATTTATTATATAAATTGAGGCTTACGTAGTACGCTGGAATTCAGCAGTTTATTCTCTGCCACTATTAATGTTTTTTTTTGTTTGTCGTTCTCCAGCTGTTTAAGGAGATGCAGCTCCCTTTTCTATTTTATTTATTTTTTATTTATTTCATTTAATACTTGTGTACAAAGAAAAGTAGTTACATTGTTACAAGGATACATTGTAAAGAACCAGCTTACGTAACTAATTGCACATCTAAGGAGGCATCTCAGGCCTGTATCAAGATGTTTATGTTGCAGATAATGTAAAAACATGAATAGAAGTATTAAACTACTATAATACGAAAAAAAGAAATAAGAAAAGAAGAAATAAAAAGTAACCCTCCATCGTTTTATATTAATAAATACAAAAATATATTTTATAAGTAATAAAATTCACCAAACATTATGTGATATAATATGATATGACATGATATAATATGATATAATGAGTTAATTAATTCAAAGAGTAAATACAATACTTAAATAGTTAACACATACATCGTTACATTACATTACATTACATTTTCGTCGTGTCCAATTGACGGCTAAAAACCGCTCTTGGACGTGTCAAAATAATTGGGTTAGGAAGTCTCGTTACTACTCTTTACTGAACATACAAAGGTAGTCAAGAATTAACTACTAGATTGTCAAACTATAAAAATAAATAATCAAAATCAAAATAGAAGCCTAATATTTGAAGTAGTTAGTAATTCAAAAATATAGGTATTACAAATTTAAGCTACGTTATGCATTTTAAACTAAAAGTACAGATATAAGATCAACTTGGGTTGTCGACTACAGCGGGCGAGCCCGTCACCACAGGAAGTTTTAACGATTAGTCGTTCTATCTCCCTGGAGTGAGCGTAGAAGACTTAGGACAAAACAGTCCACCATCTAGCTACGCCACAACCCGTAAGAGACCAACGCCTTACCGCGAGATAGCCAGTAATGTTACCTGGCGGGCGACACTCGCGCCCTTACTACCATTTGTGACCAGATTTCTCCGGTCTCTCGATTGGTTCCGAGTTGGAGGTCGCTTGCGCAGTTCTCTCCCTTATGAAGCGGTGAAACGGTGTATACCGGATCTATCGCGGACCACGGCGTCCTTTGTCCGGCTGTTCACCCAGGATCGGATGGCCGATGGTCATTTCAAGAGCAGTCGCCATAAGGTCCGCCACCACCCCCGCTCTGTAGGAAACAGTACAGCTTCCAGACTCCCCCGACTGTTAGGCAGAGTGCAATTGGAAGCAAGGGCGCGAGAGTCGGCCCGCCAGGTTACTCTGGCTATCTCGCGGTAAGGCGTTGGCTTCTTGCGGGTTGTGACGTAGCTGGACGTTGGATTTGTTCTGTCCAAAGTCTTCTACGTTCACTGCAGGGCGATAGAACGAGAAAATCGTTAAAACGTCCTGTGGTGTGGTGACGGGCTCGCCCGTTGTAGTTGACACCGCAAGTTGTTAGTCAGCGTACACAATGATTGGCTTGCGCCGCACGGTGCGCAGACCGTCCAGGAGCGCAAGAGGTTTGATTCCCAGGGGAAACTGACCAAGGCCAGAGTCTTATCCAGGTTCGCACCTCATGCGTGGAGGCCGTCGGATGGGTGTTGACCCGTGAGTGTGACGACCCTGAACAGAATAGGTCTTCGTGGCCAACCCAGCATGGGCCCATTAACTCCCCAAATATAAGATCATATAAAATAATCAGACAATATGGCTCTACTGTTTTAAGTAATTTAAATTGGCACAATATTTGAAAAATCATGGCCCTCAAATTCGGCCAGATTATAGAAAGGGTGGCCTATCAGCATCTCCTTGCTGTTTTTTTTAATTGTATGTCCTCCAGCTGTCCTCCTGCAATTTTGTAGGGAGTAGATTATAAAATTTAATCCTAAGGTACAAGTAGATTTTCTGTACTTTTGCCAGTCGTATTCGGGGTACGCATAAAAGGGAGCTACCGCGGGTATGATGCGAGTGAATGCCTGCATTAATTGCAGTTAATCGTAGGTACAAAGATTTTTTCTCCTCATAATTCGTAGGAGTTCATTTTGTGAACACAGTTATTCAAATGTAATTAGTAATCTGTTAATTTTAAATTTAAACCTATCAATATTGGTTTTTTTAAAAAATTGTCGTCGATGCTGTTATTTTTTTTTTTGCTGATACTTGTTTGAAAGAACACTTCCGGAACTAATGGCAGGCTCTACCCGCCCCACGAGCAAGCCCGACTAAGTGACTCGACTCGACGAAAAGTGTGCCGTCAACAATATAAAAACAAAATAAAACTATAAATAGAAATAATAATAAATTGAATTTTATATTCAGGGTATTCAAAAATAAAATAATTATCGAGTCATGACACACTAACCATATATGAAATGTTAGAAATTATAGTTTAATAAAACTTAGGTGCACACATTAATAATATATTTTTAAATATGTATGTTGATTATATTTTAGCATTGAACTAATTACCAAGAAATATTGAATTTTGTTGTTATATATATTGTTTTGACAATGAATTGTACTTTTTTTGACTAGGTATTTTTATAATAAATATTATATTACCTAACATTTAAATATTATTACAAATTATTACAAATTTCAAATTATTTATTGATTTCAAATTGTGAGTAGATTCAATATACAAAAGTCTTAACCTAACTAGGCTGCCGCTTGTTCCAAGGTAGACAATTAATTTTAATTATCCTAAGAAATATATAATATTATATTTATATAAATAAACAAAATCTTACATAATGTAACAGAAATATCTTAATTACCTAATTAAAAATTTGTAAGAAAATGTCAATTGTCAATTATTATTTTATTTTAAAACATGATAAAAATTAATATATATTTATATATGTATTATTAAGTATTAATGTGTAATAATAATATACAAAAAAAACACAAAAATAAAAATAAAATTATATTTAGAAATCATCAATTTATATTACTATACTATTATGTTTTTATTATAAGGATTTAATTATCTAAAAAGGTGTTCAATATCTGCATTTGTACAATTTTGACTTTATATTTTTTCGTTTTTGTAACTTTATTTATCTCTTTATTTTAGTTTATATTCTATTCTGTTTCAAACTATATTTAATGGAATGTTATGGTCTTTTTAATGCCGATTTTTATAATAGAATGCATTTTCTAGGGCAATTTAGGTTTATGAGCATTTTACTAAAACTTTAATATAATTTATTTTATTATTGAAGTCCTGTCCACCTTAGAACGAGATAGTCACAGTTGGGTGACAGAATCAAATAAGCAAAAGGTTAAAGTTTTGCTATTCGGTTCCTGTTATTTTTGTAAGCAAAATGAATGCTTGATAGTAATTAATTATTAAATAAATAAATAAATGAAAACAAGAAAATGTTGAAAACCACTCTCTAAGTATATTTACTTTGCAGACACCTCATTGGGTGTCTGCAAATACCACTTTTTTTTCCTACTCCTTCTCCATACATGCAGCTCGACTGTGGAATCAGCTTGCTTCAACTATTCGAGGCGCTAGCTCGCTGTTCACCTTTAAGCAATCATTGAAAAAGCACTTCCTTTCACAATAAATATGAATCATAAATCCTAACCTTTCCGTTATCCCCTCCCTTTCCTTACCTTATTTTGGCAGTTTATTTATTTACTTATTTATTTATTTGTTAATATATCAAAATATGTATGTGTATATACATACATATAATATATCCAACTCATAAAATTATTTATATATTTACTTTTTACTTTAGATACACACACAATGTATATTATATGCTATAATTTCAAATTTAATTTTAAGCTATAATTTGTTGCCTACTCGTCTTTCATACCAGCATATTGGTTGACTGGAAGATATTGTTGTAGTGTAGCAATAAGTCCGCCATTGTACCTTATTTTTATTGTGCATTAAAGAGATTTTCATTCATTGGGCCGCAGAATGTCCTTTTAACAAATACTTCAGCTTAAATCAGTAGATATTCATTCGTTGACTCGTTCATTCATAGTGCGCCGGGTGCCCCACCATAGTAGCATGCGGAGATGATTCCGCAATCTAGGTGGTTGCAATCAATGCACTGTCTTGCCGGCCAAAGCACGAGCCATTATCGAGTCAGTGCCTTTCAGTGCATGATCGCGAGCGCGCGCTTCCGCCGAGCAACGCGTCGACTTATCCGAGTCGACTCTAATCGACTTCGATCGAATCGCGTGGCGTGATCCGAATCACTGAAAAAAACTACAAGAAAAACGGCAATTTTAGTGGTTTACTTCAAAAAATAAAAACAAATTGTGAGATCAACAAAAAAATATATACTTATAAAAAAATATATATTTTTTCATGAGTGTACGTTAATATTGTAAGTATATAGTTTTACTTACTTTGCTAGGAATCTCTCTTCATATTTAAAGGGAATGAATGAATGAATGAATGAATGGTATTTTATTTAATCATTTTAATTGTTTATTCGCCTATTGCTAATCAACATTACAGAAAAACAATGCAATGAAAAGTAAAATTAATTAAGATATCAACTAGTAAATATACAAATAAAATGTCGCACAAAATACTAGCTCTCATAATATAAGAATGAATAATTAATTGCCTGTAATTTAAATAGATGTGAGTTGACAGTAAAAATGTAAAAACTGGCGAAAATCACCGCAAAGCACGCGCCAACAAGCAATATTATATGTCTGTCCGAACGCACCTGGCACTCGGAGTTATAAAAGGTAGGAACGGAGTAGCGTATATTGCGCTCTCCCTTGCGCTTGCGGGTCTTATGGCGCGCGTAGTAAGCAGGTACCTGAGCTTTCAGGGCTTACGCCCGCCATAAGTACCGTAAGTGCAAGGAAGCGCGCAATATGCGCTAATCCGTTTCTACGTTTTATAGCTCCGCGTGCCAAGAGCGTTCGGACAGACTATAGTGCGCGAGAATGGCTCCGCGAAAAGACGGTGCGATCAATTGCAAAGATAATTATTGTGCACGAAAAGATCCACCTTTAATACTCAGCTAGGAATATCAATTTTACCTCGAATCAGATTTAAAATAAATTGTATAGATTTTTCTATTTTACATGCGGATTTTGATGTTATTGTGTATAAGTTATTATTTGATATGAGTTAGATATTATAGGTAGGCCATTGGAATAATGGCATTAATTAATGAGATATTATAAACTTAGCAAATAAATTTGACTATCTCTTTCGATTACAAGAAACTATGAGATAGGAAATGTTACGCATAATTTACATAAACGTACCACCATAATTTGAACTATAAATAATAATAAATAAATAAATAAATGTAGGATATGGTCAGCATTTGTCTTTTGAGATAGAAGAATTATAGCCAAACATGCCTATGCTAGATGCAGTCGGGTACAAACATAAATAATATCTTTACTACTTACGACGAAACCACTACCACGACGTTACTACTAAGTACGAAAATCTCAAAAAAACTTCTGTACCTTTTCCAGCATGAGGGTACAAGTATCTTCATACGGATTTTATTTTTTTTTTTAATTTATTTATTTATTTATTTAGGAATTAATTACTATAAAACATTGATTTACTTAAAAAAATAACAGGAACCGGATGGCAAAACCTTAACCTTTTGCTTATTTGATTCTGTCACCCAACTGGGACTAGCCCGTTCTAGGGTGGATAGGACTGTAATATTACAATCAAGTTTGCTTGATTGCTTGATTGTTTACAAATGTACAAGTTTTAGTAAAAAGCTAATAGCACTAAACTGCCCTAAAATGTGGTCTTCAAAATAAAAAATAAATAACATAATAATAATAAAAAAAATATATTAAAAGATAACATAAGAAATAAAATGCAATTCCATTAAATAATCGGCGACAAATATAATATCAAATTCGATTAAATAATATAAATAAAGTTATATGTGGAAAGAAAGAAACAGTCATTAATATTTTATATATGTTAAGTAATATAAGATTTAATATAATAATACCTAGACAAAAAAGTACAATTCGTTGTCAAAATAATATATAACAACAAAGTTAAATAATTTTTGGTAGTTAGTTCAAGGTTGAAAAGTACTCAACATACATGTTTAAAAATATGTTAATAATTTGTGCAACTTAGTTTTATTAAACTATTATTGCTAACACTTGATATATGGTTAGTCATTCTTTGATTTATTTTTGAATTCCCTAAATGTCAAATTCATTTTTATTTCCATATTGATCAGATTGTAAAATCTCGGCGCAATGAAAGAGTAATGTCTTTGTCCAAATAGTGTTTTTATTCTGGGTATTATTAAGTTATTTTCTAAATCTTGTCTCGTTTGTCGCCGGTTCTGAAATATTCCTAAATTTGAGTTATTGTACAAAAATAGCCTTAAGAGGGAAGTTTTTAGAAAAAGTTGCCTACAATCAAGAACTTTAGCTTCCTTATAAAGTTCATTAGTGGGATGGCGATATGGTCTACGTAGAATAATTTTTAATATTCTTAAACGTGAGAGTGCTCTGAGAGTTACGCTTAATATACTTTACAATTAACACCCTTATACCACCACTGCGCTACAGTTAACTGCAGAATAACTGCAAGACAGTTATTCTGTTCTAGCGCTGCGATAGAAGTTTTAGGTGGCCGGCGCGAGCGGAAGTGGAATTTGTTTCTGACGCTTCGTCAACGATGGAGTTTTATTGGTCAAACCCTACAAAATTGACCCCGCCTGTTTCTTCGCATCATGGGAGCTAATGGGCCCATGATGAGGTGGCCACGATGACCCATGTGTTCAGGGTCGGTCACACTCACGGGTCAACACCCATCCGATGGCCTCCACGCATGGGGTGCGAACCTGGGTAGGACACTGGGCCAACCAGTCTCCCCTGAGAATCAAACCTCTGGCGCTCCTGGACGGTCTGCGCACCGAGCGGCGCAAGCCAATCGACTGTGCTCTCCGACTAACAATCGGGGGAGTCTGGGAACTGTATTGTTTCCTATAGAGCGGGGGTGGTTGTCTACCTTACGGCGACTGCTCTTGAAATGACCTTTGGCCATCCGATCCCGGTTCAGAGTCGGGCAAAGGACGCCTTGGTTCCCGGAGAGGACCGCGCAAGCGACCTCGAACTCGGAACCAATCGAGAGACCGGAGAAATCTGGTCACAATTGGAAGCA
Source organism: Micropterix aruncella (assembly GCA_944548615.1). Classification (NCBI taxonomy): domain Eukaryota; kingdom Metazoa; phylum Arthropoda; class Insecta; order Lepidoptera; family Micropterigidae; genus Micropterix; species Micropterix aruncella. Next base: position 14,899,652 of record OX155975.1, on the reverse strand, counting down.
AGGGCGCGAGGGTCGGCCCGCCAGGTAACACTGGCTATCTCGCGGTAAGGCGTTGGCTTCTTGCGGGTTGTGACGTAGCTGGACGTTGGATTTGTTCTGTCCTAAGTCTTCTACGTTCACTGCAGGGCGACAGAACGAGAAAATCGTTAAAACGTCCCGTGGTGACGGGCTCGCCCGTTGTAGTTGACACCGCAAGTTGTTTCTTCGCATGTCCGCCCATTTTGGATATTTTTCTGAGGTCTCATGTCGCCTTAAAAATTAAGATTCTAAGGCATTACGAATAAGGAATTGCAATTCATAGAATTTTATTTGAAACTAGCTGACCCGTGCCCACTTCGTTGGGCGGTAAAACTTTTTACTTGTGATGAAATTATGAATGTGGTTCGGTTAGTACTGAGTGCTATCATTTATTTCCTGACTGCCAAAAGAAGGGTTATATTTTTATTGCATTTGTATGTATGTATTTGCATGCCAATTTGACTATATTACCGTTATTTGTGAGTGTCTTCTTATGAGTGTCATATTTGTGAGTGTCTTATCTCTTTAACCATTTATGCAGTAAAAGGGAAATTATATGCAGTAAAAGGGGAAAGTCTTTTGTTTTAAACACTTGAGACGATAAATTTACTTATTTTGATATGAATTCATAATTGTTGGTAATATGACCAATAAACATGACATAACGATTTAAATTATTTTTAAAATATAAAACACCACTTTTTGTGACTTAAATATAAAATTTAGACATATCCTGTGGGTGACTTTTTTGTAGGCATTACCAAGCTCTACAACTTTCCTCTAGAACTCAATCATATATCTCTCATCGTTAAAGCAGCGTTCGTAAGAAACGATTTCATTCGACCGTTGTTTCTCCGACTTACTTTGCAAATCCAACTACCACGAAAAAGTCTTTCCATTTTTGGATTAATATATAGCCTATGACACTCACAAATAACGTGGCTTTCTAATAGTAAAAGAATTTTCAAAATCAGTTCCGTAGATCCAGAGATTACTTCCTACAACCTCACAAACTTTACCTCTTTATAATATTAGTATAGATAATCTATTGAAAATAATAATTAGCATTGCAGTAAAAACGGAATAATATATTTAATAGAATAATTTGTTATACAGGAGAATTTATAATATATTTATAACAACTGCTATAAAACAGTAATTACGGGTAAATATGTAAACTAGCAGTAATAATATTGTTTTAACTAGTACTTAGGAATGAATAGGTAACACAAAACCAACTTTTTGAAGATATGCGGGTTCACAACAAATTTATCCAAATATGGAGCTATCGAACAAAACGAATGTTTACGCCGTAAAAAGCATGTGAGCAGACTCAATTACTATTGTAATTATAATTACATCTACAGTAAGTAGATTCAATTGTAAATACATCTACAACTTGCGGTGTCAACTACAACGGGCGAGCCCGTCACCACAGGACGTTTTAACGATTTTCCCGTTCTGTCGCCCTGCAGTGAACGTAGAAGACTTTGGGCAGAACAAATCCAACGTCCAGCTACGTCACAACCCGCAAGAAGCCAACGCCTTACCGCGAGATAGCCAGTGTTACCTGGCGGGCCGGTGGCTTACGAAGCGGTGAAACGGTGTATACCGAATCTATCGCGGACCATGGTGTCCTTTGCCCTCCTCTTACCCGGGATCGGATGGCCAATGGTCAATTCAAGAGCAGTCGCCGTAAGGTACGCAACCACCCCCGCTCTATAGGAAACAATACAGCTTCCAGACTCCCCCGACTGTTAGTCGGAGTGTTGGGGGCTAACGGGCCCATGATGAGGTGGCCACGATGATCCATGTGTTCAGGGTCGGTCACACTCACGGGTCAACACCCATCCGACGGCCTCCCCGCATGGGGTGCGAAATCCGGGTAGGACACTGGGTCAACCAGTCTCCCCTGGGAATCAAACCTCTGGCGCCCCTGGACGGTCTGCACACCGTGCGGCGCAAGCCAATCGATTGTGCTCTCCGACAAACAGTCGGGGGAGTCTGGGAACTGTATTGTTTCCTACAGAGCGGGGGTGGTTGTCTACCTTACGGCGACTGCTCTTGAAATGACCATTGGCCATCCGATCCCGGTTCAGAGACGGGCAAAGGACGCCTTGGTCCGCGATAGATTCGGTGCACTCCGTTTCACCGCTTCGTAAGGGAGAGGACCGCGCAAGCGACCTCGAACTCGGAACCAATCGAGAGACCGGAGAAATCTGGTCACAATTGGAAGTTAGGGCGCGAGTATCTCGAGCCCGCCGGGTTTATTCCTGGCTCACTCGCGGTAAGGCGTTGGACTCTCACGGGTTGTGGCGTAGCTGGACGTAGGATTGTACTGTCCAAAGTCTTCTACGTTCACTGCAGGGCGACAGAACGACTAATCGTTAAAACGTCCTGTGGTGACGGGCTCGCCCGTTGTAGTCGACACCGCAAGATGTTAGTCGGAGTGCACAATCGTTTGGCTTGCGCCGCACGGTGCGCAGACCGTCCAGGAGCGCCAGAGGTTGATTCCCAAGGGAAACTGACCAAGGCCAGAGTCCTACCCAGGTTCGCACCTCATGCGTGGAGGCCGTCGGATGGGTGTTGACCCGTGAGTGTGACCGACCCTGAACAGAATGGGTCTTTGTGGCCAACCCGGCATGGGCCCATTAACTCCCAACCCAGCATGGGTAGAGAGTTAACAGTGAAATCGTTCAGATATAATTTGTAACTATTTATATAAGCAATAAGAAAATGAACACAACCCATACGATCATTCTATACGAATGCCCAACTAGACCGAACAGCCTGTATCTGGGCATACGAAATATATAGCCTTTGTTTTTGAGTAGTACCGACGTTTGAGTAGTAATGACTAATAGACTACTATCAATACTAACACTAAGATAATGGCATAAAATAGTACACATATTAATATAAATATATATGATAAAGGGTTAGTTACATACATATATACACATATACACATACAAACATACATACATACATATATAATAACACACACACACACACATACATCTACATACACATATTTTAAATTATTGTATGAAGCAATTCTTTTTCAGTCTTTGTACGACCTACTTCGTAAAGGAGCCATTTTTTTACTTTTATCTTAAATTGGTGTACATTTTGAACATTTTTTACTGACTCTTCTAAAGTATTGAAAATTTTTGGGGCGATGAAATACAACTGTCTTTGGGCAAAGGTTGTACCTATGTACGTGAGGAATTAGATAGTTTGTCCCTTCGGCCATTCTAGTTGCTCTTTGCTGCTGGCTTCGGGAACGTTTCTCTAAAGTCTTGTAAAAATGTATTAGGCATTGTTTCGCGAACAACTGACGATATGTTTACTTGTTTATAAATAAAAACTACTATAAAATAAAAATTGGTTGAGTCACCCTCCGGCAAGCAGATAAGCCCCTTGCGCAGCCAAGACTTCAATTTGGAAATTGTCTAATTGTTTTGAAGGGGAAAGGGGGCAAAAAGGATATTTCCGTCTTCATCTCAACAAAAAAAATCTGAGCGTTCACAACACTTTCCCTAACCGTTGTTTGGCCGGTAAAGTAAATATGCTATCATTCACGTAGCCATTTTGCCATCGAATAACACTTATGATTATAATAAATGTGTATCGTTGCATCGTTTGAGACGCTTGGATATTATATAACCAGGTCGCTCGATCGTGCCATTTCCATATAGTTCGTTCTTTTGCAACAGAAAAGTAACAAGTACCGTAATTGTACCTATCAATACAAGTAATTGTGTCAATTTTGACGAACTGCATAAGTTCTTTAATATCTATACTCTATTTTGATTACATAACTAAATCGAAACATATGAGGGGTGTTTGTAGCATAGAATTGGATGGAATAGAGTATTTATTACCATTTTCCTTCTTTCTCCCACAAATTGAGAAAATGTCAGGAAAACTTAGCTCTGCGGCATACGCAGTTAAAACAATAAGGCGTCTGACTGATGTAGATACAGCAAGAATAGTATACTTTAGTTACTTTCATAGCATTATGTCCTATGGGATTCTTCTCTGGGAAAGCTGTGCGGACATCAATAACATCTTTATACTACAGAAACGTGCTGTAAGAGCTATATATAAACTTGGTCCTCGGGTTTCATTTAGAGAAAAATTTAAAGAGATAAATATTCTTACTGTTGCATCACAATATATATATATATATATATATATATATATATATATATATATATATATATATATATATATATATATATATATATATATATATATATATATATATATATATATATATATATATATATATATATATATATATATATATATATATATATATATATATATATATATATATATATATTTTAGAATTGATCAATAAGATGATTATAAAGTAAATAATTATAAAAGCCACTTACATCGTGACGAAGGATTCCCTTGAATCAAGGGAATCCTTCGTCACGATGTAAGTGGCTTTTATAATTATTTACTTTATAATCATCTTATTGATCACTTCTAAAAAGAATATATACACAAAAGTATCAAATATTTCTATATATATATATATATATATATATATATATATATATATATATATATATATATATATATATATATATATATATATATATATATATATATATATATATATATATATATATATATATATATATATATATATATATATATATATATATATATATATATATATATATATATATATATATACGATAAAATTGTATGGTCGATCACGTTGTAAAACATGTCCTTTATTAGATCGAAGCATTTAGTTTACTAGTCCTAACACTACCAACAGTTACAGAGTTCCTTTCAATTGTAGTTGCATTTAAAAAATATTGTATATCAATTACTTTGCAAGACCTGCAATGCATTTTATATTGGGGAAACAACTACACCTCTTAATATTAGGTTGAATAATCACAGGGCTAGCGTAGGCAATGAAAGTCAACTTCCAATAGCATTGCATGCCAAGGCACACAATTTAACTTTTGATAATTGTTTTAAAGTAAAAATTATTAAGTGCCTTGGCGATAACGCTAAAGAAAGAGACGTTAAATCTTGGGAGTTGGCTTTTATAAATATTTAAGGAGCAAGGGTCCCGGTCTGAATAGGCAAAATTAATACAGTAATTATATTTGTTCAGACATATTAATTAAAAGCTTATTAATAATTTTCATTCAAAAATCATTTAATAATAATGTTTTTCACTGTCGGTTATATTGTATTTAATAAGACCTTGCAAAGTATTATTAACCCATTTCTCTATGTTCAGTTTTTAAAACATTTAAATTTGAAAAAAAATGTTCTATCAGAAATGTCATCGAGATGAATACGACTAGTGTCGAAATGTTCTCAGTCAAATAATTTCTTCAAAAATCAGTTACTTATTACATCCAAGGGCATACGGTAATTCGGCTGCAATAACTAAAAATATCAAGTTATCAATTGCGGAAACAGGTGCTGCTGCCCAAAGTATTTAAAGAGGACATTAACTTTCGTTAAAATGTTTCTGGTCCACCAGGACCCCAGATAAGTGACTTTTCATAAAACTAATTTTATATATTATTGAAAATAATTTAAAAAATTTACACTCTTAAAATATCTATATACTTATATACATATATATATATATACATATATATATATATATATATATATATATATATATATATATATATATATATATATATATATATATATATATATATATATATATATATATATATATATATATATATATATATATATATATATATATATATATATATATATATATATATATATATATATATATATATATATATATATATATATATATATATATATATATATATATATATATATATATATATATATATATATATATATATATATATATATATATATATATATATATATATATATATATTTATATTTGATAAGGTTTAGTAAATAATCCGTTCATAGGATGATGATTCGCAGTAAAATAAAATTAGTAAAAGCTACTTGAACAGCAGCGAAGGAAATCCCAGCTTGGATTGGGAAACGCTTATGTTTGAATGACATATACTTACGGATGTGCACGACTTTCGATTGTGCATGTTAGTTTATGGGTCCCTTTACCGTCGACGAACGATCACTCATCATCCATATATCTCAAAGATCTTCTTTTTGTCCTTCGCCAGGCAAAACAATTCTGCGTCGCTCCTAATCCCGGTCCATTCTCGAATGTTCCGCAAACAAGAATTCCGTCTTCAACCAAGATAGTCTCCTCTTCCCTGCAATTTTTCCCATCATAATGAGTTGCAGGAGCTCGTACCTGTCGTGCCTAATCACATGACCCAGGAATGCAGCTTTGCGCTGTTCGATGGTCTGCCATAGCTTGCGGTTTTGGCTGACACGCCGTAGAAGTTTCTTATTGGTGACTTTCTGAGTCCAAGATATCGACATCATGCGTCTGTATGCCCACTTTTTGAATGCTTCTATACGTTTCCTGAGATTTTCCTTAATAGTCCAGGCCTCACATCCGTTTAGAAGTATAGGCCAGATGTAGCACTGGAGGAGACGTATTCGAAGTGGGATATTCAAACTTCGATTGCAAAGGACCTTTATAATATTTTTTGCCATCACTACTTCACAATTGTCTAATGACCAAGTAGATTAAAATTATTTATTATTTTTTATTTATTTAATCATTTTCGGGAAATATACTTAATATGGCAGCATATAAAATCTGCTTGAAAAATCAGTTAGTCAAACATGCCCTTTACAAACTGGACGACTTTTACTATATTGCGTCCACAATTGCTTGATTATAAATAACCATATTATGACTATACTTTCACACTAAGTTTTAGATTTTATTGTCATTGTTTTTAATTACGCATGTTTCAGAATTTCTCTTTTTCATTGTATTGATTATATTTATGGTTTGATTATTGATTATTTTGTTAATTTTACTATTTTTAAGTAATCACCTCTGATTACAATTATTTTTTTTCTTTTAATTAATCAAAGCGGTTTTATCATCCGGTAAATAATGATTGTAAAATTTGACATGTTCCTCAGTATTGTGAAATGCTTTTATGGAATGAATAAATGATGATGATGATGATGATGATGATACAGCGCATACATTTAATCTATCATGTTAAACATACTCATACAGAGAAAAAACATTCGGCCGATAATCGTTGCCTGTGATACAGTTTAAAGTAATTAAAAATTACAAAATTAAATTAAATATTGACTTTAAATAAAAAGTCAATGAGAAAGGAAAAGAATTGTAAGTGATTAGGAAGGAGTTTTTCACGAAGTCAGTTATATGACACTTGTGTGGATTTTATTACGCCACTAGATTTGAATTCTGTTTGGGGGGGGGGGGGGGGGAATAATACTTAAAATATATTGATATTATTTTTCTTTCATTCACTCAGATCGGCTATTCATTCGATGAAACTAAAACTGCTTGATTTAAATAATTAACTAAATAATCGCCTAATATAAAAAAACATATATTTTTAATATTGTCGAAACATACGGGCGCTGAAATTCCGAAATTTACTGATTTAAATTTATTAATGTTGATTTCAATCAAAAAATGAATGAAGTAGATACAACATTTAAATAAATACAAAATAATGAATTCAGGATGAAAAAAGAATTTAAAATTCTGCAAAAATATATAAATATTAACAAAAATAATACATTGAGGTCAAAAACCCGACGCCACTATTTCTTCTTCTTCTACGTTTTAACCTTTCGAGTAGCGGCACAATTTCATGGCAGACCGTAGCAATTTATTGAAATTTCTTGCAATATCGCCGTGCTCGACAAAAAGTACTATAACTATGAAACTACTGCAGCAATCATAAAAAGAATAACTGTACAATGATCGCATTGAAATTTACTATATATAATATAGAAATTTTATTTTTGAAAACAATTAGATAATTATGAATAAATATGAAAAATTCGGAAAAGCGAAAAAAACTCGGCATTTCTAACTTGTACTTGTCTTACGGAATAATACGGAACCCTATTTAGATATTGTAAATACTATCATATTCTTTATTAGATTCTCTATCAAAGGTAATATTTTGTGTTGCTTATTTACAAACAAAAACATTTAGATATTAGCTCATAAAAACAAAAAAAAAATGATGATTTCTCGAAAAAAAAAAAAATTATGTTTGACAATGGAATTTTACCAAAATACCGCGAAATAAAGCGCGAAATTATTCTAGCGGCCGTCTATGTATCTATGGTAATAATGAGATATTTAGTATGGATTTAATATGCGTTCGAATTAGAAAATAATATTACTGTGCGCTCCGGGAGCAAGCCGCCAATATTGGTCGTTACGTAGTCAACGGTGTTCTGATGTGCAACCAAATCTGGTCGTTACGTAGCCGAAGAGTTTGCCAACTTTCATGATTTTAATATCATAAATTCTACGAATAATGAATCTGTACGTCAACCCCAGTTTTAGGTCAAAGAATCGCTCACAGTTTCCTCAATCAAACCGATCCTCTGCCGTCACTATAATGATTACGACAACGATGTATATTTCCAGTCGCGCTTGTACAAATTACATAATAAATCACTAATTACTTCTTTATTGTACCAAGCGGTAAGACACTTACTTAATTAACAGCTGCTTAAAAATGAAAATTATAGGTCTCTAAAATGAAACCTCCAACACAAATCGAAGAAAATAATAATGGGGACTTAAGTATTGATGAATTGTATATACTCGTAGAAGCTAATGTCCTTTATTGTAGTCAACGTTTCCTAAAAACTCTATTAATAAAGCTATAATTGAACAACAATTTAAAATTCGGAATACCTACTTCAGAATCGAATACCAACGAGACAAGTTTTAGGAAATAGTTTAGGATGAAAATCATTTCAAACTTTCATTACGCCGAGATTTTACAAATTTATCAATTTGAAAATAAAAATGGATTTAATATTTAGCGCAATTAAAATTAAGTAAAAAAATGGTTATCAAATCATAGCAGACTAACGATACATAAAATATTACAAATTATAAATCAATAATACTATATACTATAATATTATAATACTATATATATATATATATATATATATATATATATATATATATATATATATATATATATATATATATATATATATATATATATATATATATATATATATATATATATATATATATATATATATATATATATATATATATATATATATATATATATATATATATATATATATATATATATATATATATATATATATATATATATATATATATATATATATATATATATATATATATATATATATATATATATATATAAATATATATATATAGCTGGAAGGTTTTCTCGGACTGGATTGGGAAATGCTTATTTAAAATGAGATGTATGCCTGGATGAGCACCACTTTCGACAGTGCAATGTTGGCAACGAGCAAATGAAGTATTTTATTTTTATTTAATGGCTGGCTGATAGCGAGCCCAGCAATGGTATATCGTCCTTTTAAAGAGTGGATATATTCGAATTTCAAATCGAATTTTCGGTATGTCATTCCGCATTTAAGAGATGATTCAGTGTGATTTTTTTCATTGTTTTTGCTTTAATTTGTCTTTAATAAAGACATTTTATTATGGTTTGCAAAAGGATACGCTTTGTTTTTGAGATGTGGATGAAGGGCGATCGTTCGCTAGCGATAAAGGGATCCCATTAAACCTACATTGCACTGTCGAAAGTGGTGCTCATCCAGGCATACATCTCATTTTAAATAAGCATTTCCCAATCCAGTCCGGGAAAACCTTCCAGCTATGTAAGTGGCTTTTATTATTATTATTTTTTCATCAAAGTGTCATCCTTTAAAGAAATTCTTAAAAAAAGAAATTATATATATATATATATATATATATATATATATATATATATATATATATATATATATATATATATATATATATATATATATATATATATATATATATATATATATATATATATATATATCTATATATATATATATATATATATATATATATATATATATATATATATATATATATATATATATATATATATATATATATATATATATATATATATATATATATATATATATATATATATATTTATATATATATATATATATATATATATATATATATATATATATATATATATATAGGAGCTAAAATAATGATTATATTTTTAAATATGTATGTTGATTTTATTTTACCTTTGAGCTCTATTACCTAACATTTTAAATTTTTGTTATTATCCTACTACTATTATAAACGCGAAAGTTTGTAAGAATGTATGTATGGATGTTTGTTACTCTTTCACACTAAAACTACTGAATGGATTTTGATGAAACTTTACAATAATATACCTTACACATAGGCTATAATTTATAAAGATATATAGTGTTATATCATCATTATCACAATTTTCCATCACCACGCTGGTGAAACCGCGGGGCGCAGCTAGTATTTATATAGTTTAGACAGTGCATTCTATTTATTACACTAGTTATTATACGAAATTTAAAGTACTTTTTGATATTTTCTCATGATTTTTCTATCTCTTCCGCTTTAATTTTCTTTCTTTTGAATTTCTTCCTCTCTTTCTTTTATTTTCATATCTATTCTATTTGTTTAGCTCTATTAACGAAGTTTTATATTTAATTTTAAAGCCGATTTTATATTTAAGTTGAGTTTTTTGGAGGACGACAATTTAGGGCAATTTATTTTAAGTGGGCATTTTCCTAGAACGTTTCCATTATTTATTGTATTATTAGAGCCCTGTCCACCCTAGAACGGGTTAGTCTGAGTTAGGTGACAGCATCAAATAAGCATGAGGTTAAGATTTTGACTTTTTTTTCCTGTTATTTTAATATGCAAAATCATTGTTTTATCTAAATTAATTCTTAAATAAGAAATAAAAAAATCATCAAATATAATTAGACTGTTTAAATTAAGTAAAACTCTATGATGTACCAACAATTAGGTGTAAAGATCGCTTGGTTGGATAAGAACAAAGAAACATGTTTACATGTGCTAAGTGTGTACCTATAATATCTTCGCGTACGATTCTATACGAAATGACGGAAACAAGATTACCTTGCGAAAAAATGGAGTTGTTTGAGCTTGAAATCATTGAATTCATTTTATTAATCGCAACAGTCATTACTTGCATCTACAGCGAGTTAGTTATACATAGAATATTACAAATTGCGTTATTTCAGGGTCGCCATTTTCCGTTTGGATAAAATAAAAGGAAATTCATCTAAATTCTGTAGTTTCAATCTAATGCAATAACAAGACACACGCTTACACCCATGTTACACTTCACTGGAGGGTTGGTTATAAGAGATTATCGTATAATAATAACCCGCCTATAAATAAAGATCAGTAACAAAAACTGAATATTTCCGGAACTAGCCACTTGAATATTAAAAAAAAATAATATTTACAACATTTAACGTTTATTGTAAAAATATACTAAAATGTACCTCTTTTGGCTGTACAATAAAGTTTGTTTTATCTAACACAATACGCGTCTACATTACAATGGACTTGTGTGACTGGTGAATTTGTACCTTATTTGAACCACCACTTTTTTGGACTATTTCTTCTTTAGCCGCTCTCAAGGATTTTGGATTATTTGACCATATTAGTAAAATATTTTGTCAATCACTCCTAAATATTGCACTAAATTTTGGATCCTTCTCTTCAGACCTTTGATTAAAAAACCTTTGATTAAAATCGGCGGCAAAAAACATTGTCAAAAATAGATACTTCATCATTACCGACAATTTGTGTAAATGGAAAAATTGACGAATATACCAAAAATGTTAAAAACCTTGGAATTCTAATAGATCAACATCTTTCTTGGCAAGATAAAGTAAACCAAGTAAGTCGTCGCATTTTCCATGGTTTTCATAGTCTCCGGCGCGGCGGCGGCTTCTTTGAAGCCGTCACATGTCACATAAAGAAAGAAGATTTCTCCACATGTCACATAAAGAAATGATTGTGTCCACAGTCTTAAAACGCCTATACTTGACTACGGTGATGTTTGTTATATAGATGCCAGTGAGATTATTTTGAATAAGCTGGAGCGTCTGCAAAATATCTTACTCAGGTATGTTTTTAATTTGCGAAAGCTCGACCACGTTAGCTGCTATCGTGAGCAACTTCATTGGCTTCCTATTCGCGATCGAAGAAATTTGCATACGTTGTCGCTACTCTACAACATACTCAATAACCCCACTTCACCCTCTATCTCAAGGAGAATTTCTACCATTTGGGAGGCCACGGTCTTCCACTTCGATTAAGCCGTGATAACACACTCGCCATTCCGATACATCATTCTTCTGTCCCTCACTCTATCAGGCATGCACCTTCGCTGCATACTTTCAAAAAGTTGTTGAAGAAACATGTAGTTTTACACAGACACTAACCAAATACCTCACCTTGTCCTCTCCTTTATCCTTCCCTGGGCAACCTTAGCATAAGTTACTGACATATATTTGTACTAGCAGACCCGGCCACGCGTTGCTGTGGCCATTGATTTTATATTATACACTATAAAATCAATGCTGTGGCTAAGGTTTTTGTTATATTACATTGTAGTAAACTATTTAATAGGAACGGTAGGAGAACATCATTCATGGGGACCACCATGCTTTTTTAAATAGATGCCATTTGTAAAAAAATATGGCGAACTCCATGACAGATTTTCTACTATTATTATTTACGAACGAAGACGGAAACGTTAATGCTGGTATAAAAATCCTCTGGATTGGGATTTGAAGGGGAAGGACTTTGAACACGATTGATTAAAATTTTCGTACAGTTGATATTAATCAAAAATCAATACAAAAGAATTAATTTTAATATTTATTATTTTTTTTATTAAAGTTTGTAACAAATGAGTATATTACAAAGTTGTTAGTAAATAACATGTGACACTTAAAGTTATGAATGAGGTAGGTAGGGCAGATAGTCTTAAATCTTTAACAATAATATCTATTATTTTGAATTATAAATACTTTAATGTCAATTTAATTTAGTACTAATCGGTGCACAATATTTTTGGTTAACCTGTCTTTAGCTAACACAAATAGATTCGACGGTTTCCCTACACGTGAACATGCAACATATAGTTGCCCATGGGAAAAACATGGATTTTCCAAATCTAAACCACAAATGGACATTGTTTGGCCTTGAGACTTATTTATAGACATGGCAAAAGCTAAGCGAATTGGAAACTGTAGCCTTCTGAAGGGTATGGTAGAATCTGACGGTATCATTGGAATACGTGGCAACAGGACCACTTTTCCTTTAAACTTCCCATTTAAAATGGTTGCTTCAAGAATATTTCCGGTGATCTTTTTGATGACCAAACGCGTACCGTTGCATAATTGAGGTGGATTCAAATTACGTAGGAGAATAATAGGGGAACCAATCTTTAATCGAAGATTATGTGGTGGCATTCCAGGTATATCTAGTGAATTTAAAAATTCAATTGGAAAATTTACACTTTCATTTTCATCAACAACAGTATCGATTGATTTAAAAGACATCAGGTCGCCTGGTAACAACTGTTGTATCTGGAAGTTAATTTCGTCAACATCAACATTTTTGGCTGCCAAAATCGCCCGATGACTGAGCCAGTTATGATTCAAGTAATTATTCTGTATATCCGGAAAAATACTCTGAATGAATTCATTTTTTTCCTGAAGAACAGTGCAGAAATTGTCTGGCAGTTTAATGCATTGCGTATTTGGTTGCAGTTCTATTTTACCGTTCCCAATATCTAACAATTGTTCGGAAAATATTTGTGCTGATGGATCATTTTCCAATCGTACGCGCATGTTTATGGTCAATCGAAGTGTTTCAACATTTCGCCATAAGAATGATTGTTTCAAACATGCATTAATCTCATCCGCGAAAGTAGAGCGAGGTATAACCGGTAAGGTCTGTCGGAAATCACCAGACAAAAGTAAGATAGCACCACCGAAAAGTTTATTATTGCCGTTCAAATCTTGCATAGTTCTATGCAATGCTTCGAGTGAATATTTGTGAGCCATTGTGCACTCATCCCAAATTATTATTGAACTGTTCCGCAACACTGCAGCTATTCCACTATTTTTTTTAATGTTACATATTGCATTTGGTTTATTATGAATGTCCAATGGCAGCTTGAATGTTGAATGTGCCGTTCGCCCACCATCTAGCAAAGTAGCCGCAATGCCTGACGATGCAACTACCAATGCGATTTTCTGTTGCGACCGTATTTTCGCAAGAATCAACGATATTAAAAATGTCTTACCGGTTCCACCTGGTGCGTCCAAGAAAAAAAAACCGCTTTGTTCAGCAGCAACAGCCAGCATAATGCGATCATAAATATTTTTTTGTTCTGCTGTCAGTAATGGCTCACTGTTTATGATAATTGTTGCTAAATTACCATGGTCATATTGTTTTTCTCGTTGTAAATCGGTGTTGACTAAGTCGGTGGCTGGGCGATCAGGTATTGGCATACCATAATGTTTAAGTGGTAAATTTGAAATTAAAACACATAAATCCTCGATCAACACTAACGCTTCATTATACATCTCTGGCGTATAATCTATGTTTTGGCATTGATCTGTTTGTCTAATTCTGTGCAATATGTCTTCTGTCATACAATGTTTATATTTTTCCCACAAAGTTTGTGCTTGCGATGGATAACATGTTGTCAAAATAATTGCAAACAGCTGACGAATGTTATTGGGCGTTGATGTCAACGCAGCATCAGCAAGCGTTAAGTCCCAATGGTTATCGTCTTCTAGCAATTGCAGTTCACGACATGCATCTTGGTATGTATTAAATACTCGACCATTAACTGTTCGCAGAAATTCAAAAGACGTTGGTCCGGGAACATTCACTAATAACAAACGTAAATAGAAGCACTCACGTTGCTTTGGATGTACCGTGTAAAGTCGCCCCAATGTCTTAGCTTTGAACATGCCTGTAATGGAAGGATGTGGTTGTCCTTGTTTTCGTGGCTCCCATTTTTTACTGGATTTGTTCCATGTAAAATAACGTGGAACATCAGCATATATCAATGTCTTTGCGAATTGGCCAAAAATATCAGATTTTTGACACAATGTAAAAAAATCAGTTAGTGTTGTTTTTGGAGCCTCAAGCGCTCTTTGGAGAACATTTTCTTCAGTGAAGTATACACGTTGACCGTTTTCAAGGTGTATTGCTAGATGCTGGACAGAAGGATCTCTTTCGTGTATGGGAAAGCTAAGAATATGCCAAATAGCTTCGTTACTGCTAATGTATCTGCCCATTTGGTATCGTGCTATTTCGTCATTGTTATTCATATTTTGTACTTCAAATATGGCCAAATCACTGCCTTTGTTTACATATTTACAAATGTACTTAATTGATTTTACAGAACTGCAAAGCTCAACATTGATATGAGCTTCATAAGTTTTTGAAAGTAATGGTGAGTATGGTACGACCCACTGATTATCAAATTGTACTTGATTTGGATAATTCGGCAGTCGCATTGTGAATGTGTGGCCACCATTCTCAGTATTTCTGCGGCGATACATTGGATAACCGTCAATATCCGTGATAGTGTCATTCGTATGCAGCTTTGGGAATTTTTTCTTACATTTTCCATTTTCCATGCATGGTGACGTCATGTTGAAAGCACCACACGGCCCATGGATCATGTGTTTGGTAACAATATCAAATAATTCTTGATCAATTAATGGGTCTGGAATTTCGGCTGAAATTATTTTATCAATTTCTTCTGGACGGATTTTATCTTGAAGCCAAATTAAAATGTGGGCATGAGGCAAACCTCGCTTTTGCCACTCAATCGAATACAGCCAACAACGTGTGATACCAAAAACTGAATATTTAACAATAAAATCAATTAAGGATTTCAATTTTTGTTTGAACACACGTGCAGTTATATCATGGCGATGAATTGCTTGTTGTCCTGGTAATAGTAAAGTTTGTATCTCTTTCCAATTCGGATTACATGTGAATGTAATAAACAAATCCGGTCGGCCGTAATGACGTACGTAAGTCATTGCATCTTGTATGTATTCCTGCATGTTCCGTGGACTGCCGATGTAGCTTGAAGGTAAAATGAAAGCATTACCGATGTCATTGGAATTTAAATTTCCGTCGATGTTTCCAGCAACAGCATCTCGTAAGTGAATATATTCTTCCGATCGTAATTTAGCCTGGTTGTATCGAATGAATCGCAAGCGTTCGCTTTCAACCTTAGCAAACATATCAACTATGTATTGATGGAATAGCTGACGATATCGAAGGATATAGTTGTCCTGATTTAGTCTAACCATCAATCGGTGTGCGTAGTAGTTCATTGAACTAACTTTTTTATTTCCATAAGCACCTAAAAAAAATGCAATACGAAATTAAGTAAGAAAATAAATAGTTAATTGTCAAATTTACCGGTATTTGGATCACACTGTTTGATGTTAAGGTGATATTCATCCTGTCCTTGCCAAAATATTAATGGATATTGTAGTGCGTCATATGAACGGTGTAGATCCGAAATCGTACTGACAGTGTTGTCTCGCCGTGTAATTTTTATAGCTCTTTTGTCAACTTGATCACCAACTATAATAACAGCAACCTCATCAACAGTTGGAGCGTTGAATCTGCCAGCATGTTCACCTAATGGTACTTTGTCGGCTTTTATGACGATTTGATAGTTGTCATTTTGCAATCGTGGCGAAACTCTTTTAATCAATCGAATTAGTTGATTCTGATCTTCTAAAAAAATTTCCAGCAATACCACAATTGCTCTTTCCTCTGCTTGTTCAATGAAATTATACTGGCACCGAGTCGTCACGCGCTCTTCACAATTGCCCATAAAATAAATTTGAAGAAATTTCGGATCATCATCAGGCATTGGCATCAATGATCCGATTTTATGGTACACCTGGCCTTGTATTTTGAATGTAGTTTCAAAATTACGTCCATCGGATGCGAGATCGCAAATTTTAGTTGCCCCAAATGACGTCATTTGGAAGCAGGAATTAAATTTGCGTATCTTACGCAAAAATAATTTTGAATCATCTGAATCGCCAGCAATAAGGGATAATAAAGGTTCCGGCGGAGTGGGTAGAGGTGACAGCACAACTTTTCCTGATGCGCAGCACATGCCGGGTGTTTCATTCCGAAATTTCAAAGCCTGACAATATTGACATACTTTATCCATTGCACCGATAGAAATTTTTGAATGCGCAGAGTAGTTAATATCTGGTGCATATTCGAAAGCAAGACGAAGAAATGATGTACGTGTTAATGAGCGGCTGGTCCGCTGCCTCTGTTGTTCTTGTACTCGTGCTGTAGCTATGTTTTGTTCTCGTGCCGCTCTTGTTCTCGTAATAGTCTGTCGCAGACGTTTGTCACGCTGTTCTTGAGATTCTTGTGCACGTCCCTCTGCTGTCCTGATTCTTTGAACAGCATTTCTTGTTGCGATTTGTACTGCCGACTGATGAGCTCTTTCAATACGTTTGCGTCGTGCCTCTCCGCTCGCGTTGTTCAGGTTAGATTTTTTCGGTGGCATTTGACTGAAAATAATAATTGAAACGTTTAGATATTAAAAAAAACTGAAACAACATGCTATTATAGCACATTGAAATGAGAAGTGCGAAATAATTTTTAATAGATGTTAAAGGTATAACTGCAGTAAAGGAACCCCTCCTGGATTGTTGATTTTTTAACATCACCGGACTATATTCACCACGCAGATTCCGAATCTGCAATAATCCTTTGTCGCTCTAAATAAATAAGCGAGATATAGGCATTTAAAGTTTGCATACTAAACGTCAAAAAATCGGCCTCATTGTTTCAAGAGTAGTATCGAAAATAGTCGATATATCGCGAGTTCTCTAATATCGATAACAATTCGCGATATTACAAAAATGATGGCATGCTCTTGAAAGAACATGTCTGCGATTTTTTAAAAAATGAGACTATTTTCGAGGTTATTTTCAATGACTTTGCGTTTTGATAACAAAAGTTATCCTGAAACAATCGAAAATTCTTAAATATGGGAATATCACCGTAAGCAAAATGCCTACGGTGACTAATTTTAAAATTTAAAAAAAAATCTATTGATGTTAACATAACAATGTGTTAGCGTTAATTCTGATTTTTTTCGAGGTTTTTACAAAATGGCTGTTGATGATGACGAAAGGTAACCTGAAACAACGAAATTTCTTCAATATCAAATTAACACCGTGGACAAAAACGTTTTTTCGAATTTACCGCGAAATTAAAAAAAAATAAATATAGAAAGAAACATAAAAAATTGTGCCCTTTTTTAAAAGTTTCACGAAAATATTTTTTTTTTGTTCGTTTTTTTTTTAAATATTTCGGTTAATCTTAAAACTCTGCAAATTGTCATAATTTCTGTAATATCGGTAATTGTTATCGATATTACGATATGCTCGAATGTGTCGGCCACGGTACGTACAAAAAAAATGGCCGCAAATTTCTTGACATTGCAATGAACATTTTGAACGCCTATATCTCTCTTATTTATTGAGATCGAATAAAGATTATGGAAGATTAGGAATCAGCGTGGTGAATATAGCGTGGTGAATTACTTCATTAAACTTTGAATGCCTATATCTCGCTTATTTATAGCGACCGACACAATTTTCTTCCAAATTTAGCATTAAAATGAAAAAAATTGGAGAGAGGTTCCTATACTGCAGTTATTCCACTTTTATAACTATGTGATAATACTTACATGTATATATTTTAATTAAAGAGTTTTGAACAATGAAGCACAAATAATTAAAAAGCAGGAATAATTTCACTGTATTACCTTCACAATATTATGAATTTAGAATAACGCTTGGCAGACTATGACGTTTGTAGGTTTAACATAGCAGCGCCGTCTATGGATTACTTATTTAATCCAGTCAATAGATAACGCCATCTGTTAAAATCGTTTAGAACTAACAGAATTTAGAATAACGCTTGGCCGACTACGACGTTTGTAGGTTTAACATAGCAGCGCCATCTATGGATTACTCAATAGATAACGCCATCTGTTAAAATCGTTTGGAACTAACAGATAATTGCGAATGTCAAATATTAGACATTGCAATAAAATAATATCGCGACTATAAATTAAGACGTAAGCTATCCTATCATTCAAGTTGGATCAAACTGCACATTGTGTGCAAATTTGATTCAAATCGGTTAAGTAGTTTAGGAGTCCATCGCGGACAAACAACGTGACACGTAATTTATATATATTAAGATAAGTATATTTTAAATTTAACTTTACTCCTTCTTTGCGTATTGTACTGAGAAAATTAGGAACTATTTTATCAAATGATTGACTGTAAGATATCGCTAGAGCGATAAGTCCGCCATTTGTGCATAAATTGTCTTTTTTTATAAAACCAGTGTAATATTCATTAAATTATGTTTTTATAGCACAAAAAAGTTATTCTATTCTATTCTATTCTATTAAACATTTTCATATTTTTTTTCGTAATATTATCGACATATTACTATCGACTATCATTACCAATTCATAAAGCCACTTTTTAATTTAATACTCGTTGATACTCTATATTTTCTGTATAAACTAAGTTCATAATTATGTAAAATTAGTAATCATTGAAAATTAATAAATCATAGTGTTTTTTTTTCATTTTTTTTTACATTTTTAGAAAAAAAAATTTTTTTCAAGTATTTTATTGATCGATTTTTTCAATTATTTTGACGGTGACACGTCCAAGAGCGGTAAATTAACCAATTCGATACGAAAGTAATGTAATGAAATGTAAAGTAGGATTTTACTTCAGAAAGAGCCTCTTTAAAAAGTTCGGTATTCATGGATGATCAAAATCCCTCGGCTGTAATGTAATATAAAGTAGGATCAGACTCAAGAAAAACATCAATAAGTAGTTTAGATATTCCTGGATGATATAAATAACTGTTGATTTTTTTTTCAGGATTTCCTAAAACCGCCCTTGCCTTTTTACGTCGTGGAATAATTTTTAACTATAGATGAGGTTGTACGGTAAAGAAAAATAGGATTGCACTCATGAAATGGCCTCCTTAAGGCTTTTTAGTACTCTACTCCTATTTTTTTTTGTAGTATACCGTTCTTGCCTTTTTGCGTCGTGGACTAGTTTCTAAATGTACACGAGGCTAAGGTGAACAACTGTTGTTGTTTTTGTTTAATTTTTCTAAGTATCTCGCTTCATTATACATAGTCGTTGCATGTCGTGACCCTGCACTCACTATAGAGATGTGATCACTCTCATTATATAAGTATGCGCATATAAGGAAATTCGAGGCAAAGGTCCAACCAAGTGTTGAGGGCAAACCATGATTATCCTCAAACCGATCATGTCTTTAAACAATACATTGTTTGTTCAATTGATATAATTGCGTTTACACGTGTTTGCAATAATATGGAGATTTTTTTAGCAATTATCTGGAGCCAAATATGATCATATTTCTCCGTAGAATCAGGAGTTACTCAAGGCTTTGTTGATTACTCAACATGGGGCTTTGTTGGCCAATTTATAATTCGTCAATAACGTGAGAAAAGTTGTATATCACCATACCATTGCCACAAAGATTTTGGGAGCTAAGGGGCCCTTGCTGAGTTGGCCGCGAAGACCCATTATGTTCAGGGTTGGTCACACTCACGGGTCAACACCCATCCGGCGGCCTCCACGCATGAAGTGCGAGCCTGGGTAGGACTCTGGCCTTAGGGATAGTTTTCCCTAGGAATCAACCTACTGGCGCTCCTGGACGGTCTGTGCACCGTGCGGCGTAAGCCAATCGATTGTGCACTCTGACTAACAGTCGGGAGTGTCTGGAAGCAGTAGCTACCCGATCCTGGGTGAACAGCCGGTCAAAGGATGCCGTGGTTTACGATAGATTCGGTATACACCGCTTCACCGCTTCGTAAGGGAGAGGACCGCGCAAGCGACCTCGAACTCGTAACCAATCGAGAGACTGGAGTAATCTGGTCGCAATTGGAAGTAAGGGCGTGAGTGTAAGCCCGCTGGGTACCACTCCTGGCTATCTCGCGGTTAAGGCGTTGGCCTCTTACGGGCTTGTGGCGGAGCTTGACGGTGGACTGTTTTGTCCAAGTCTTCTGCGCTCACTCCAGTGAGATAGAACCACTAATCGTTAAAAGTTCCTGAGGTGATGGGTTCGCCCGTTGTAGTTGACAACTCTAGTTGTCACAAACATTGAAAGATCTTGGTTTAATTGTCGATGAACATTTCCCCTGGCAACCACAAGTTATGTTATTCCGAGTGTCATAGGGTTCCTTAACTGTCTGAATATTAGGTAAGTAATTGTCTAAATATCCAAATGTCCAATTGTCAATAAATTAACATAGATACATCGTGTTTAATGTCAAATGAAAGGTCTGATTGAGTACATTCTGGAAATATTTATTAATTTATTAATATTTCACACGCATTTATAATACTAGATTAATAAGATTAAAATCTACCTTGCTGGAGTAATGCCCGTACTAAGGTACATGTATCTATATGTGTAAATACATAAACAACAAATATTCCATAATACAAACGTAATGAAAATAATTATTACAAGTAAAAAACTACAAATGATTCCAGAAGCGAACGGAAAATCGAGTAGGTACCTCAATGAAATATATATTTTTGAATACCTTAGACCTTCAGGATAATGGTTGATTATGGGCAAAACACGCTCAATACATGGGGAGGTGGTCAAATCGCTCTCATCAATTTTGTTTACACTAATAAACACTAAGTTACATCAAGCGACCAGAAATGGTACTAATGTAAAAAGATAGTTCGAAAGAGTACATACAAATGAGTATAGAGGGCGTTAAATTTTATATAATTATTTGAGTTTTCAATCAAATGTCATTAAAATAATGATAGATGCATTGCATCAATGTATCAAATATAAAGAAGATATTTAATATTTATTTATTTATTTATTTATTTATTTAGGTACATAGGATTAGGTATATAGTTCATTCGTAGGTCATGTAATCATATAATCATATAATAATTATATAAATTATTTAATAATTAATATAGGGAGGTTTAACACATCTTACATGACCTATACTGCCAATAGCACATCTAACTAGGCGATAATTTGGCCCGTCTCTAGATGTGCATATTTTTATGCAATTTTAAGAAATGAAGTGTTTTTTTTTTAAAATAAATTATTTGGACCCACCACCTGTATATATATATACATAAATATACCAATTTTATAAAAAATATAGCTATGTAATAAATATATATATTTATAGTTGTAATTTAATAAAATTTAATTAAGATAAATAGATAAGTGATACTAAATAAATTGTCGTGCGTTGCAAAGAAGTTGATCAGATTTTACATATCCCTTGTTAAGTAGCCATCTATTAAGGTTTGCTTTAAATATTTTTATGTTAGGATAATTTTTCATGTCTTCACTAAGGGAATTATATAATTTTGGGGCTATGTAGAATATATGTCTCTGGGCAAATGTTGTCCTGACTGACGGAATTATATAATTGATACTCGCGGACATTCTTGTGTAACATAACAATAAAATCAGTCTTATTTCGTTGTTATGTTAAATACTTTACTCGTCCTCTCTACCTTGTTATAACTACAATAGTTCACTTTCTGTAACGGTAGTCGTGTTTTTAAGCTATTTATTGCATAGCTTTTATCGCGGGCCTAGGCCAAGCGCGGCGACCGAATAAAGAAATTTCTTAACGAAAATTAATGATTTTAAACTGATAATTACCTCTAAACGAGGATTGCTTACGATTCGAAAAAAATATATGTTAAACAAGAACATTTTCCTAATATTGTTAGCTTTGAATATTTTAGATTTTGTTTATATTACATAGTGTAATTAATTTGTGAAATTAGGTCTAACCGAACACAAAAACGACTACTACGCAAATACTATCTGGCGTATTATTATGAAACCTGCACCATTTTAAAGATAATTTAAATATCTATATTTTTATCTACGATTTTTTTCGAATAATACGTTTTTTTTTTGCCTTATCGAATAAAAAATTCGTGCGCGGCGCTCTATCGGAAGACGTTTAAATTATTCCGAATCATTTGCTTTCGCAGCCGCAAATGATTCGGAATAATTTCAACGTTTTCCGATAGAGCGCAGTTATCTGATATCAGAAAAAATAAAATAAATAAAATAAATAAATAATTATAATTGCATAAGTTGTTAAAAATGCTATGCGATAGCTTTACCGTGGCAGTCCCCGAGTACCACACGTATTATATATTTAATTTTTTAAGTGTAAATAAAGAGTTTATATATTATTTCCATTAAATCTCTAAATTGCAGCAACAGCTGGACTATCAAGAAATGTTAGGAAGACGATTCTAAGGAAGACGTTGACAAATTAATTTGTGCATTTCCTAAAATATCAACTCAATTATCACGCAAATCCGCTTCTTTAATTGCATTCGGTTAAAATTTCCGTTCGTCCGAAACGACATACGCACGACACGAAAAGCCATCAATTTCTAATTAAATACATACATACATACGTACTTATCACATCGCAGCGTTCATTAAAATATTGGAGAGTTTTTCGATTTTGGTATATGCATTGTTCTTGAAAGGATAAAAATGTATCCAATTATGAAATCTGTGGAAATTTTATTGTGTCACTGGAGAAAATTAGTAAATTAATGAACAACTATTTGATTGCATTACTGAATGAATGAATGAATACATTAATTAATAAATGAGGTTCCTTATTGTACCACTATAGTCATGGGAGCTAACGGGCCCATGATGAGTTGGCCACGATGACTCCGACTAACAGTTAAGAGTTTCAAGGCGATAGATGAGGGCAGCAAACCCCGCCCACCGCCCGGGCAGTTATAACGACGAGGGTCGTCTTGTCTGCCCGGGATGTCATGCTACGACAACCCTGCGCGTACCAGAAGGGTAAAACGCGCAGGGGGTGAAATAGGGTAAACCACCCCCCCCCCGTACCGCCCCGAGAACCCATTTATTCGAACATATAAAAGGTATTTACAAAGAAAAAATAAAAATTTACAAAATATTACAAAATCTACCGAAAAAAAAACAACAATAGCGTAAATTTAGGAGCCGGTAAGCGGGGTAGAGGACGCTCTAGAACAAAAGACTCCGACTAACAGTCGGGGGAGTCTGGAAACTGTATTGTTTCCTATAGAGCGGGGGTGGTTGCGTACCTTACGGCGACTGCTCTTGAAACGACCATTGGCCATCCGATCCCGGGTAAGAGGCGGGCAAAGGACGCCATGGTCCGCAATAGATTCGGTATACACCGTTTCACCGCTTCGTAAGGGAGAGGATTGCGCAAGCGACCTCGAACTCGGAACCAATCGAGAGACCGGAGAAATCTGGTCACAGTTGGAAGTAAGGGCGCGAGTGTCGGGCCCGCCAGGTAATCATTACTGGCTATCTCGCGGTAAGGCGTTGGTCTCTTAAGGGTTGTGGCGTAGCTAGACGGCGGATTGTTTTTGTCCAAAGTCTTCTACGCTCACTCCAGGGAGATGGAACGACTAATCGTTAAAACTCCCTGTGGTGACGGGCTCGCCCGTTGTAGTCGACAACCCAAGTTGTACCATTATAGTTTATTTTTGTCGGCCCAACAGGCGACCTAGCCACTGTGCCATGGCCCGGTGACACAGTGGTTAGGTCGCCTGATCTTACATTGTAAGGTTCCGGGTTCGATTCACAGCTGGGTTACCATTTTCCGTTGAGATGAAGTTAACGGAATTGCATGCAATAATAATCATTAGGTAATAAGAAAGAATTCATAAAAAGTCGATATCGTTAGAATTTTTACACAAAATCGACCAAAAAATGTGTGGCGGTTAAACGATGAATTTCGGATTTGCATTGATTAAACATTGCCATTTTCTATTATTAATTTAGATTGAATTTCTTATATTTAATTGTTTAATTTTTAATACATAATATATTGAATTATAAATAACTAGCTGCGCCCAGCGGTTTCACCCGCGTGGTGATGAAAAATTGTGATAATGATGATAGAAAACCATATATCTTTATAAATTATAGCCTATATGTTATTGTATATAAATTATAGCCTATATGTAAAGTTTCATCAACATCCATTCAGTAGTTTTTGCGTGAAAGAGTAACAAACATCCATACATACATACAAATTTTCGCGTTTATAATATTATTAGTAGGATAGTAGGATAGAATTTAAATTTCGAATGTCAATTTCTTAGATTTTTTCCTACTTACTTGACAGTTATCGTTATATTTTAGATAATTCACGCTATATCTTTATAAATTATAGCCTATGTGTTATTCTGATGTGTAAGCTATATTATTGTAAAGTTTCATCAAAATCCATTCAGTAGTTTTTGCGTGAAAGAGTAACAAACATCCATACATACATACAAACTTTCGCGTTTATAATATTAGTAGGATTAGTAGGATAGTAGGATAGAATTTAAATTTCGAATGTCAATTTCTTAGATTTATTTCCTACTTACTTGACAATTTATCGTTATATTTTAGATAATTCACGCTACATCTTTATAAATTATAGCCTATGTGTTACTCTGATGTGTAAGCTATATTATTGTAAAGTTAGATCAAAATACATTCAGTAGTTTTGCGTGAAAGAGTAACAAACATCCATACATACATACAAACTTTCGCGTTTATAATATTAGTAGGATATCAACGTGTTCTTCTATCTATATTATTGATATAATCAGAAGAAAACTCCTAGGGATTGTCCGCAGAGTGAGTCCAATGAATGATGATTTTCAAAAGAAATGTCGTTGTTTAGATGATCTAAATATCGATGATTTGAAAACGCTATTTTTCGACCATCGATGTTTCCGTTACGATGTTAGTATCGATGGAACCAACTAGTCCCAAGTCTCTACGTTCATCCCACGGCTGAAAGAACGATCATATATAGGTATACCAGCCTGGGGTGATAGGTTCGCCCGTTGTAGGTGACAACTCACAAAATAATCAATGGTCGGAGTATTAATAATCAATGGGTTTCAGTGTGAGGTATCAAAGTAGAGGTGTCGACGGTAGGATATATTTAGAATGGATTGTATGTGTGTATGTGTTTGGATGTTAAAAGAAAGAGAGAGGTAGAGAGAGAGATGATAACAGAGAGAAAAATAAAACATAATTTCAGGAAAAAAATGGAGGCGAATTTCATTCAGTAACAAAACGTGCACAACAATCTTAAAAACAAGTTTTATAGAAGTTTAAAACAGTGTTCAAAAAGGTGTTAAAAGTATTGTACAACAGTGCACAAAACAGTGTTTAAAAATGAAGGACTTGATCCAAATCTGGAACCGCGTCGCCGGCCGGACCTACGACGCGGTCAACGTCCAAAGTTCAAAAGACCATAAGCCCAATCATTTGGACCAGGGACCGCTGGACACATCGGCACTCGAGGCCAATTTCTCAGAATGTGAAACTCTAAATGAAAAGCTCGAAAATGACTCTTTTACAAATAGAAGAAACGCCATAGTCAACCGACTCTTCGAGAGGAGAAGGACCGGACACCTGGCAAGGTTACCTAAAAGTGAGTGTTGCTTTTATAATGCTTTATTCTTTATTCGCTTAATTCTTAAGAAAAGGCGAGCTAATTACCTGCAGCCAATATTTTCGAGCTAACCTATACAATTGTATAAACATTCTTCGCGCGTATATGCTATGAGACATCACTTATAGAAAGAGTTTGACAAATACAAAAAAATTAGGGGTATTTTTAAGCTATTGCATAGCTTTTATCGCGGGCCTAGCAGCGCGGCGACCGAATGAAGAAATTTCTTAACGAAAATTAATGATTTTAAACTGATAATTACGTCTAAACGAGTACTGCTTACGATTCAAAAAAAATATATGTTAAACAAGAACATTTTCCTAATATTCTTAGCTTTGAATATTTTAGATTTTGTTTATATTACATAGTGTAATTAATTTGTGAAATTAGGTCTAACCGAACACAAAAACGACTACTACGCAAATACTATCTGGCGTATTATTATGAAACCTGCACCATTTTAAAGATAATTTAATTATCTATCTTTTTATCTACGAATTTTTTCGAATAATCCGGTTTTTTTGCTTTACCGAATAAAAAATTCGTGCGCGGCCCTCTATCGGAAGACGTTTAAATTATTCCGAATCATTTGCTTCCGCAGCCGCAAATGATTCGGAATAATTTCAACGTTTTCCGATAGAGCGCAGTTATCTGATAACAGAAAAAATAAAATAAATAAATAATTATAATTGCATGAGTTGTAAAAAAGGCTATGCAATAGCTTTACCGCGGCAGTCCCCGAGTGCCACACGTATTATTTTTTTATACATATATATGGGGTGATTTTTACTGCACGGGCATTTTTTTAGTAGGTTGCCTCAGTACAACGAAATTAGCAACGTTTGATAAAACAAACTGAATAAAAAAAAAAAAAACAAAAAAATATTTTTCATCTAATTTGTTTTGTTTTAATAATATAAAAAGCTGTGATCACGAAGCGCTATCTAGCGGTATGTAAAATGTCGCTAATATTGTTTATATACGTTATATTACCTGCCGCTAGATGGCGCAGCGCGCTCAAACGCTTCTCAAACTTTTATTTACCAGTCAACTTCTTCACATTTTTAAATTAAAAAAATCAATAAAAAAAATGTTTTTTGGCATTTTTCATTTTTATATCGTTGTACTGATTCATCCCCTAAAAAAATGCCCGTGCTGTAAAAACACATTAAATAATTGTATAGGCTAGGTTGAGTTTTTAGTCAACGGCATCCTTGAAATCGGTGAATTAGCTTTTAATACACAAACTGTTTTTTTCTGCTCAGGCATTTTTTAAAGAGGAATAATCAATACAAAGAAGTGATCTATCGGAAAACGTTGAAATTATTCCGAATCATTAGCGGCCGCGAAAGCAAACGATTCGGAATAATTAAAACGTCTTCCGATAGAGCGCCGCGCACGAATTTTTTATTCGATAAAGCAAAAAAACGGATTATTCGAAAAAATTCGTAGATAAAAAGATAGATAATTAAATTATCTTTAAAATGGTGCAGGTTTCATAATAATACGCCAGATAGTATTTGCGTAGTAGTCGTTTTTGTGTTCGCTTAGACCTAATTTCACAAATTAATTACACTATGTAATATAGACAAAATCTAAAATATTCAAAGCTAAGAATATTAGGAAAATGTTCTTGTTTAACATATATTTTTTTTGAATCGTAAGCAGCACTCGTTTAAACGTAATTATCAGTTTAAAATCATTAATTTTCGTTAAGAAATTTCTTCATTCGGTCGCCGCGCTGGCCTAGGCCCGCGATAAAAGCTTATGCAATAGCTTAAAAATGCCTGTGCAGTGAAAACACCCCATATTTACTTGTTTGAGTTAAGTAGTAAATTTTTGAAAATGGAATTACCAAAAATAAAAAAAAATTACATTGATCATTATTCTCCGTAATCTTTCATATTCTTTCGTCGATTTTCATATGTCCGATAAAACTATGTATTACGATGGCGATGTTATTAAGCTTCCTTTAAATAAAACGACAATGTTGATAAATTTGTTCACAAACAAGATTACTTTATGAAACATCGTCGTAGTGCTTGGTCATAGATACGAGTATGTTGCTTGTTGTAGTAATGTTTATGTACAGGAAATTGCCTTCCCGATTGCCTTGATTTGTATTATAGTTAGTTGGTGGGTAATAGCATGAAGTTCATAAGAATTCATATCATTTCGCAACGTGCGTCAATTGACTTAGCAATTACGCGAAGACTATAGTTAGCCAATTATGTATTACTATAATCTTACAGTTATTATTTGGCTGTATCTGGGCGGTTGGGAGACATGCCAATGGAAAATAACAAACTACATGCTGATCAGCATATTTGAAAGCAAATCGTGTTTTGTATTGCACAAGAATTGATACCTAATCATTGTGCGTAGCTTTGCTTTTTAGGGTTTCGTATCGAATTTTATTAAACGTTTGTCGCTGTGCATCAAAGGGATATTTTAAGTACTAATCAAAGTTCATGCCTAGAAAGAGTTCGATTATGATCATTTGTATTAATTACATATTAAGCCATATCCCAATTTATTAAAATTATTCTCAAAAATCTTTGTCAACTCGATTTTACGCCACTCTGTATTGTATTATGTAATATAGTAGACTAAGGGTGAATTGCACCAACCAGCCGGTTAGAAATTTTCGCCAACGACTTTGCTTATCGACTTTATTTATTAAATAATTATTCAGTTGAATTAAGTCCCTGGCTACTTGCCGGGGACTTAATTCAACTGGTTGTGTCACCCCAACAAGGTTGGGGTGACACAACCTATTTTTAAGCTATTGCATAGCTTTTATCGCGGGCCTAGGCGAGTGCGGCGACCGAATGAAGAAATTTCTTAACGAAAATTATTGATTTTAAACTGATAATTACGTCTAAACGAGTACCTACTGCTTACGATTCGAAAAAAATATATGTTAAGGACATTTTTCTAATATTCTTAGCTTTGAATATTTTAGATTTTGTTTATATTACATAGTAGGTATAATTAATTTGTGAAATTAGGTCTAACCGAACACAAAAACGACTACTACGCAAATACTATCTGGCGTATCATTATGAAACCTGCACCATTTTAAAGATAATTAAATTATCTATCTTTTTATTAACGGGTTTTTCGAATAATCCGGTTATTTTGCTTTATCAAATAAAAAAATCGTGCGCGGCGCTCTATCGGAAGACGTTTAAATTATTCCGAATAATTTAAACGTTTTCCAAAAAAGCGCAGTTATCTTATATCAGAAAAAATAAAATAAATAAATAATTATAACTGCATAAGTTGTTAAAAATGCAATAGCTTTACCGCGGCAGTCCCCGAGTGCCACACGTATTTTTTAATTTTTGAGCTTTCAACTGTCACGTTACCTTTTTTTTTCGTTGGCAAACAGTATACCGCACAAATGAGGATTGAATTTCGTTTTCTTGAATTTCTTTCGTGAATATCGGGACACCCAGTAGTACTTATAGTATTAAAATTCTGTGAAAACCTAAGCAAAAATGTGATGATTGATTAACGTCCTGTATTTGATGCACTATTTCTTATATACTTTTTTACAAAGTGTGTTCTTAACACGATACTTGAATCATACAATCTTTAAATATAATTAAAAAAACAAATCAAGTGTAGATGATTTTGCTCTTTCCTTTTACACTCAATTAATAATAATTAATATGCTGTTTAACCCTTATTAAAATTCTGACGAAACGTACAAACGCAGAATGTTGCTGTCGTCATATCAAACTAAAAATATAAATTTCACGATATCCTAATGTGATTTACAAAAATAAATATGTAAAATGAACTTACCCTTTTGTACGATTGGGTAATGACGCACGCGTGATAGTAATATTATTTTCTCTTAGTGTGAATACCAGTCCTTTAAGGCAATCTTTTTTTTCTTCCTATATTAATTTTTATTTTATAACTATAATACTATACACGACATACCCTTCGAGTACCGGCATAGTTTTATGGCAGACCGCGGTAATTTATTAGAATTTCTTGCAATATCACCGCGCTCGACAAAAAGTACTATAACTATGGAAGTACTATAGTTAAGGCCTTTTCGAACTAGTAACACCCACCCTTCATCAAGCCATCTCTAAAACTATGGAACCATCCTTCCTGAAATCTAAAATCACTCGATTAGACCTTAAATCAATTGAAATAATAATAAAAAACGATTAATTGTATAATAACCGGCTTATGACGTTTCTTAAAAACTATATAACATTACATTACATTACATTTACGTCGTGTCCAATTGGCGGCTAAAAACCGCTCTTGGACGTGTCAAAATATTTGTGTTTCAAGTAGTCAGTCTCATTACTACTTTAATCTTTACTTAACATACATATATTATTTTAAAAAAAATGTATGGTATCTAAGAAACTTTGAAGCCTACTAAAAGTTATTCGTCGTAGAATCGTATTACAAAACAAATTAAATCAATAATTCTAATAGCTACCTACTAAACACACAATAATTAAAATTGTCAGTTAAAAAGTTGAATAATCAAAGCAGAAGCCTAACAATTGAAATAGGCAATAAATCGAATATATACAAAAAAAACTGTACATAGTAACATCCAAAGTAGTAAGTTAATTGTTAAATAATCAAATTAAAGCTAAATCTTACATTTAAATACTAAAAGTACATATATAATTATCATTCAAATTGGATATTTGCAAAGTCATGGCCCTCGAATTCGGTCAGATTATAGAAAGGGTGGTCTATCAGCATCTCCTTAATGTTTTTTTTTAAATTGTTTGTCCTCCAGTTGTTTGATAGTGGTAGGAAGTAAATTGTAGAATTTAATGATAAGTAGCTCTTCTGTACTTTTGCTAGTCTTGTTCGGGGCACGCATAAAAGGGAATTACCGCGTGTATGGTGAGAGTGAATGTCCGCTCTAGTTGCGGTTTCTGTTAGGTGCTGTCTGGCATACATTAAGCACTGGTATATGAAAGCCGAATACATGGTCATTATCTTTGCCTTACTGAAGTATGCTCTTCATGAAGTCCCGGGCGTTACCTGATACATGCTGCGCGTTCTAACAGGTTGAACAATTAAAAATAAATTAATAGTTAAAAAAAACATTGACAACACGCTTAGCGGCCAACTATACGACACCATTACTTGTAGTACTTTCCACGCACCATTACATCTACATTACTTGGTATGCGCATCATTACTTCGCACCAACCAAAGTTCATTCCAAGACTTTTCTAAGAAGTCCAAACACAGCTATGTTACGATGATCCATCATGAAGGTTCAGTTCATATCTTCCGACTCCATCATCAGATCAGGTCGACAGTACCATATTATTGTATTGTCTACAGAACTACATACAGCTGCCAATTTTCATGACGCTACGATCCTTGAAAGATGGTTAAATTAGTTACCTTGTATTCCATTACATAGTTAGTTACATACAGGTCGACCTAATAAAAGCGTGTTAAAAAATAAATGTTTTTTTAAAGGTTGGTATAAGGACGCCACAATCAATATTAGTCAGCCAAAAAAAGAAAATTAAAAGCTTGATATACTCTTATTGTAATGAAAGGAAAATTTCTATGGACTGGGAAGTTTTATCTTAATGTGGAGTATTTACAAAGAAATTAAAGAAAAATATTTAAAAAAAATATATATTTGACAGTTTTTTGTGTATAATGCATAATATAGTATGTGTTATATAATAAAGAATAATATAATAAAGAATAATATAATATATTTATTTAACAGGTAAAACATACAGCGCTACAAAAAATATTACAATTACATTAAATACAATATTTCTGGCCGATGACATGCTTTCAACAATAGTTTTAGTTAGTTAAGTCTCCAATATAGCTGGGGATTTAGTGCGATGTACCCTGCATTTTGTGATAAAAGGCTCATACTTGGCACAATTGTTCCATAGGTGGTCCTGAGTGGATTTAGACCGGGTGCCATCGGCGACCACCCCGGGGGCGGCGGGGGGAGGGGGTGGAAATTTGATTCCGCCGCGCGTCACTTTGAGCCCTATATCTCTCAGACTATAGATACCAGGGAAAGTAGAATATCATTTTCGGATAATTCAGTAACGACAAATTCATTTTGAGAAGAAAAAAAATACCTATTCATAGAAAAAATATGAAATAATTGGTAAAATCCAAAAATCGTTGACATCTTTTTTTTACTTATATGAAGTTTACTTTTTAACCATAGGATATATCGGTCTGCAAAAAATATATTCTGAAAGCCACACTTACCTAAATTACAGATATATACTTTTTATTAGACTGGTATTGCAAAATGTGAGTGAAAAAAAATATAACTCATCGCACGGCAGACCGGCGTATTACGTTCGTTACATAGAGACGGGCATCGATCCAAGTAAGATAAGTACTTATCGGATTATTTAGTTTCTGCGATAGGCCAGTGAGTTAAAAACAAGAAGTAAAATCGTTATTATTATTATTATTACTATATTATTATTGTTTTTTTCTATTTAATAAAAATAATTCATCATTCACACACCCTAAGTATTAATTTGGAAAAAATAATAATTAGTAATATATATGATACAAGAATATACCTACCCATACTTACTTAATTGCTAGAAGAAACTATTAAAACACTGAAAAAAGGCTATTCTTTCGAATGTCCATTTTCAAATTTCTCATTTAATTTTAGGTGAAACATGGAAAAAAACACAACAAAAAAAACAAAAAAACAAAACAACACCCTCGCTCTTCGTGGCCCTATAAGTGAAAAATGTATGGGCTATGACTTTACAAATTTTATACCAATTTAGATGATGAATTTGTACTTTTAGTTTTTAAATGATAAACTTTAAATCTTATTATTTAACACTTTACTGACTACTTTGTATTCAAACCTATTCGAATTATTGACTATTTCAATTATTAGGCGTCTATGTTGATTATTTACCTTTTTACTGACTATTTTAGTTAGTATGATGAGTAGCTATTAGTAGGTACCCATTCAAAATATTAACTCTTTTAATAAATAAGCGTTCATTTTGTTTTGTAATAAGATTTTACAATAAATAGCTTTTAGTAGGTTCCAAAGTTTCTGAGATACTATTTTTCCAATCTAATAGCTAAATTCTTAACAACCCTCATAATGTATGTTAAGTAAAGATTAGAGAAGTAATTAGACTACCTAATACAAATATTTTGCCACCTTCAAGAGTGGTTTTCAGCCACCAATTGGACACGACGTAAATGTATGTTATAGACTTAATATATCTTATCTATACTTACTTAATATAAAACAAACATTATAGTTTCTACCTAAGGCAATCGCAATATCATAACAGCAGAGAGATACTGGTGGTGTTTCCCAGTACCTTTGTGCACCCACAGCTCCTCAAGCTGTGTAATTGTGGTAATTTGCACTTCTGCTGCTGGTCTGCGAAGTCAGTATCCATAGTCAGTAGCATAATTTTTGTCAAGCCATGAGCGACAGTGTCAGATACATGCAACATCATTCTTCGTGGTTACGTATCAAGTAACTACGAAGAAACGTACGCGTTGTGTCACGTGTGATATTGGTTAAAATATTTGGTCCATTTATGTTGCAAACTTCCTTGCCGTTATCAGAGCAAACAATCCTTCCTTAAACAATTGTTCATAATCAAATTGGCCTAAACTTTAGGTAGTTTCGTCGTAACAGTGACCCGTGTCCTTTGAACGTTTTCCTCTGTTAATATTTTTTATGCTTTCGTTGTTATGTCCCAAACCATATTTAATTTTGAAACCCTGTACGTTCTTTGCAAAGAAATGGTATACATACTGGTGTACCTATTCTCCAAAGTCTTTCTATGGCCAGAACTCAGTATGTGTACTACCTAATACAGATCCATCTAGAATTTTCGCTGAGACTTGTGGGGCGTTTGGAACGGTTGCAGTTCCAAAAATACTGGTAATCGATTTTAGTAGGTCTGACCTTGTTCAGACCTACGATCGCAAAGAACAAAGAAAGTGCTAGAGGACTGGCTTGGTTTTCTTGGGCCAAGAATGAATTGAGATCTTCTACTCTGTGCTCACAGGTTGCAAAATAAAGTTTGCTGAATAGACTGTATCTAGTCATTCTCAAGGCCTCTTATCATTGCTTTCGTTTTGCTCTCACTCTTTTTTATGTGTTTTAATAACTTCTATATTTATATTGTGTATATACTTGTTGTATAAGGATATATTACTAAGTTTGGTTGGATCCAGTAAACTTTTTTTTAGAGTTTGTGTGTAATCTTCCTTCACAAATGCTATGTATTTAAGAGCAATAGCTTTATAAGATCAATAACTCTTTGCCACTTTTTCTATCTCGAATACTGCTTTTACAACTTCAGTACATAGAAGTCTGGACACTGTTCGACAAAAAGATTTCCTGGTGTATTTATTGTAGCTACCGGTGATTGCAGGTCTAAAGTTCTTCTTATTTGCGGCAGTGTTAGAAAGATGGCTGCCGTGTTCTTCTGTTGCGCTGTTCTCCGTAACAAAATACAAAACATCCTGCTCAAAACTGTAAACGGTATCTACCAATTCAGGTCCAGCGAGAAGCCACTTAGTCAGGGTTTTCAGTCAAACCAATCAATTCTGTGATGTGTAAAATAATATTATGTTGTATAATGAAGAAGTAATCACAAACTATTTAGCGTAAAGATGAACGCAAGAGTAAAAATAGGTCCTACCTACCTCTCCTTTTATTATGGCATTCATTTGCTCATGTGCTTGGTCCATAGCCATCCCCGTAAGCTTACGATAGCATTTTCGATCCAGAAATTACACATTTTCAAAATGCTTTAATAATTCTCCGCGCGGCAGACAAATTCTTTCACTGTTTACTACTGAACTGAGTGGGTCGACCAAAAGGTCCACCCACTCAGTTAGGTACGGTGTGTGAATGATGAATTAGTTTTATTAAATAGAAAAAAACAATAATAATATAATCATCATACTAATTATTACTATTGTAGCTGTTATTTTCAATATACTAACCTATCGCAGAAACTAAATAATCCTATAAGTACTTATCTAACTTCGCTCGATGCCCGTATCTACTTAGCAGGCGTAATATACCGGTCTGCCGTGCGAAGAATTATATTTTTTTCACTCACTTTTTACTATGGAAGTCTAATAAAATATATACTGGGGTAATAAGGATAAGTGTGGCTTACGGCATATATTTTTTAAATACTGATAACTCTTATGGTTAAAAAGTAAACTTTGAATATGTAAAAAAAAGATGTGAATGATATTTGGATGTTACCAATTATTTCATATTTTTTCTATGGACTGGTATTTTTTTTCTTCCAAAAATGAATTCTTTATCATTGAGTTACCCGAAAATGATGTCCCACTTGCCCTAGTACCTATAGTCCGAGAGATATAGGGCTCAAAGTGACGCGCGGCGGAATCAAACTCCCACCCCCTCCCCCCGCCACCCGCGGGGTGGCCCCCGATGGCTCTCGGTTTAAATCCACTCAGGACCACCTAAGGAACAATTGTGCCAAGTATGAGCCTTTAATCACAAAATGCAGGGTTCCCATACAAACTGTTGCACTAAATCCCCAGCTAAATACGCACAGTGCATTCTGTGGGGGTTGGGAGGGGTAAACGAAAGGAAAAGGAAATAATGGGTGTCAATAGATTTTAAGTAATAATGTGCGGTACAAATAATAAGAAAGATTTAAGAAAAATTTAAGAAAAATTTGAAAAATTTGAAAAATTAAGAAAAATAAGAAAAATTTACTCCATTATATAAACCTATCATATACAGTTAAAGAACAAAGCATGAAAAACCAAATAGTCCCTAAGACATAAGTATCTCATGAGAAATGTCTATGTCGCATTTTCGATTAATTTTAAGTATATCCTTTGCTTAAATTTATTCTCTTTCATGTTAAATAGGTCGATATTCTGGAAATGATTATCGTAAGTTGACATTAAGCGGTACATGATGGAGTTCTGGGCATACCTAGTACGGACGCGCGGAACTTACCCGAACGAAGGTACGGGAAAAGCGAGCCACGCGTGGTGGAACGTGAAAAGATAGATTATGTATGAAATACGGGTTGTCCACGTTGTTATGGATAACTTTGTGTAATAATACCATGTCTGCCGTGGTACGGCGGTTCTCCAACGACGTAATATTGAAGTTATTCATCCTCTCCTCGTACGTGTTCAGTCCCAAGCATTGACGGTAGTTTAATTGTCTCATAAATCGTTTTTGGACGCTTTCTATTCACTCCTTACATACATGATATTGCGGATTCCAGATCGAAGATGCAAACTCTAATACGCTGCGGATGTATGCAAAATAAAGGGTTTTGAATACAGTAGGGTCAGAGAACGACTTAGAGACCCTACTAATAAAGCCCAAGGTTTTTACGCTTTACTGACAATACCTTGTATGTGTTCGTCAAATGTCAATCGGTGATCGAGTTGAACGCCAAGGTCGCGAATGCTCAAGAATGCTAAGAATAATACTGATGGAATGGTTGCATTTGAAGCAGTTTCATTTAAGATTCTGATATTGTTTATTACAAACACCCAAAAATATATGCTTTTATACTCACCGATTTGACTACAACATGTAAATGTATTATTGTATAGCAGTATAATTGTATAATTGTTTATTGTTTAAAGTTTATTGTTTTTTTTAAATTTGAAAGTTTGAAATCTTAAATAGTTAAATAACGGTTTGAGAAGCGTTTGAGCATGCTGCGCCATCTAGCGGTAGTTAATACGTCGTAAATAAACAATATCAGCGACATTTTACCAACCGCTAGATAGCGCATCGTAATGATAGCTTTTCATACTTTTTTAAAAAAAATAAAAGTTGCTTACTTTGTTGCACTTAGTTGTAGCCACAAGAAAATTGTCCGTTCAGTAATAACATTCCGTATATCAAGAATACATATAAAATTATGTCAAGAATTTAAATCAATCTAGTGATTTTCATTCGTACTATTTTAGACTGAGGTTAGTAAATAATTCTTGTCATAACCGGTAGATGGCAGCATTTATATTGAATAATAAATATAATAAATGGAACGCCTCAGAGCGAGGTAACGCCGCATGAGTCATGTTTTTTGGGCGTGCAGCAGGCTCCATCGATTTATAAGACGTTGTCACGTCAATAATAATATAATAAAGGATTTGTTAAAGGGATGACTTTAAAGAAAATAATAATAAAACTCTTTTACGTAGTGACAAAGGAGTCCCTTGATCGGATATGGGGTATGTTCTACGTTTATACGAAATGGGTTGAATGCGTCCGACTTACGGAGATAGTACAGTAGAACTCCAATTATCCGAACTTCGACTATCCGAATCGCAGAAGTGAGAGCCAGGGTAGAACGCTGGCCTGTGGGCCAGTCTCCCTTAGTAGTCAACCTTCGGCCGCTCCTGGACGGTTTGCGCACCGTGCGGCATCAGCCAATCGATTATGCACTACGACTAAAAGCCGGGGGAGTCTGGAAACAGTAATGTTTCCGATACAGCGGGGGTGGTTGTTAATCTTATGGCAACTGCTCTTGAAACGCCCCTTCGGCCACCAGATCATGGGTGAATAAGCCGGGCAAAGGATGCCGTGGCCCGCGATAGATTCGGTTGACACCGTATCACCGCTTCATAAGGGAGAGGCCTGCGCAAGCGACCCTCGATCCTGTAACCAGCCAGGAGGTGGGAGGTATCCTGAAGGTTAATTCCAGACGGATATATACTTCCAAACTGGTAGTCAGTTTGGAAGGATAAAGCTGCCTGCTGGGTAGCTTTCCCGGTGCCTCGACCTAAGGCGTTGGCATCTGACGGGCAGGTGTCGTAGCTACTGTGGATTATTTTCGTCCCAAATCTTCTGCGCTCACCTCACGGGAGACAGAACGATACATTTCGTTAAAACTTCCCGAGGTGACGGGTTCGCTCGTTGTAGTTGACAGCTCCAGTTATGTGAATCGCTGATTATCCGAAATTAGGACAGCAAAAACTAAGAGGGAAACGTATCAATAAAGGCAACAAAAAACAAAGATTTAGAAGATGCCGTTTTCAAGTGGTTTTGGAAGCAACGTTATATGGTTTGAATTCTACTATGTAAGTTTGAATTGTACGTACCGGTAAATTACACAGAGAGGAGATCGCATCTATTGTTTAATGTGCCGTACCACCGTACAAATATTTTTGTAAACAGTGGGAAGGGTTATAGCTCTTCTTAATTTCTTACCCACAGAAATAGATATATTTTGTATATCTCTTTAGCAGCAAAAAGGCAACTCCCTGCTATCGTTACAATAGTTGCTAAATCGTTACAATAGAGATTGAAGAGGAGAGGTCCTAATGTTGAGCCATGAGGCACACCGATGTTTACTATTTCACATCTCGATTGCTCTGCCTTTTCCTCAATTCCATCAATTATTTTAATCTCCACTACTTGCTGCCTATTTTGTGGGTTCGATTTAATGAGTGAATTGGCCACTCCTCTAATTCCGTAATGGTTTAGCTTGTCTACCAAGGTATTGATGTTTATACAGTCGAATGCTTTGCTTAGATCGCAGAACAGTCAGCTGAAAACACCTTCTTGTTTCGACTGTTCTCAATCATGAAACATACAGACAACGCGGCATCCTGTGTAGGTTTTTTTTTTTGCCCGGAATCCATATTGACTGTCTGAAATGACCACAAATTTTTCAAGGAAGCCATTTAGTCGTTTTTCGATGACCTTCTCCAAAATTTTTGAGAAATTGCTCAGTGGGGCTACGGGTCGATAATTTTCTACGCTCGTGGGAATGCCCTTTTTAATATATCGGTGTAATCTTGGCTACTTTATGACAATCTGGAAATATTCCCTCTGAAAAGCTTAAATTGTAAAGATATGTTAGACAGGGTGCCAGTACACGTTTATGGATTTCAATTACGCTTACAGGTATATCATCGAGGCCAGTTGATTTTTTGTTCTTTGGAGAGTCGATGAATTTTTCTATTTCTTGATTGTTGATCGATAGTTTGATCCTTATTAAATGTAGTTTATATAGAACTCTTTGGATGCTTTCTATTTTTCTAGTTTTCATATATTTTTGTTCTTGAATTGCTGATTTTCTACGTTTTCTCATTATTTCTGTTGTTTTTAAGCTATTGCATAGCTTTTATCGCGGTCCTAGGCCAGCGCGGCGACCGAATGAAGAAATTTCTTAACGAATATTAATGATTTTAAACTGATAATTACGTCTAAACGAGTACTGCTTACGATTCGAAAAAAATATATGTTAAACAAGATCATTTTCCTAATATTCTTAGCTTTGAATATTTTAGATTTTGTTTATATTACATAGTGTAATTAATTTGTGAAATTAGGTCTAACCGAACACAAAAACGACTACTACGCAAATACTATCTGGCGTATTATTATGAAACCTGCACCATTTTAAAGATAATTTAATTATCTATCTTTTTATCTACGATTTTTTTCGAATAATCCGTTTTTTTTGCCTTATCGAATAAAAAATTCGTGCGCGGCGCTCTATCGGAAGACGTTTAAATTATTCCGAATCATTTGCTTCCGCAGCCGCAAATTATTCAGAATAATTTCAACGTTTTCCGATAGAGCGCAGTTATCTGATATCAGAAAAAATAAAATAAATAAAACAAATAAATAATTATAATTGCATACCTAAGTTGTTAAAAATGCTATGCAATAGCTTTACTGCGGCAGTCCCCGAGTGCCACACGTATTTTTTTATTTTTCTAGTTTTTATGTCTTTGTTATTATGAATTTCTATATTTTTTTCAATTATTAGTTTTTTATAGACTTTTAGTAAT
Source organism: Micropterix aruncella (assembly GCA_944548615.1). NCBI lineage: Eukaryota > Metazoa > Arthropoda > Insecta > Lepidoptera > Micropterigidae > Micropterix > Micropterix aruncella. Next base: position 14,859,138 of record OX155975.1, on the reverse strand, counting down.
TTATGAGTAATTTGAAATGTAATTTTATTTGTAGAAATACCAATTAATAAATTTACTATACTTTACTTTACATTACTTTATCTCATGTTTATCATAATCTGTCTTCTATTTAGTTTTATATCTTTATGTTTTTTTCTTGTTCAATGTTAGCATTAATTTATTTATGTAGTCACTTATTTTTAGACTGACACTCTAGCTTTAATATTCAAGGGCGAATTGGATTCATCTGTAATGCCCTTGAATACTATTTGAAACTAATAAATAAATGAATAAATAAATAAATAATGGTAGACCTAATTTCGGGTCCGATTCTTTGTGAAAAAAGGTAAGGTCTTAGCTCAGAAACTTGGTTGTTCGTCCTTAAGGCAAGTAACGGCTGGCTAAGAAAGTTATATGTTTGTATGTTCTGGCTAAGAAAGGTATACGTTATGTATATATTTTATAAATTATATCGATTTACAACTTGGAGAATAGCGTAGTGTCGTAAACGAAAAAATACGTTACTTGTATAACGATTTCATAAAACAGCCTTGAATTACTCATCCAAATTAGAGTGGTTATTGAGATCCGAATTAATTAGATTTAGCAATGCTAGTCGACTTTCGTCTTTTAAAAAAATTATGTCAAGACTTTCGCAAATATTATTAAATAACTGGTGGTGACATTCATTACTCAATTTACTGCAGAGTTGCACATACAATAATAAATAACAAATATTACACGTTTTAACTGCATGCGTAGATGTGGCAATTACTAATAAAAACTGTCCTAACAGTTGTTTCTATTATGGTAATAAAGTGTAATGTAATGTAATGTTCAGACATTTAATTTCGCAGGGCGATGGCCACTCAGTGCAGTAAAGCGAATTATAAATAACGAAGGTTTATTAATAAAGAATTTGAATTTGAATTCAAATCTATGCCTAATCGCATAGTTTGGGCAAAGACCTTTCTTAGGCAAAAATCTTTAAACACAAGAAAAAAGCTCTTTTTTTTTAAAAATTCACGCAAGAAGTAATTTTGATAGAAACATGTTTTTATTTTGATAAATCAATTTTATTATTGATTCGTAGGGTTATGTATGGAATGGCTAATCGGCTAAATGGCCTTAACGGCTTTGCCCAACACAAAAGTTTTGTAATGTGTTCAGGTTTCTTCTATGTATGATTTCCGTTTCTTTATTTCATCATAATTTCTAAACGCTTGAACCGATTTAGAAGTGTGTAGTATTGTTAGAAACGTTATGTCATCTTAAGTGTCATAGGGTGCTTTAACTGTACACATATTACGTAAGTAGTTGTCTAAATGTCCAAGAATCCCAATAAATTAACATAAATATATTGTGTTTAGTGTCGAATGAAAGGCCTGATTGAGCACATTCCGGAAATTTACATCGATTTATAATATACTAGCTGCGCCCAGCGGTTTCACCCGCGTGGTGATGGAAAATTGTGATAATGATGATAGAAAACCATATATCTTTATAAATTATAGCCTATGTGTTATTCTGATGTGTAAGCTATATTATTGTAAAGTTTCATCAAAATCCATTCAGCTGTTTTTGCGTGAAGGAGTAACAAACATCCATACATACATACAAACTTTCGCGTTTATAATATTATTAGTATGATAGTAGGATAGAATTTAAATTTCGAATGTCAATTTCTTAGATTTTTTCCTACTTACTTCTCAGTTATCGTTATATTTTAGATAATTCACGCTAAATCTTTATAAATTATACCCTATGTGTTATTCTGATGTGTAAGCTATATTATTGTAAAGTTTCATCAAAATCCATTCAGTAGTTTTTGCGTGAAAGAGTAACAAACATCCATACATACATACAAACTTTCGCGTTTATAATATTAGTAGGATCGATATATACACATCCACAAATATTCAATAAAAAGCTGTAATATAATATATTTTCTTTTGTTGATATTTTCCATGAATATTTTACATAAAAGAAGCTGTATTTCATTTATACAGCGCTCAATTTCCGTGGGCTTGTTGGCAGAAATCTTAGACTTTAAAAAACTCAAAAAAAAAGGTCAAATTGCCTTAATTAGTATGATCTCTATAACTTAGATGAATTCAACAAGGTTGTGGTTGAGTTTAACATGTAATTATGTAAATGTAATCTATTTATTTGTTGCTGAATAAACTTTTTTTTAATTATAATTATGTTATATTAATATGGATTATTTCTATGTCTTTTACAGCATTTTATTTTAATTTTCTTTTAAAGTAATTTCCTTTTTCTATTTTGTTATCTTAGTAGTACTCTTGTGCTGATTATTCTCGAAAAACCTATTGTTTTTTTTTTAATATTGACTACCTATTATTGTATTTTTTTTTCTTATTTGTGATTTTATTTTTGATTATTGAACCATACGCCCCTTTATATAAAGTATATGTACATGTAATGAAGATATTAATAATTGTACGACAGTGAAAAATGACGCATTCCACAGTATGCACTTTTTGGAATTAATAAACTATGACTATGACTGTGAATATATGATCACCAAACCGGGAAATAACCCGTCCAAGAAATGACTAATGCAGAGATTGAACTGTTTCTCAGGATGTATGGAATGCGGCATCGTCTTGTTGAAACCGCATCGTCCACATCCATATCTTGCAATTTGGGCACCATGGATTATCATGGCCCGAGAGCGGGCACCAATAGTTGTTATTGCCTGACCAGCCGCATTTTCGAAGAAGAATGGTCCGATGATACCTCCAGCCCAAAATCCGCACCAATAAGTGAAACGTTGTGGATGCATTTGTTTGTCCGTGCCGTCAACAATCACTCGTGTATTTCCTGAACCACAAGTGCTACAATTTTGACGTTTAACGAAGGCAGCCGAGGGCTAAAATGTATATATGTATATCCGTCTTTATCTCGAAAAAATATTTTAGTGCGTTCACCTTCACCTTCACCTTCACCTTATCGTCGGTTAAAGGCCAGTAAAATAAAATCAATTAATCGTTGAATGGATTATGTTGGTTTGTAATCCATGCACTAACTCTTTTTGCTGTGCGTGGTCAGTAGGCGATCCATTTGTAATAACCTTAAGTTGTCAGCTGTCCCGCTGTCTTTTTTTTCCGTTAGCAACAATTTACAGCACAAATGGCGCAAAATTCAATTCTTGACTGAATTCTGGGGCAGGCTTTAATTTAAAAAAAAAATAGATTGCTCTTTTTTGCTCTTGGTCCAAACATTCGAGTGTGTGTATATTTGCATTTCAGTACATGTGATTGCGAATAACAATATGGCGATAATAGGCCAAGGTGTGTGCTCTTTCCGATTGTTATAATTTCAAAAACACCAAAACTTTTGATTTCATTATCGTATTAAACTTGTTGTAAATATCTGCGTATAATCAGGTCGAATAATAATATTGTTTTCAGGGTTGTCCGTGCCATTGATAATATATGGTAGTGATTTGGCCGAATACCGAATATTCGGCTGCCGAATGTTCGGCGTATTTTTTTTTCTGATTTATTTATTTATTTTATAAGCAAATCAACGTTACAGTTTCTACCAATCCGTTGATATGCAATATACACATAAATATAAAAAAAAATAGAATTCTTACAAGTACATACATAACATGTTTAAATAAGCGTTAAATACAAATACCGGCATTAAGAATAGAAAAACTTACAAACTTACAAACTTACAGTACATAAGAGTGAAAACAGTTTATATTATTCTGCCATAAACTAGTAGCGCAATGCCCACACCTTGAAGAGATGCGGGCTCGCTTTAAAAATATCAAAGTCTGGCGCTGTCGAACATAGCGCATTTATATGCAGCAAAGCTCATGTAAGCAGACTCCATCGACTTAGGTTGGTGCGCGAGGACGGCTCCGCAAAAAGATGTGTGCGTGGCGTGCATAATTGCACGTGACAGGTTATGACCTGTCTCATTGGATGCCACTTTTCTTGACCCGCGGTTCAAAATTAGTTCCTTGGGATTTGTTCAAACGGAAAGAGCAAGACAATTATTTTTTAGAAGCTCTGAAAATGAGTTGTGATAAGTCTAGTAGTATTGAATCTGATGGTGATTCCTACCAATTCGTAAGAAAAGAAAAACCTATGAAAATGATGAAACGATTGAAATACTGTTTCTAAAACTGTTTTGAAGAAGTCGCTATAGATAATATGCAAAATGTTGAGGGTGTGAAGAAAAGTTCTACTGCACATGAGATTGATTTTAAGCTATTGCATAGCTTTTATCGCGGGCCTAGGCCATCGCGGCGACCGAATGAAGAAATTTCTTAACGAAAATTAATGATTTTAAACTGATAATTACGTCTAAACGAGTACTGCTTTCGATTCGAAAAAAATATATGTTAAACAAGAACATTTTTCTAATATACGTAGCTTTGAATATTTTAGATTTTGTTTATATTACATAGTGTAATTAATTTGTGAAATTAGTTCTAACCGAACACAAAAACGATTACTACGCAAATACTATCTGGCGTATTATTATGAAACCTGCACCATTTTAAAGATAATTTAATTATCTATCTTTTTATCTACGATTTTTTTCGAATAATCCGTTTTTTTTGCTTTATCGAATAAAAAATTCGTGCGCGGCGCTCTATCGGAAGACGTCGCAGCCGCAAATGATTCGGAATAATTTCAACGTTTTCCGATAGAGCGCAGTTATCTAATATCAGAAAAAATAAAATAAATAAATAAATATAATTGCTTAAGTTGTTAAAAATGTTATGCAATAGCTTTACCGCGGCAGTCCCCGAGTGCCACACGTATTTTTTGTTTGAAAACTGTTCGCCTAGGTCGGACGGCAGACACTTACATTACATTACATTACATTTTCGTCGTGTCCAATTGACGGCTAAAGACCGCTCTTGGACGTGTCAAAATAATTGGGTTAGGTAGTCGTCTGGTAGTCATCTAATTGGGTTAGGAAGTCTCGTTACTACTCTTTACTGAACATGTGTACATAGGTAGTCAAGAATTAACTACTAGATTGTCAAACTATAAATATAAATAACCAAAATAGCAGCCTATTATTTGAAGTAGTTAGTAACTCGAAAAGATACGTAGTAAAATTATTAATAGTAATATTCAAATTGTCAGTAAAATGTTACATAATCAAATTAAAGCTACGTTCTGCATTTTAAACTAAAAGTACAGATATAAGACCAACTAGAGTTGTCGGCTACTTCGGGCTAGCCCGTCACCTCAGGAAGTTTTAACGATTAGTCGTTCTATCTCCCTGGAGTGAGCGCAGAAGACTTAGGACAAAACAGTCCACCGTCCAGCTCCGACACAAACCCGTAAGAGGCCAACGCCTTAGCCGCGAGATAGCCAGAAGTGTTACCCAGCTGGCTTACACACACGCCCTTACTTCCAATTGCGTCCAGATTACTCCAGTCTCTCGATTGGTTACGAGTTCAAGGTCGCTTGCGCGGTCCTCTCCCTTACGAAGCGGTGAAACGGAGTATACCGAATCTATCGCGGACCTCGGCATCCTTTGCCTGGCTGTTCACCCAGGATCGGGTAGCCGATGGTCGTTTCAAGATCAGTCGCCGTAAGGTCCGCAACCACCTATATTAGTGGCATCACTTATATATGGTACTAGCTGACCAGTGCCCACTTCGTTGGGCGGTAAATACTTTTACTTGTGATGAAATTATGATTGTGATTCGGTTAGTACTGAGTGCTATGATTTATTTCCTGACTGCTAAAAGAAGGGTTATATTTTTACTGTGTATGTATGTATTTGCATGCATGTATGTATGTATGTGTATGTATGTATGTATGTATGTATTCCGCTATATTACCGGGTTTCAAATAATGAATGAAATGATTATGATTGAATACATTATATTTATTTTAATTGTTCAAAACTTCTCTGTATACTATGTATATTAGATGTAATGTTATTATTTGGTACAACACAACCTCACAAACTTTACCTCTTTATAATATTAGTATTGATTAGAGTGAGATTTAAAAATAATGTTTTATATTATTTCGAGACACAATACTTTATAGGTTTGTTTAGGACGTCATGTATTGGTCTACTAACTCTAAGAGAATATTTATCAATGTTTGAAACCATACGCTGTCTATTTTATATTTACGCGCTAAAATTCTATCATACAAATCGTAGTACATCATTGAGCAATTTAATACCCCATATAATCAACGTCCATTCTTGGCTCTAGTATTAATATTACCGAAAATATATTAATATTATTATTCTTTTAATCAATCAAGCAGCTCAAAGTGTTATTATTACATCTTAATAACATCAATTATTTTATATTTTGCTATGGTTTAGTTTCGATCTGTCCTTTCACTTTTCTTAAGTTGTCGAGTTTGTCTTTAAATCGCTTATATCGTTGGCACCTACAACATTGTTGGGAAAACAAATGGGCATTTTGGGCTATTCCAATAGCTGCAAATCTTATACCAATTGAAATATCTCATTATGTAGAACATTTATTACTACAGCGACTGATCTAAATTATGAGCCGTTTCTGAGTTTTATCCTAATAAATATGGCTAATTACCTTTAACCTCTAGGGCCCCTAACACATTCAGTTATTGAATTTTTAATAACTGAACCCTTCGGCTACGTAACAAACAAATTTGGTTGCACATCAGAACACCTTTGGCTACGTAACGACCAATATTGGCGGCTTGCGCACATTAATATTTTTTTCTAATTCGAACGCATCCTAAAATCCATACGAAATATCTTATTATTAGCATAGATACACAGACGGCCGCTAAAATAATTTCGCGCGTCATTGCGCGGATATTTCTGGTAAAATTCCATTGTCAAACATCATCATTTTTTTTTTTCGAGAAATCATCAAAATTTTTATTGGTTTTTATGAGTTAATATCTAAATATTTTGTATGTAAATAAGCAAAACGAAATATTACTTTTGATAGAGAATCTAATAAAGATCACGATGGTATTTACAATTTATAAATAGGATTCCCTATTTTTCCGCAAGTCAAGTTCAAGTTAGAAATGCCGAGTTTTTTTCACTTTTTCGAGTCTCATATTTATTTATAATTATCTAATTGTTTTACAAAATGAAATTTAAATATTATTTATACGAAATTTCAATGCAATCATTGCACAATTATTTTCTTTATGATTGCTATAGTAGTTCCATAGTCATAGTACTTTTTGTCGATCGCGGCGATATTGCGAGAAATTCCAATAAGTTGCCGCGGTCTGCCATGAAATTATGCCGCTACTCGAAGGGTTAAACGAAATCCATCGCAGTATATCCGCGACTATAAACTACATACGTGAGTACAACCTGTATATTCCTTAAAATGCTGGAGTTTGTCAGCAGTAAATGGACAGGAAATACTGGGATATGTTGCTTGAACTCTGAAATGTGCCATGATTTCATTGGCGCTCTGTTTACTGACGTATGTCAGCTGTTCAACATGTGTAGGTGTGAATACTGCTCGCAAGTGTGGAACCCCTCATATGCCATCCATAATAACAGAATCGAGCGCATCCAGACTAAATTCTTGAAATACTTAAACTATAGATTTTACTTCACACTTGACAATTCTTACGGCATCAACGTTCACCACTCGTACAACTTTACTTCTTTTGCTGATCGTAGGATGTACCATGATCTAGTCTTCCTACATAAAATCTTACAACAACAAATTAAACTGCATGGACTTGGTCCAACTAATACATTTCCGGACCCCATCAAGAACGACAAGACAGTCCTCATTGTTCCACATTAGCCGTTGCAATAACAACTACCGTAAGAACTCTTTCTTAAACCGTGTGTGTAGGGTTTACGATGATCGATACGCATCAATAGATATCTTCGCTGAATCGAATATTGGATTCAGAAATTTGTTAAAGAGGGCGATATTTAACACTTAATATTTAAAATTTTATAATAATTATTATTTAAAATTTATTACTTATTATCTACTGTTTGCACTTGTACTTATTCATACCAACGTACCTGTCTCAACTTCAAATATCGTACGGGTAAATTTGTTAAATACGTGGACACCCATCAACATAATGTATTTTTCTTCCTATGTTCCTCCTTCCCTTTCTGGTCCCTCCCTTCCTATCCTCCTTCTTTTGTCGTTTTTTTTTCTGTCTCTTATCATTTAGATAATCTTGATGTTAACATTTAGTGGAAAATTGTCTCTGGTGTAATTTTTATATCTATCTTGTTTGGCTACTTACTTTTATACACTGTTATTTTCCTGAATAAAAGAAAAAAAAAAATAAGTAGGTACACAGTGACCGTACATCATATACTATCTTTCATGGATTTTCACTGCAAATAATATATTTCAAATAAATAATTTGCATGGGGGTTTATGTGTAATTAGCCATATTTAGGAAATTCCGAACTTCAAAACTCCAAAATGGCTCATAATTGAGGTAATTTGTAGTAGTCATAAATACTGTAAATCTTTCCAATGGTAAATACGTTACATTACATTACATTACATTTACGTCGTGTCCAATTGGTGGCTAAAAACCGCTCTTGGACGTGTCAAAATATTTGTGTTTTAAGTAGTAAGTGTCATTACTACTTTAATCTTTACGTTACATACAAATATATTTTTTTTAAAATATACAGTATCTAAGAAACTTTGGAACCTACTAAAAGTTATTCGTCGTAGAATCGTATTACAAAACAAATTAAAGAATAGTCAATGGCTACTAAACATAAAATAATAAAAATAGTCAGTTAAAAAGTTAAATAATCAAAGCAGAAGCCTAACAATTGAAATAGTCAATAAATCAAATATAGGTATACTTACTAAAAACTGTACATAGTAACATCCAAAGTAGTAAGTAATTTGTTAAATAATCAAACTAAAACTAAATCTTAAATTTAAATACTAGAAGTACATATATACTTATCATTCAAATTGGTACAATATTTGCAAAGTCATGGCCCTCGAATTCGGTCAGATTATAGAAAGGGTGGCCTATCAGCATCTCCTTAATGTTTTTTTTAAATTGTTTGTCCTCCAGTTGTTTGATAGAGGTAGAGAGTAAATTGTAAAATTTAATGCTAAGGTATAAGTAGCTCTTCTGTACTTTTGCCAGTCTTGTTCGGGGTACGCATAAAAGGGAATTACCGCGTGTATGGTAAGAGTGAATGTCCGCTCTAGTTGCGGTTTCTGTTAGGTGCTGTCTGGCATACATTAAGCACTGGTATATGAACGCCGAATACATGGTCATTATCTTTGCCTTACTGAAGTATGCTCTGCATGAGGTCCTGGGCGTTAGCTGATAGATGCTGCGCAGTGCTCTTTTTTGCAATAGGAAGATTCTTTTACTGTTTGCGGCATTTCCCCAAAATAGTTACTGTTATTGGAGAGGTGGGCCCGGCGCGCATACATTTTGTCAGCAGTATAAGGAGGGGAAATACTGGGGTATGTTGCTTAAACTCTGTAATGTGTCTCATGATTACACTCTCGCTCTGTTCCCTGACGTATGTAATATGCTAAGGTCAGCTGTCCAACATGGTGTGCCTAGTGACCGTACATCACAATATACTATCTTTTATAGATCTTCACTGCAATAAAATATTTTTAATAAATAATTATCGTTGCGGTTTTCATGTAATTAACCACATGTAAGAAGATTCCCAACTTTAAAACACCGAAACGACTCATAATTGAAGTAAGTTTTGGTAGTTATAAATATACAAGATAAATTCAAGATATTCCTGTATTTGGTCCCCCTAATACAACTTGTACAAGCAAGTGCTTTAGGGAAAATAAATCTGCTGAATCGTACAAGGATAGATTAGCTCTCTTTAAACTCGATAGTCTTGAAGATAGGCGTACAACCTACGATATGATGTTTCTCTACAATGTAATAAACAATATTTATGACAGTGCGTATCTGGTCGAAAAGGTATCTATTCTGGCCTCTCCTCGCATTACTCGGAATCCGCACCTGTTTTATGGAAAGAGTTATAACTCTAATTATACGAAGCATTCCCTAATAGACAGAGCTATGACAACGTATAACGATAGGTTCGGGTACATTGATATTTTTTCATCAGGTAAAAATCACTTTAAGGAAACCATTAAAAAGTCTTATCAGTCCTTTTTCCCCCTATTTCATCTAATGACTATTAATACCTTAAACGGTTTACATGAACAGTTTTGGTAATATTTTTAAAAATATATATTTTAGGTACAAAATATTTAATAATGATTATAATCTTAACGTAAAATTTCATTTTCATTTGTTTTTTGTTCTTTCTCTTTTGTCTATCAATAAATCACTGCTAAAGAAATGTAACTATAAATAAGGTATAATAACAGAGATATGTACTGTATTAACGGTAAATAGTGTTTACATATAATTAGTCATAGTTTTATTGTTATATTTTGTAATTGTTATATATAAACGCTGTTTGTTAACCGAATAAAATAAAATAAAATATATCTTTCCAATAGAAAATACGTTATTGTTATTGGAGAGTTGGGCCCAGCGCCCTTACATGTTTGCCCATTGTTCTTTACATAGATTCAAATTCAAATTCAAATTGAAAATTCTTTATTTATCTACAATATTACATGTATTTTTAAAATTCAAAGCCATCCTAACTAGGCCTCGCCTGTACTAAGGTAGGCTTAATATAAAAAAAGGTATAGTGGTTTTCGTAACTTGCTGTAATACATCTTTGTATATTATTATGTTACATTTGAGAAGTTAGAAATGTTAAAATATTTAAAAAGGTCTCGTACACCTACATCTCTATTCGCAAGTCAAAGACAACCAACCAATCTCGTTTAAATATAAAGCAATCCCTAATTCAAACAAGGGACCCCTTTCTCCACTATGTACTATGTATGTAAGTGGCTTTTATTATTATTTTCTTCATAATCATCCCTCTAATCAATTCTATCAAGAATATACACAAAAAAACTATCAAATATTTTAAAAATATTTACTTTTTACATATTTACTTTTTATTCTCTGTAAATACACCATTTAGGTTAATATAAACTTTCCAAATAATTGGAAAGAGCTGAGTGCTTCCTTTCATATATATAAGGGCATATCACGCTATTAATTTTAAGGTTTGGCTGACTACTTTTGATCGCAGCTTCTTTATAACCACTTTTTGAAAATAAAAAAGAAAATTCGAAATTTTAAATTTTTCCACCTGTCACCTGTCATCTAGTTTTTAAGAAGACGGCATAAGCCGACAAAAAACAAGTATTTCATTGTTTTTTTGCTCGAACTAAGATCTAATCGAGAGATTTTATTATTTAGGAAGGATGGTTTCTTAGTTTAGAGATTGGTTGTTTGAAGGGTGAGTGTTTTTAGATTAAAAAGGCTTTGTAAACCTACATCTCTGTTCGCAAGTCAAAGACAACCAACCAATCTCGTTTAAATATAAAGCAATCCCTAATTCAAACAAGGGACCCCTTTCTCCACTATGTACTATGTATGTAAGTGGCTTTTATTATTATTTTCTTCATAATCATCCCTCTAATCAATTCTATAAAGTATATATATATATATATATATATATATATATATATATATATATATATATATATATATATATATATATATATATATATATATATATATATATATATATATATATATATATATATATATATATATATATATATATATATATATATATATATATATATATATATATATATATATATATAAGATGATTATAAAGTAAATAATTATAAAAGCCACTTACATCGTGACGAAGGATTCCCTTGATCGGATTCGGGAATGCTTTAGGTGTTAACGAGAATGATGAATGCCTCTCACTTGCGGAAAGAGGAGTAGGTTTAAGTTGGGCCCATTTTTCAACTAGTAAACGCTCACCCTTCATCCAATTATCTCAAAAATTAAGCTACAATCCTTCTTTATACGTAGTTTACGTATAAAGAAGGATTGTAGTTTACGTATAAAGAAGGATTGTAGCTTAATTTTTGAGATAATTGGATGAAGGGTGAGCGTTTACTAGTTGAAAAATGGGCCCAACTTAAACCTACTCCTCTTTCCGCAAGTGAGAGGCATTCATCATTCTCGTTAACACCTAAAGCATTCCCGAATCCGATCAAGGGAATCCTTCGTCACGATGTAAGTGGCTTTTATAATTATTTACTTTATAATCATCTTATTGATCAATTCTAAAAAGAATATATACACAAAACAATCAAATATTTCTATATATATATATATATATATATATATATATATATATATATATATATATATATATATATATATATATATATATATATATATATATATATATATATATATATATATATATATATATATATATATATATATATATATATATATATATATATATATATATATATATATATATATATATATATATATATATATATATATATATATATATATATATATATATATAAAACAAAGTTAGTAAAAGCTACTTAAAAAGTAGCGAAGGAAATCCCAGATTGTATTGGGAAATGCTTATGTTTGAATGAGATATACTTACGGATGTGCACGACTTTCGACGGTGCAATGTAAGTTTAAAGGTCCTTTTGCAGTCGACTAACGATCACTATTCATCCATATATCTCATAAATAGGGCTTATCCTTATGCAACACAAAATGCCTTCAATTGAGACGAATTAAGCGAAAAAATAAAAAATTAAAATATTGATCACTTCGGCAAAGCCGTTTCCAAATGAAAGTGACATTACGAAATAATTCAAATTTCGAATGCTACCAACATTTAAAATATGATACAATTGGCTGAGTTTGTTATCAACGAGCCATTAAATCGAAATAAAAATAAAAAAACCTCCATATGCTCAATGAAATGAAAGAAGAAACTTCAATCCTAATTTCTGGCAGAGGAGTTTATAATAAAGATTGTATAATGTTATCAAAATAGGGTAAACCTATATAAAATGGTATAATATTAAAAAATTGTAAAGAAATATTGTAGAAAACAGTATAATATTGTTATATTTGATAAGGTTTGTAAAGAAATCCGTTTATAGGATGATGTTTTTATTTAAAACAAAGTTAGTAAAAGCTACTTAAAAAGTAGCGAAGGAAATCCGAGATTGTATTGGGAAATGCTTATGTTTGAATGAGATATACTTACGGATGTGCATTTATGAGATATATGGATGAGATATATGGATGAATAGTGATCGTTAGTCGACTGCAAAAGGACCTTTAAACTTACATTGCACCGTCGAAAGTCGTGCACATCCGTAAGTATATCTCATTCAAACATAAGCATTTCCCGATACAATCTGGGATTTCCTTCGCTACTTTTTAAGTAGCTTTTACTAACTTTGTTTTAAATAAAAACATCATCCTATAAACGGATTTCTTTACAAACCTTATCAAATATATATATATATATATATATATATATATATATATATATATATATATATATATATATATATATATATATATATATATATATATATATATATATATATATATATATATATATATATATATATATATATATATATATATATATATATATATATATATATATATATATATATATATATATATATATATATATATCTATATATATATATATATATATATATATACATATTATCTCACAAATCGTGCACTATTTTAATATATATGTTATTAATGTCTCCGTTTCTTGTCGACCCATAGTCAATAGTGACTTAGTTAGGTTTTTCTTTACGCCGTGACTATTCCTAGATTTCAGTCCTGCAGGAAAAACACTATTCATTTTGTTGAACAGTCGAGGAGCAATGTACGAAAAGTGTTTTTGTGCAAAACTTGTTTACATTACATTATTGTTTACATTACAAACTTGATTACATTATTATTGTAAGTGGATCATTTAGATTATTTGTATTTTCCATTTTTTTTTTGTTATTGACTCTGGCAGCCCTGTTTCTGTAACCAACAGACGAGAATAAGATTGAAATGGACAGTGATACACTTCAAGATACTAACTAGGTTTAACGACGCGTACACTGGCCACTGCGACTGTCAGTAGGTTAGGTCAAGGCCCGTAACCACGCTAGAATCGCCATTATAATACGTAATTAAAGATAACGATGTAATTATTGCAAATTGCCTCTGTCCGGAAGAGTTTAATTCATGAAAAGGTAAAGATTAGCCGGATAAAGTAGAACTATTCCATACTTTCTTGAGGATTAAGACGAAATATCAGTCATTCAATAGATATTGAGAGGTTTTAAGGGATATTTTTTTTCCTAGAGCCCTCCATTTTTAACACGCTTTTATTAGGTCGACCTGTATGTAACTAACTATGTAATGGAATCTAAGGTAACTAATTTAACCATCTTCCAAGGATCGTAGCGTCATGAAAATTGGCAGCTGTATGTAGTTCTGATGACAATACAATAATATGGTACTGTCGAAATGACCTGATGATGGAGTCGGAAGATATGAACTGGAACTTCATGATGGAACATCGTATCATAGCTGTGTTTGGACTTGTTAGAAAAGTCTCGGAATGAACTTTGGCCACGATTGGGTTTCAAAGTCTGATGATGAAGCCGGAAGATAGGCACTGGCATTCCATGATGGAATATCGTATCATAGCCGTGTTTGGACTTGTTAGAAAGGTCTTGTAACAACGATAGATATGTGTACAATCTTTTTATAGTTTATTATGGTTTTGCAAAAATACGTTTACAGATAAGATGTCGTTGTTCTGATACAATAGTCGTTTTTTTTGGTTTTTACGTGCATTTATAAAAGCGTGTTTTTAGTGTTTTTTTTAAACTATTAATTTATTTTAACTTGCCATCTGTCGCGAATCTGAAACAGCTACTGCCACCATTGTTTAGTACCGTGTGAATTAATTGAAATAAAGATTATTTTTCTTCGACAAGTGATTCATTGGACATAAACATACAAAAACAATACTGGTAGTTGTTTATATGGATTGTTAGTTTTAATATAGAATGTGTCCTCCTTTTGCGTTGATAACACCTTTCACTCTTGCAGGCATAGAATTTACCAGGTTTTTGAAATTTCCTTTCAGTTCACCATCGTGAATCCAGACTTATATTACTGCACTGATCATCTTGGTTTTTATTGTACAATCTATATTGGAGAGCCGTTTTTTGCAAATGGCCCAGAGGTTTTCGATCGGGTTGAGATCCGGGGAGTTTCTGGGCTATTAAAGTACAGTACCTATTTTGGTTCGGTGTAAAAACTATTTCACTTTTAGAAGAATGGCATGGGGCAAGATCCTATTGAAAAATTCCCTCGTTGGAAGGATAGATCTTGTGGAGCTTCCGTACCATATGGTTTGATAAGATGTCAATATATTGATTGGCCCGAATTCAAATTCGAAAAAAATCAAATTGTGTGTTTTTATAAATAGGATAGAAAACGAATTTACTGCGTGAAATTTGTAGCACCCGACGTTTCGGTGACGTTGCAGCCTTTTTTGTGTTTTTCAGACTATATATTCTTTTACCTGTCCGAGCTCTCACTGTGCCATCTCAACGCCTCTAATTTTCTCTGGGTTTCCTACTGCCCCCCCTGAAAGTCTCAAACGCCCACAATGGGGCGTTATCGCCCACGTTGAGAACTTATGATTTAGATAGTAATCTCCAATGGTCAACTCGTTTAGATGAATTGAGCGGAAAATTAAGTAGTGCCACGTTTGCCATTACAAAAATTAAAATGCTGTGAGGCTTTGAAGTAGCAAAGTTTGTATACTTTACCTACTTCCATTCCTTTATATGTTATGGCCTCATGTTCTGGGGAATGTCTGCAAATTCGATAAGAATATTTCGACTACGGAAAGGAGCAATTCGCAATGTATTTACAATATCACCCCTAACAGCTTGCAGGCTGTATTTTATTGAATCTGGTATCACGACAATGTACTCCTCTTATATATAACAGTGTGTCATAAATATAAGGAAAACATCAGAACTACTCTAACTAATTCGGATGGTCATTCGCATAACACGCGGAACAAAGAAGACATGCGACCTTACAAAGTGCGACTAAGTAAGGTTAGAAATAGCTCCCTGTATCAGTCAAACCTTTCTTTCATTGATTCCTAGATTCCTCTTCAACAAGATTCCATTGTGCGTCAGTGGTCTTGGAGACGTTTAATTAAAGAAAAGCTTCCGGATATTTTAGGGACTTTGGCAGTATTAAATTTTCTAATCTTTCATGATTATTATTACATTTTTTCGACATTACTAAATCCAAACATTTTGAAAATCGGAGATGGATTATAATATTAAAATGTGTATCGAGTATTTCTTTTGCGCCATTTTTATTGTTGTAATTTTATATTTTTAATATTTCAAAATTTGACTATTTTATAACTGCTTATTTGTTTTTATATTTGGACCATTTGAATTTTCATGCCTTTTTAAAGATTTTATATTAAGCTATTGCATAGCTTTTATCGCGGGCTAGGCCAGCGCGGCGACCGAATGAAGAAATTTCCTAACGAAAATTAATGATTTTAAACTGATAATTACGTCTAAACGAGTACTGCTTACGATTCGAAAAAAATATATGTTAAACAAGAACATTTTCCTAATATTCTTAGCTTTGAATATTTTAGATTTTGTTTATATTACATAGTGTAATTAATTTGTGAAATTAGGTCTAACCGAACACAAAAACGACTACTACGCAAATACTATCTGGCGTATTATTATGAAACCTGCACCATTTTAAAGATAATTTAATTATCTATCTTTTTATCTACGATTTTTTTCGAATAATCCGTTTTTTTTGCTTTATCGAATAAAAAATTCATGCGCGGCGCTCTATCGGAAAACGTTTAAATTATACCGAATCATTTGCTTTCGCAGCCGCAAATGATTCGGAATAATTTCAACGTTTTCCGATAGAGCGCAGTTATCTGATATCAGAAAAAATAAAATAAATAAAATAATAAATAATTATAATTGCATAAGTTGTTAAAAATGCTATGCAATAGCTTTACCGCGGCAGTCCCCGAGTGCCACACGTATTTATTTTAATTATAAATTAGATTATCAACTGTTTTACAACTTGTCGTTGTATTATAAGTATTTTACAAGTAGTCAATATTTAGAAAATTTAATTATACCACTTAAGGTATACCATAACACATAGCCATATAAAATGTACAAATATATTTTTTGCAGTTTTAATCTCTTGTTCATAAATGATTTAATGATTGTTAAAATTTTTCAATAACAGTATATTCATTGGCGAAAAGATATATATGCCATTTTTATAAATATGCAAGCACACACCAAATTAAATGTTTACTTTGAAACAGTTCCCGACCTAGTCAGGTGACATTACCACTGATCTATGTGATGATTTATATTTGACCTGATGATTTATATTTGACTCAATGTTAAAAATATTTTTATGCATAGTACCTATTTTCTGAAATTGTATCCTCGCATACGTAATGTATTTGTATTACTGCAATAGATAGAGTAGAATAGAATAGAATAGCTTTATTGTGCTATAAAAGCATAACTTAATGAATATTACACTGGTTTTATAAAAAAGACAATTTATGCACAAATGGCGGACTTATCGCTATAGCGATATCTTACAGTCAACCATTTGATAAAATAATTCCTAATTTTCACAGTACAATGCACAAAGAAGTAATAAAGTTAAATTTAAAATAAACTTATACAAATATATATCAGTAACGTATGCTAAGGTTGCCCAGGGAAGGATAAAGGAGAGGACAAGGTGAGGTATTTGGTTAGTGACTGTAAAAATAGATGTTTCTTCAACAACGCCTGATAGAGTGATAGCTAATTCCATAAACGAGCAGAATGGGCTGTAAAAGAGTGCGTGTAAACAGAAGAATAATGTATCGGAATGGCGAGAGTGTTTATAAATAAATAAATAAAAATTATATTTTTAAAATATTATTCTGTTTTGTTTCAGGTATATTCCTTATATTGATGCTGGGACTCTTTGGAATCCTGGCTGGATGTTTCTTCGTTATTGTACATCCGTACGACATACTGTTTCGCTTGGTAAGCAATAAAACAATATTGAAATAATAATATCAGTTCGTTTGGCGAAACTTAATAGCAACCTAAATGTAGTTGGTAAATGATATCAACCAGAATGAATTGGTAATTAGGGTTCCATAGCGAAGCGTACAAGCGAAATCCCAATGGTTGGACTACTCTGTCCATCTGGATGCTCTGGCAGCTAATGATTCCGTGCAGCTTGAGCCATATGACCTATTCGGTATTTTTTTTAAGGTTTAATACTTTATACATTTATTTTTTGTACATTTAGCCCCATAGTTATCAATGTTATAAGTAACTCGGAAAAATTGAACACCGAAATGCAGCTAATACTCATTGCCCACCTAACTAGGACTAACCTGTCCCGTATCTAGGCGGGTCAGATTAATTAATTAAAATAAGTAATACAGCTTATGTAACAATTAGCCTAAATAACGTGAAAAAAAACTTTTCATTTTTATTATTAATGAATGTAGGTACCTTAATTAAGATTGAATAATATATAATAATAAATAAGTAATACTATAATACAAATCAAAATACTAAATTTGTCAGAATAATACGTTGTAGGTAATACAATATGGCAAATACACATATACGTAAATACGATGTCAATCAATAATAAATGCTGTATGGTATAAAAATATTTATAATTTAATAAAATATATAAATACAATTATAATAGCAGTGCTAAAAAATATGAAATAATATAAACAGAAATATGAGAGATATACTATTAATATATGCATAATAATTTATGGCGAATAGGATAATCTCATCATCCACTGACCTAATGCAATCAGGGATGTCGTCTGGTTTATATAAACGACATCCCTGATTGAATTAGGTCAGTGGATGATGAGATTATCCTATTCGCCGATGACACATCCCTTCTTTTTAGCGATAAAAATAGAGACGAGCTTGAAATAAGGATTAATGAAACGATTAATAGACTTGCTGTCTGGTTCCAAGTTAATAAACTCTCGTTGAATGTTTCAAAATCTAAAACAGTGTGTTTTTCTTTACGGCCGTCCGACTCTAATAATATAGCCTTGTTCTTTGGAACAGACGAATTGGAAAATGTCTCTTCTACTAAATTTCTAGGTTTGCAGATCGACCAAAAATTGCAATGGTCCGATCACTTAGAAGAGCTTAGTAATAAGCTGTGTAAGGCTGTTTACGCAATAAAAAAGATTAAAAATTTATGCGGCTTTGAGGCTGCTAAATCTGTAGATTTTGCTTATTTTCATTCTTTGATGACATATGGTCTAATGTTTTGGGGAATGGCAGCAAATTCGAAGAGGATTCTTATCCTTCAGAAAAGGGCTTTACGCAGTCTTTACAGAGCTTCTCCAAGAACTTCGTGTAAGCCGTTTTTCATCGAGTCGGGAATCATGACGATGTACTCGTGCTATATCCAACAAAATATTATGTTCGCTCGTAAGCACATATCGGATGTCCCGGCGAATAGCGATTTCCATCAACACAATACAAGAAATAAATTTGATCTACATCTAAATCGGCACAGGCTTAGTAAAGTGCGCAACAGTTTCCTTCATCAAAGCCTGTGTTATTATAACAAGGTCCCAATACATATCAGAAGTCTTGGAGAGAACCAATTTAAAAAAGTCTTATTTAATGGCCTAGTCAAGAATCCTGTATATGACTTAAGAGATTTGGATAATGCTGAATTCTTATTCCAGAGCATCCTAATGTAAAATAACGGATAATTCATGATAATCAACTTTGCCAAAGAACGTAATTTTTATTTTTATTTTTATCGACGACGGCTATATTGCTAGATTTGACAATTAACTTAAATTTAGATATTTTTAATATACCCTTATCTATTTTCTTGACCATCATATGATTGCCTTGATAATTATGACTACAGACATTGAGCTCTTTTTTGATCAGCAATTCTGATTATTAGATTATTTTCTATTTATCAATGGTTTTCAAACCAATTATAATTTACTAAGATTAATTTATATTGCCACAACTATATCATGATAGTTAATATTCTTTAATTAATTACATTATTTAAAATTTTAGAGGCAAAGACGCATCCAAGTGTAGGAAAGCCTACATACTGGAGCAGAAATAAATTGAAATTGAAATTGAAATTGAAATATAAATATACAATATTATTTTTAAATTACCCATTAGACATACGTTTTACAAACCAAATTTTCAGATTTAGACCTCCCTAATTCAAATAGCCATTTATTAATATTGTCTTTAAACGGTTGAATGTTATTTAGGTGTTTCCATTTTTCCTCCATGTCATTACATAATTTGGGACCAATGAAAATAGCTTGTCGTTGTGCAAATGTTGTTTGCACTCGAGGAATAAGGAAATTTTGTTTCCGTGAACTCCGAGTATAGAAGTTTTGCTGACTTTGTTCATGTCTATCTTTGTGTTTATGAAAAAATATTATCACATATTTAATAAACAATTGCTTGACGTCCAGCACTTTAGACTCCTTGAAAAGACGCTCTGACGGGTAGTCATTAGGTTTCTTATAAATTATCCGTAAAAGCAGTTTTTGCGTGTTTATTAGTGAATCCTGTTTCGTGCTAGCACCCCACCCTACAATTCCATAAATCATACGACTTTGGCATAGAGCTATGTAGGTGATTTTAATTGGTTTTCGAGATAATACATTGCGCAGTTCACGAAAAACATATATTACATAGTTTCCGTAATCGATCAGAGAGTTGAATTATGTGCTTACACCACTTCAGCTTAGAATCCACATTTATTCCAAGATATTTTATATTATCTACAACATCTAGTCGTTCATATGAGCATGTCCAGTCGTTCACAGAGCATGTGCATTTTAGGTCGGCTCATCTCACGGTTTAACTCCCATACGGCAGCCTCATCGCAAAAGGTTTAACCTGGAAAGGTCTCTGTTTTCTCTGTCGCAGCCGTGTCGTGGAAATGGGAACAGATCCTGTGGGGGATAGACTTTTAGGCGCTGCGGGGCGGTTTGTGTTTCGGGCGGCGTTAGCCAAATGACTGTGCATAACCAGCGAATGACCGGGGAGGTCTGGGAATGGTCGTATAATTCGTTTCCTAAGCAAAGGAGGTGGTTGTTGACCTGACGTCATCTGACCTCGAAACAATCCGTTGGCCACCCGATCCAGATTGACCATGACGGCAAAGGGCGTCACGAACCGCGATATATTCAAAATTAATTGCAGCTTACATCAGGTCGTGGCCACGCAAGCGACATCGAAGCTGTGACCAGATTTGTGGACGGACATATCCGTCCAAATTTGGTAGTAAGGTCGCGAGTTTGGCCCGCTGGGTGCACTTTCCAGTGTTCTCACGAGTTGACATATTCATATTCATATTCATATTCATTTTATTACTATACTGGTATACAAGTCAGGTACAGATTAGCAAACATTCATACATATTAGCAAACATTTTTTTTATCGTAAAGAAAAGATAAAATAAACAGAACAAAACGAAGAAAAAAACACAAGAATTATGTAAAAAGAAGAAATACAAGACAAAATGCAAAGAGATCATTAAATACTTTAGCCACCGAAGCATTTTAGACTTCACTCGAGTAATATTCCTCCAGTGAGTAAAACGCCTTATCTGTAAGGTATCTCTTAAGGCGTCTGTTACACACGTCAAGAGATTGCGCCTGCCTAATGTGCTCGCTGAGTTTGTTTTAAACCGCTGGGCCGGCGATATAGGCTAGCCTCTCCGACTTGGGTAATGCATGACTTACCGAACGTAGCATGCTACGGGATCTTGTTGGATAGTGATGATGCACACCATTCACTTCAACATCGGCTGGATTTCTGCGAAAGAACCGCGCTACTTCCATTATATAAATGGACGGCAGCGTCATGATGCAGAGATCTCTAAACATAGGCCTAGCTGGCGTATCAAGCGCCACACGCGCTATTGTGCGGACTGCACGCTTCTGCATAACGAAAGCCTTCTGCCTGTCGGCTGCTCGCCCCCATAACTCCGCGCCGTACGTTAGCAGTGAATGAACGTATGCAAAGTAACACAGAGTAACATAGATGCAACGTAGCGTATGCAAAGTAACATAGATTCTTAATTTCCGACGTATTTTTATTATTATGTTTGTTACGTAACTGTACTCATCTATTGGTAGCGAACGGTTTCGTGCAGCTTGGGCAACAAGATCCATTTTGCTTTCGGATCGGCTCAACCCACGATTCAGCTCCTATTCAGAAGCCTCCCCGTGCGGAAGGCTACCCCGGGTAAGACTTTCGCGTCTCAGGCCTCCCGGCTGGTGGACAGGTTTCTTCTGGTGGGATTGCATCCCGGTGCTACTGGACGGTATGCAACGTTCGGCGACGCCTATCGGTGGTGCACTCTGACTAATTGCTGAAAGAGTCTGGAAACTATAAAACTATACTGTCTCCTATAATAAGCAGCAGGAGTGGATGTTGACCTGTCGTAAACCACTATTGAAATGACCATTAGATTACCTGATCCTGAATTCAGATCCGGGCAAAAGTTGCCGTTGGTTCGCGATAGATTTATTTATTTATTTATTATTTATTTATTAAAGGTAAAGCACAAAATATAATTTACTGCAGCATTACAAAAAAAAAAAATGTGTTTGGACCAGTAGCGAAAAATAGAGCACACTGCAGTATCTTGGTCACTGCGTCAACACCGCCTAACTAGGCCTAGGCCTGTACTAAGGCAGGTGTACCAGGAAATATTTTACCTGTGCACACAAAAAAAGTAAAAAATTAACAACTAAACGTAAAAATTAAACATGTTAAAAAAAATAAATTAAAATATCATCAAGAAGTATTTCAAATTATAATCATAAAATTATCGAGTAAATAAATAAAAATCGAAATTATAATAATAGTAAATAGATAGATAGATAGATACCTACTCAGTAAAATAAACAAATAAAAATAAAATAAGAATAAAAATAAAAATCATACGAGATAGTCAAATAATTTGTGGCTCTTTTCACGGCCTTCATTTATTAGCCACATATGGCTCTGTTTCTTAAAGCAATCTTTAGACTGAATTGTTTTAATTCCATCTTCTAAAAGGTTATATGTCCTGGGGCCCAAAACGGTAAAATGCCTTTGACCAAAAGAGGTCATCATTCGGGGAATATCTATTTTTTTAGCAACGGATCGCCTTGTTGGATGCATTTGTTGTGAGAAAGTCCTGTTGCATTTGAATTGAATAAAATTTACACAAAATTTTAAATAAAGCTGCCTTAAATCTAATACTTCATATTCCAAAAACAATTTTTCCGATGAGTACCTGTAAGGCTTACGCGTGATGATTTTTATAATTAGTTTATAATTATTCAATTCAAATGCATATCTGCATTTGCCTTAGTAAATACACGCTGCCAGCTACTATCATTGAATATTACTACAGTGTCGTCTGCGAAGGAAATAGCTTTACTTGGTGTTAGATTGTAAAGATCATTTATATATATATAAGGAATAATACAGGCCCCAAGACACTGCCCTGTGGAACACCATATGACAGGCTATTCGTTGCGCTGGAGTAGTCTCCAATTGAGGTGATTTGTGTCCGTCCGATTAAATAGCTTTCAAACCACTTATAAGGCGTTTCTCTTATTCCTATTGCCATTAACCGATGTAAAAGAATATCATGGGCTACCGTATCGAACGCTTTCGATAAATCAAGAAAGACAGCAAGACATTTTTCACCTTTGTCAACGAGCTCGACTATTGTTTTCGTTACTTCCGCAATTGCATCAGAGGTGCTCACTTCTTGTCGGAATCCAAATTGTTTGGGGGACAAAAAGTTGTTATTATCCAAATAATCAACAAGCCTTTTCTTGACTACCTTTTCTATTATTTTTGAGAGAGTATTTAATATCGAGATCGGTCGGTAATATTTGAGATCTGTTTTGTCACCGCTTTTAAATACAGGAACGACTTTTGCACATTTCAGGCACTCTGGAAATATACCTAATTTAAAGCTTAAGTTTATTATGGACGTTATCGGTGAAGTCAAATGATTATTGGCACGTTTATATACTTCGCTGGTAAGGCCATCAATTCCTGAGGATGTAGATTGCTTAAGTCAAACCGAAACAGCGGCGAAGAAACAGCAAGTGACTTCGAACCCGTGACCAGTCGTTAGGTTGGAGGTATCCTGATGTTTAATTCCAGACGGAGATATCCTTCCAAAACTGGTATTTAGGGAGAGAGGCTAACAACTAGTACATTTCCCCGGTGCCTCGCCGTAAGGCTTTGGCATCTGACCAGTAGGTGGCGTAGCTACTGTGGATAGTTTTCGTTCCAAGTCTTCTGCGCTCACCTCACGGGAGTCAGAACGATAAATTTCGTTAAAACTTCCTGAGGTGACGGGTTCGCCCGTTGTAGTTGACAGCTCCAGTTATCCGAATCGCTGATTATCCGAAATGGACGGGAATCGATGATTATCCCAAAAATCTGACGGGCAGGTGGAGTAGCTACACAGCGGATTGTTTTTCGTCCCAAGTCTTCTGCGCTCACCTCACAGGATACAGAACGATCAATATCGTTAAAATTTCCTGAGGTGACGGGTTCGCGTTGTAGTTGACAGCTATAGTTGTACTCATATTAATATGCCTACATAAATATTTAGTCACAATAACGCTGACGGTATGGCCGTAAGATTAGTGGGCTTATTGCCTTTCGGCAATAGGCTCACCATGTTGTACTCTATTGTGTGTGCAATTGTACCCTATTGTGTGAGTGTGTTTGTGTTTGAGTGAAAATGTTTCATTTTAACCCCTGGGTGGCCACGCACGCCGATCGGCGTTTTTCGTATTATGCGTGCTATATCCGTATTTATTTTACTAGCTGACCCGTGCCCACTTCGTTGGGCCGTAAAACTTTTTACCTGTGATGAAATTATGAACGTGGTTCGGTTAGTACTGAGTGTTATGGTTTATTTCCTGACTGCTAAAAGAAGGGTTATATTTTTACTGCATATGTATGTATTTGCATGCCAATTTGACTATATTACCGTTATTTGTGAGTGTCTTCTTGTGAGTGTCTTATTTGTGAGCGTATATCTCTTTAATTATTTATGCAGCAAAAGGGAAATTATATGCAGTAAAAAGGAAAAGTCTTTTGTTTTAAACACTTGAGACCATAAATTTACTTATTTTGATAAGAATTCATAATTGTTGATAATATTACCAATAAACATGACCTAACGATTTAAATAAATTTTTTAAATAATAAAAACTACTTTTTGTGACTTAAATATAAAAGTTAGACAATTGCTTTCTTTGACTTTTTTGTAGGCATTATCTATCTCTACAACTTTTTTCTAGAACTGAATCATATATCTCTCATCGTTAAGGCGGCGTTCGTAAGAAACCTTTTCATTCGACCGTTTTCCTCCGACTTTGCAAATCCGACTACCACGAAAAATTCTTTTCATTTTTCCGATTAATATATAGCCTATGAAACTCACAAATAACGTGGCTTTCTATTGGTAAAAGAATTTTCAAAATTGGTTTAGTAGATCCAGAGATTACTTCCTACAATCTCACAAACTTTGCCTCTTTATAATATTAGTATAGATCAGCCAATTTCTCCCTCCACTGCGGTAAAAGCCTGTCATTGAAGCCTGCCATTGAATAAGCCACCGATATATATTAGTACGCTTGCACACACCTTCTACAAACAAATTTTCGAGGGATTCGAAAATTTTGCGTGGAATGACTGGCTTCCGAAAGGTTAAGAGGCATTTTCTTAATATGGTACGGAACCCTCGGTACACGAGTCAAACTCGCACGTGACCCCTATTTCCTGACTCAGCTTTCGACCAATTCAAAACCTAAATACAAATCTACCTAATTAGATTTTGATTACACTTAGTGTACATAGGTATAAGTATAATTAACTAATTATCAAACGGATTAGTATTACCTGGAGAGTAATAATTTCTTATGATATTTTAATGAGATATAATTACAAACCGAAAAATTCTATTAGATTATCAATAAATAAACGTAATGTCCAAGGTTGCGGCTTCTGGGTCGCGGTGGTCGTAGGTTTATAGTTATTTTTGTAATTATTTTATTTTACTTTATTTGTTAAACAAACAGCGTTAACAAATAACAACCAAAAATATAATAAAAAATACGTGTGGCACTCGGGGACTGCCGCGGTAAAGCTATTGCATAGCATTTTTAACAACTTATGCAATTATAATTATTTATTGATTTTATTTATTTTATTTTTTCTGATATCACATAACTGCGCTCTATCGGAAAACGTTGAAATTATTCCGAATCATTTGCGGCTGCGGTAGTAAATGATTCGGAATA
The DNA here is from genome assembly GCA_944548615.1 of Micropterix aruncella. Lineage (NCBI taxonomy): Eukaryota > Metazoa > Arthropoda > Insecta > Lepidoptera > Micropterigidae > Micropterix > Micropterix aruncella. Next base: position 14,832,732 of record OX155975.1, on the reverse strand, counting down.
ATTTAAACGTCTTCCGATAGAGCACCGCGCACGAATGTTTTATTCGATAAAGCAAAAAAAAAAACAGATTATTCGAAAAAAAACGTAGATAAAAAGATAGATATTTAAATTATCTTTAAAATGGTGTAGGTTTCATAATAATACGCCAGATAGTATTTGCGTAGTAGTCGTTTTTGTGTTCGGTTAGACCTAATTTCACGAATTAATTACACTATGTAATATAAACAAAATCTAAAATATTCAAGACTAGGAATATTAGAAAAATGTTCTTGTTTAACATATATTTTTTTTGAATCGTAAGCATTACTCGTTTAGACGTAATTATCAGTTTAAAATCATTAATTTTCGTTAAGAAATTTCTTCATTCGGTCGCCGCGCTGGCCTAGGCCCGCGATAAAAGCTATGCAATAGCTTAAAAATATATACTATGACAAATTAAGTGTTTACACTGGGCTCAATTGCGTTTCTTCGTGAACTAAAATTGTAAATTAGTTCATGCGAACGAGACAAAGCATCGTTTTCTCCGCACCAAAGTTACCTGTCGAATTTATAGCCATCCGAATACGTTTGAACACATTTCTTGCCGTCTTAGATTCAGCTGATTAATTTTCGGTGGGTAGTTTTATTGCAGAAAAGTGACAGGCGTTCATTTGACATTAAGTTCTAGCTCGTATTGCCCTGTCTCGTTTACATGAACAAATTTCTTATCGAAGAAACGCAATAATATGTGCACAGTGGGACCCATTGAGTTTCTTTGCGAACTAAAATTGGAAATCAGTGCAAGCGAACAAGACAGAGCAATACATAAAATGAATGATATATTTTATGAAATATAACTATATTCCATGGCAGCTCCGTTTGTTTTTATTTTATTAATTTCTTTATTTTTTCTCATATTTTCACAGAAAGTCGTTCTGTCAGACGGCGGGGAAATTTTCGAACTCTGGAGGAAACCTGAAGTCGACCTATATCTAAGGGTCTACCTTTTCAACGTGACCAACAAGGAAGCCTTTCTCGAGGGGAGGGAAAAACTCAACGTGGTAGAAGTCGGACCTTACGTATATAAGTGAGTATTAAGCACATAAAGCATAAGTATCACCCCACCGGCACCCCCTAAAAATGGGTTGCAAATGATAGTACCTTTGCTCTCGCGCTGTGGCTGTTTTTGAGGAAATAACGACTTGTGCGATACAATACAACGCAATTTCATTCTACTCTAGTAGGTTAGCATTTCTATACTTCAATGCGCATATACGTCTAATCGTTTCAGTAATGTAAATAATTGTGCAAAAATAACTATTGTAAAAGTTGTGACTGTGTGAATTAAAAAAGTCTCAGTAATATAATTAATTTCCATATGCACATGCAATCACTCGCAAGCATATAAGCACTACAGATACACACACTTACCCTACACATACACATACATACACCACCCCACACACGCATACACACACACAAACTTTCATGCACACACACGCACACATACACGCTTCCATCACATAAACAAAGACTAATACCCACACACTCACACATATCGATTTTTCCTCTTAGTTTAAAACCCTTTCTTGTTTTCTTTGTATTGTATTGTATATCATATTTTGTAATGTTTACGACGCAAATAATTGGGAACATCATTGGCTTTACTACCTTTATATATTATGCTTATATATTATTTTTTTATGCTGTATGTTTTTAATAAAATAAGTAAAAAAAAACTAATTAAATAAAGTAAACATTCTCTATAACCATAAATATCATAGTAATAAAAAAAACAGTCAATGAACATCGACAATAGACAGGAGCAAAGGGAACGTTATACGGTCCTGAACCTTGCTGTGGCGTACCAAAAAGCCTTGCAAACCTAATGCTCAAAAAATATGATTAGAACAATTCGTCAACCACTGGAACAACACGCCAGGGTTAAATCATTCCAAAGCGGTAATTAAGGTTCACGATCGTAAGATTGCCCGTGAGGCCTTACCGCTAAATAGGAACATTTTACTCATACTGGTAAGGGTGCTCACGGGGCATTGTGGCCTTAACAAACACATGTACAACCTCAATCTCCGAGACACAAAAATGTGCAGGTTCTGCCAAGGGGCAGAAGAAACTCCCCTGCACCTCATGTGCGAGTGTGCAAGCCGGGTGGGTCTGAAACAAGGCCGTTTCCAGACCCACCCGGCTATGAGTCGGAATGCACAATCGATTGGCTGAAGCCGCAAGGTGCGCAAACCGTCCAGTAGCGCCCGAAGTTTGATTCCTAGATGAAACTGGCCCGCAGGCCATAGCCGGGTCGGGCTCGCACTTCTGCGTGGAGTCTGCCGGATCGGTGTTGAAGCGTAAGTTTAACCAATCCTTAAAAACATGGGTCTGTTTGAGCCTCAGTCCAACATACCCACAACAAAAAAGTAATTTCTACAGAATCGAAACCGCAAATTCGCTCGAATATACACGAGTCAGCTGCAATTGATTTCCAACTAAATTCGGCATTTTATGCACAGTCAAACGATGACTAATGTCATTTCTCCTGATCGATACGAATTAACACGCTCATTTCTCACCCCACTTATAACTATTACGTCACTGCATACCATATAAAACGCAGTACATTTCGATCGATCAAGATCATTCCCTAGCGGACAGTAACCGCTCATCTGCAAGTACTCGCGCTTTTCATTACCTTCGAGTCAACCAACCTACGCATAGTATACGCGATCCTCATTATCTTCGAATCTATCGCGTCGCTTCACACTTCGGACGCACAACCACGACTTCACCTCGCGCCCACACTACCTACACACCGGCGAAATACCGACCAAGACGTTACGAACTGGCAACCTACTACAGACCTTCTGAATAAACGCTTCAACTTCAACTGCAACGACTTTCAATAACGGAGAAAACAACTTGATGAGAACCACCCTTCGCTCACAATCAATTGGAGTCTAGTGAAGGGTGGCCACTCCCACAGGTCTTAGTGGCTCAATTGCCCATTAGCCCATTAGCTCCCCGATAGATTCACAGAGAGACTTTTAGTCTGGAAATGGCCCTAATCTTCTCAAGTGGGGTCAAAATAGATAAATCAAAAAGGTGCGTTCGGTTTTTCATTCCGTCTAAAATTGATTAACATATTCGCAGAGTTACGAAACAATAATGTTACTGTTGGTACTTTAAGGTTGATTAATTATTAATAAAAACTGATTTAAAAAAAGATTATGATGACATCAAAATATTTATGACGTTGCGCTGCGACAAAATTCGAAGTGATGACATCCCGTCGACGCCAGTATATTTCAAGGACTCTAAACTCTGTATTGTCACGTACTAGTAACTAAATACATATAGATAAATAAATAATAGTATTAATGCTCTTCCTAAAACAATCAGTGCGCTGCATAATTTTATGACCGACCGCGGCAATTTATTGGAATTTCTTGCAATATCGCCGCGCTCGACCAAAAGTACTATAACTATGAAACTACTATAGCAATCACAAAAAGAACTGTGCAATGATCGCATTGAAATTTTGTATATAGAATATTGAAATTTCATTTTGTAGAACAATTAGGTAATTATGAATAAATATGAGAAAATCGAAAAAGTGAAAAAAACTCGGTATTTCTAACTTGTACTTGTCTTACGGAAAAATACGGAATCATATTTAGAAATTGTAAATACTATCGTGATCTTTGTTAGATTCTCTATCAAAAGTATTATTTCTTTTGAATATTTACATACAAAAATATTTAGATTAGGTCATAAAACCAATAAAAATTTTGATGATTTTTCGAAATAAAAAAATGATGATGTTTGACAATGGAATTTTACCTGAAATATCCGCGAAATGACGCGCGAAATTATTATAGCGGCTGTCTATGTATCTATGGTATTAATGAGATGTTTGGAATGGATTTTAGGATGCGTTCGAATTAGAAAATAATATTACTGTGCGCTCCGGGAACAAGCCGCCAATATTGGTCGTTACGTAGTCAACGGTGTTCTGATGTGCAGCCAAATTTGGTCGTTACGTAGCCGAAGGGCCATGTTAAATGTTAGGTGGGAGATTTCATTCATAGTAGGGTACCCATAGTTCAAACAATGTTATTGCCTATACTAGATTATGCTGATGTTTGCTAACGTGACGTCACTGAAGTCATTCTCGATAAATCGGGGCGGTTTGCAAAATGTGTGCATTAGGAATATCTACAATGCAAAAAAAAATGATCCTTTTGAGTATAGAAGCAGACTTCATTGGCTTCGAATACGTGAACGTAGAAACCTGCATATTATTTCCCGTCATATTTCATTGTTAACTTTATTTCAAAAAATCTTTACAGATTGTAGAAACCTATATACAAGACAATCAAAATTAAATTAAAAAATACATGTGGCACTCGGGAAGTGCCGCGATAAAGCTATTGCATAGCATTTTTAACAACTTATGCAATTATAATTATTTATTTATTTTATATCAGATAACTGCGCTCTATCGGAAAACGTTGAAATTATTCCGAATCATTTGCGGCTCCGCGCACGAATTTTTTATTCGATAAAGCAAAAAAAACGGATTATTCGAAAAAAATCGTAAATAAAAAAATAGATAATTAAATTATCTTTAAAATGGTGCAGGTTTCATAATAATACGCCAGATAGTATTTGCGTAGTAGTCGTTTTTGTGTTCGGTTAGACCTAATTTCACAAATTAATTACACTATGTAATATAAACAAAATCTAAAATATTCAAAGCTAAGAATATTAGGAAAATGTTCTTGTTTAAGATATATTTTTTTCGAATCGAAGCAGTACTCGTTTAGACGTAATTATCAGTTTAAAATCATTAATTTTCTTCATTCGGTCGCCGCGCTGGCCTACTAGGCCCGCGATAAAAGCTTTGCAATAGCTTAAAAACATTTTGAGCAATTACAGAAAAAATCAGACTCACAGAAAAAATAAAAAAAAAATAAGACAGTATCAAATTCAGTCAGTCAAAAATATATTTACACTTATATTAAATCCCCTCATGGGTACCAAATAAAGTTCAAGCAAATAATAATAATTAAAAGAATGTGAAGTAATTCAAATTTAAAGAAAGATAAATGAAATTACATTTTTTTACCGATTGAAATTAAATCAAAAATATTATTTAAAATTACATATCACAATAATAATAATATTTAGTCCCATTCATATTAAACAAGTAAAATTCAAAAATATGTAAAATTTAGAAGCAAAATTACAAATTATAATCATTTACAAACATTCATCATTTACAAATTAAAATCAATTTTTGCTGCTTGAATATCGCTCGTGGTGAATTGTACGTATTCTTCAAAGGTGTAAAAAATATTTTCTAAAATAAACTTTTTTAAAGGCTTTTTAAATATATTGTTATTTTTAATATCTTTAACCCTTGGAGTAAATGGGTATTTTCATGGATGCATCTGTCTCTTTTGCAGGATTTTCGGCGACATCGACTTAAAGTACTATAACTACGAAACTACTACACCAATCATAAAAAGAACAACTGCACAATGATTGCATTGAAATTTCGAATATAGAATATTGAAATATCATTTTGTAAAACAATTAGATAATTATGAATAAATATGAGAACGTCAAAGAAGTGAAAAAAACGCGCGACCAGATTTGGTCGACTCGTACTCAACGGATAATTGTTTCGCGACCAGATTTGGTTGACTCATACTCAACGGGTTAAGATATGGAGGTAACAAATTAAAAAAATAGGGACCGGAGTATTCCTTGACTTGTCTCGCTATTTTTAAATTGTACTAGGTATACTTTGCACTGCTTTATAATATCCTCAACAATCCTTGCTCCCTCCTACCTAACCAAAAAATCAATCGCTTAAGAAGACATGGTCTTCCACTCTGTGACAGTCCGGATAGTAAAATTGCGGTTCCTACTTATAATTCTTCTTTTTTTACATATTCCTTCACCGTTCATAAAGCTAGACTATGGAACCAGCTTCCGACAAATATCAGAAAGGCATTAACGGTTTCTACTTTTCAAGTGTCCTTAAAAAAACTTGTCATCCCGTCATCTCCTATCCTCCGCTCCTTGCGAATATTCTCCAAATCCTAATTATATTACTAAAAATGGCATTTCAATATTTGATAAATATTTTTAAATACCAAGTTTCTTTTGTTTATTTCACTTTCCTGGCACCTTAATCCTCACACTTTCAGGAAGGCTGGCTGTAAGAGATTGTTCTTTAACCCTTTAAGGACCATGGTACTTATGTATGTGTCCATAATTTCAAGATCATTTTATAAATTATCGAATATATAATTAATAAATTATATTTTTTCCGTGTTATTGACACATAAGTACTTTTATATAAGCAAAAAAAATTAACTTATGCTTTAAAAATATACTTTATTTTTTTACGAAATATCATAAATGACCAACGAACTTTAGTGATTTTAAATAAATTATTTGTGGCGACTTTGTAATTTGATTTTTTCCTTTTAGTAAGTTTTTTTAGTACGCATGACTTCTAAGTTAAACAATAATATTAAAATTTTTGAAAAAGCTGTAACTTTCCATCTTTATGGACCGGACAACAGGGACAATACAATACAATACAATACAATCAACTACTCCAGTAGATAGGCATTCCTACACTTGGATGCGTCACAAAATTAAATGCTTAAAATTTAATTATGAAAAACATAACTATCATGATCGTTGCCATGGCTGTAATATTATATTCAATATTACCTTCTTACAAATAATCAAAATATACTAATGTCATTAAATAGTAAGAGAGAATAATATATTAAAATAGAAATGCAAATTCTATGTAGAATATTCAACGTAAAATAATTTTATTTTCAATCCAGCAATATGCCTTCGTATTTTTTAAACATAAATAGATGTATATTAAATTATATGAGAATAATAATGTCAGCTATCATAATACCGTTATGTATAAAATTTTACAAATTTTACTAATTATCAATATGGAAAATAAACTCGGAATTTTCAAACTCCCTTATACCATAAATTGGGTTTCTTACCATATTATTTATAATTGGCTTTATAAATTAGTCCTCTATAAGGCTTTTCATTTGCTCTGGAATCTAATTATAGTAGTACAAATTTTGGTGAATAAAACTGTATCGCACTTTGCTAAGTCGCTGTTGGTTTATGTGGAGATTGGATTTATTCCTCGTATCGTTTTGATGAAAATCACTATTCACCGGAGCTTCTGTTAGGTGTCTACGAGCGTACATAATATTTTGGTAGATGTAAGAAGAATATAGAGTCATGATTCCTGATTCTACAAATAGCGGCTTAAAAGATCGTATTACCATAAAAATGTATTTTTTTCAATTAATGCACTAAATACAAAACCGGGAAGATTCCTGTGGAAAAAAATCAAATTTGATTGAACTTATAAAAATTACTTTCTGAGGTTTATTTTTGGACAAAAAGTTTTCTAGAAAAAAATGTTTTCAAAATTGTTTGATTATGAAACAGAAATTGGTCCTCTTCAAGGCTTTTCATTATCCATGGAATCTTATTCAGTATTCAGTATTCAATTTATTCATTCAGAATATACCATAAAAGCATGAATTATGATTTAAAGCTAATTATCGCATATTAGAATTCGTCAGTTTATATGTAGATATAAAACTTTTAAAGCATAAATATTAATTTGACAATAGCGTTGATTTAAATCGGCTTTACACAGCAGACAAATGAAATAAAAAAAAATAATAATAATAGAGCTGAATCAATGTACATGAGTATACATATAAAATGAATAATTATTATAAGAATATTAATAGTCATCAAGCACTTTATACAAAAAATAATCACACAGTAGGAAGTATCAAAACAAAATTGGAAAAAACAACGTATGTACATATATGATCAGGTATGTTACATTACACATTGTAATCTACAAATTAAATATTAAATTCATAATATTATAATTAAACAATAAGAACTAAAATGAGGTACCTGAAAGTTATATATTAATGTTATTCCCATTTAAAAGAATTGGCATGCTCAAAAAAATCACCCAGCTTATAGAAAGCATGTGTGGATTGTAGCTTTTGTTTAATAAATCTTTTAAACGCATTTGTTTCCATCTTTCTTGTGGAGAGTGGTAGCTGGTTAAAGAGCTTATAGCTCAAATATCCAAAGGACTTTTGTGTCTGCGTAAGGCGTACTTTAGGCAGGATAACGTCATCACGTCTGCGTGTATTGTGGGAGTGCATATTCCCGTTTACCTCTTGCTCGTTAATATTTGATCTAGCATGTACCTAGTAGACATTGTAAAATATGAAATCGAAGGTTATCGCGGTTGTTTGACATTATAAATAGGATAGAAAACGAATTTACCGCGTGAAATTTGTAGGACCCGACGTTTCGGTGACGTTGCAGCCGCCGTTGTCTAGGGTAAACTGAAGAGCTGTCAGTCCGTTGTTTTGCGGGTAGGCCGCAAACCGCTGCCGCCACTGCGTAGGTTATAACGGTGGTGGGGGGCCGGGCTCGGAGCGCGGGAATTTTTAAAATCCGTCTTGCACACAACACTCACTGTATCCTGTTTTACGTCTTTGCGTTCGGCGTTCGGCGGCGGGAACATTTTAAGAAGAGGGTTCCACGTAGAAGAGAGTTTGTAGCCGTCATCTCTATTGAAGTTCGGAGTTCTTCTTATTTCAATGGCTTCCCGGATCATGCGAGGAAAGTAGAATTGTTCCTTGGATAGAACAATGGGATTTTGAAACTGCATCCAGTGGTTACTTCCGCTATCCAATATATGTTCGCAGATCGCCGATTTTTCTCGCTGAACGTTTTTAACAGCTTTGATGTGTTCTGTCAGTCGCGTGGCTATGGGCCGTTTCGTTTGTCCAACGTAGGCTAGACCGCAGCTGCATTCGACTTTATACACACCCGGGGTTTGCAGTGGTATTACATCCTTTACAGGCCTCAAAAATCGAGCTATATTTTGGGTCGGTTTGAAGATCGTTTTTATATCGAATCTGTTTAGCATCTTACTTATTCGATCTGTCACGCCCTTGACGTATGGTAAGAATGCTCTTGATCTGCTCGGTTTTTGAGTTTCGTCCGTATTAGATCGCGTGCGTGTCTCGTGATATTTTCCGTATCCATTTTTCCTAAGGACATCATTGACATGTTCCATCTCCTTCGGAAAATGCTCAGTGTCGCATAGATCGCGTGCTCGATTCACGAGCGACGTTTGCACTGAACGTAGATGGTAGGGATGATGGTGTGAGCTTGCATGCAAATATCTGTCCGTATGTGTGGGCTTCCGATATACCGTATGTCCGAGAGTATTGTCACTTCTCCTCGTCACTTTGACATCCAAAAATGGTAAGGAGCCGTCCTTCTCTACTTCATAGGTGAAACTGATTTTTGGGTGTATGGAGTTTAGATGACCCAGGAATTCTTTCACCGTTTGAATGTTGCCTTTCAGGATGCAGAAGGTATCATCCACGTAGCGAAGCCAGAGAATGGGTTTAATTTTGGAGGTTTTTATGGCTAATTCCTCAAAATATTCCATATATAGGTCACTAACTATCGGCGATACGGGGCATCCCATTGCTACTCCGTCGATTTGTTTGTAATAATCGCCGTTCCATAGAAAGTAGCAGGATGTCAGGCAATGTTCAAGCATGTCGGCGTAGCTAATAGGGAGGTCCTCAGACCTTAGTTTATCTCTCACCACCGTAAGACACTCCGAAATGGGCAAATTCGTAAATAAAGATTCGACGTCAAAGCTCACCATTATTTCGTCTTCGGCCAGTTTTAAGCTTCTAATAATGCTTACGAAATGTCGCGAGTCTTTCACGTAAGACGTCGTTTTGCCCGTAAGCGGTTGGAGGACACCAGCCAAGTGTTTTGACAGAGGATATGTGGGGCTGTCGATTTGGCTCACAATCGGTCTCAATGGTGCATTATCCTTATGGATTTTAGGTAAGCCATATAATTTCGGTGGCTGTACGTTACGTGGTTTAGTGAGATAAGCTATTTCTGGGAGGGAAGTGACAGATTTATCGATTAAAACTCTCGTTTGCCTGGTAATTCTGCTCGTGGGATTGTAATTCACCTTCTCGTAAGTGTTGGCGTCTTCTAAGAGCGTCCCAATTTTCCGCTCGTAGTCCACAGTATCGAGTATCACGGTTGCGTTGCCTTTATCGGCCCGCAACACAACTACGTCCTTATTATCCCGCAGAGATTTTAAGCTTTTTCTCTGGGCGGCTGTGGTGTTCGACTGTGGGAGCTTGGCCTTGCGTACAAAGACAGCCACATCCTGTCGCAGTAAGTCGGCCTCTGGCGCAGGGATCTTGTTACGAGAGATGACTTCTTCAATGCCACCGATAATACTTTCCACCGTTTGCCTGTGGAAAGTATTATCGGTGGCATTGAAGAAGTCATCTCTCGTAACAAGATCCCTGCGCCAGAGGCCGACTTACTGCGACAGGATGTGGCTGTCTTTGTACGCAAGGCCAAGCTCCCACAGTCGAACACCACAGCCGCCCAGAGAAAAAGCTTAAAATCTCTGCGGGATAATAAGGACGTAGTTGTGTTGCGGGCCGATAAAGGCAACGCAACCGTGATACTCGATACTGTGGACTACGAGCGGAAAATTGGGACGCTCTTAGAAGACGCCAACACTTACGAGAAGGTGAATTACAATCCCACGAGCAGAATTACCAGGCAAACGAGAGTTTTAATCGATAAATCTGTCACTTCCCTCCCAGAAATAGCTTATCTCACTAAACCACGTAACGTACAGCCACCGAAATTATATGGCTTACCTAAAATCCATAAGGATAATGCACCATTGAGACCGATTGTGAGCCAAATCGACAGCCCCACATATCCTCTGTCAAAACACTTGGCTGGTGTCCTCCAACCGCTTACGGGCAAAACGACGTCTTACGTGAAAGACTCGCGACATTTCGTAAGCATTATTAGAAGCTTAAAACTGGCCGAAGACGAAATAATGGTGAGCTTTGACGTCGAATCTTTATTTACGAATTTGCCCATTTCGGAGTGTCTTACGGTGGTGAGAGATAAACTAAGGTCTGAGGACCTCCCTATTAGCTACGCCGACATGCTTGAACATTGCCTGACATCCTGCTACTTTCTATGGAACGGCGATTATTACAAACAAATCGACGGAGTAGCAATGGGATGCCCCGTATCGCCGATAGTTAGTGACCTATATATGGAATATTTTGAGGAATTAGCCATAAAAACCTCCAAAATTAAACCCATTCTCTGGCTTCGCTACGTGGATGATACCTTCTGCATCCTGAAAGGCAACATTCAAACGGTGAAAGAATTCCTGGGTCATCTAAACTCCATACACCCAAAAATCAGTTTCACCTATGAAGTAGAGAAGGACGGCTCCTTACCATTTTTGGATGTCAAAGTGACGAGGAGAAGTGACAATACTCTCGGACATACGGTATATCGGAAGCCCACACATACGGACAGATATTTGCATGCAAGCTCACACCATCATCCCTACCATCTACGTTCAGTGCAAACGTCGCTCGTGAATCGAGCACGCGATCTATGCGACACTGAGCATTTTCCGAAGGAGATGGAACATGTCAATGATGTCCTTAGGAAAAATGGATACGGAAAATATCACGAGACACGCACGCGATCTAATACGGACGAAACTCAAAAACCGAGCAGATCAAGAGCATTCTTACCATACGTCAAGGGCGTGACAGATCGAATAAGTAAGATGCTAAACAGATTCGATATAAAAACGATCTTCAAACCGACCCAAAATATAGCTCGATTTTTGAGGCCTGTAAAGGATGTAATACCACTGCAAACCCCGGGTGTGTATAAAGTCGAATGCAGCTGCGGTCTAGCCTACGTTGGACAAACGAAACGGCCCATAGCCACGCGACTGACAGAACACATCAAAGCTGTTAAAAACGTTCAGCGAGAAAAATCGGCGATCTGCGAACATATATTGGATAGCGGAAGTAACCACTGGATGCAGTTTCAAAATCCCATTGTTCTATCCAAGGAACAATTCTACTTTCCTCGCATGATCCGGGAAGCCATTGAAATAAGAAGAACTCCGAACTTCAATAGAGATGACGGCTACAAACTCTCTTCTACGTGGAACCCTCTTCTTAAAATGTTCCCGCCGCCGAACGCCGAACGCAAAGACGTAAAACAGGATACAGTGAGTGTTGTGTGCAAGACGGATTTTAAAAATTCCCGCGCTCCGAGCCCGGCCCCCCACCACCGTTATAACCTACGCAGTGGCGGCAGCGGTTTGCGGCCTACCCGCAAAACAACGGACTGACAGCTCTTCAGTTTACCCTAGACAACGGCGGCTGCAACGTCACCGAAACGTCGGGTCCTACAAATTTCACGCGGTAAATTCGTTTTCTATCCTATTTATAATTGTAAAATATATTCAGACGTAAAAGTCAGTATTTCGTACTTAAGAAAATATGGTTCGCAGTGTGTGTCACGGGATACTCCTGCAATTGCTCTCAGTGCACTTTTCTGTAAAATGAAAACCCTTGACTATATATTATAGATATTATAGAAGGACACTTATGTCCCATCAATTTATAGAAAATTTATTGAATCAATTTTCCCAAAAATTGACATATATATTATTTACATCGTTCTGTAACAGTTTTATAAATGAACATTTTCCTTACTCTAACGCAAAGCTTATGGTCCCCAAAGGCCAAAGGGTTAAACAATAAGTTTGCCTATTGTATATTTTTTTCTTAAAATGTGCAATAAAGAATGTTTATCAATCTGTCTAGTTAGTTAGTTAGTTTTCCTGGGCTATTTCCCGCACTTGGCCTCTTGATTGGGCCTTTGTGCGTGGCTCATGTTTATATTTATGTTACTCCAGCCAACCCAGGCTGTCCCAGAAGGTTAGCAGCCTGTTTAGGTTGCTACAGGCCTCCGGGACAGATGCTAGAGATTGTAGTATTCTTGCCCGCTCTGCCACGCTCCTGCATTCCATGAGCACATGCTGTGGCGTTTCTTCTTCCTCCATGCATCCTCTGCATAGAGGGCTGTCTGTCACACCTATGCAAGCTATGGTATGGACTGTATGTCACACCTATCTATCTGTCTAATAAACTATCATTTTTCGTTAGGCTATAAAGTGAGACAGTCAGTTTGAGATCTTAGCAAAGCACCTCTTATATATATATAAGAATTTCGCAATATCATATCCATAATGAGATGTGCACAATCGACTGTCATAGGTCTCGATCGTAGGTTGTCGATGTTATCGACGGTACCTTTAGGTTGCCTAATAGCTGAGAGAACGAGTCGGCTCTCAGAGTATCTAATGTAGGATGGCTCTCTTGCTTCTTAAGCCGCAGTTAGCCGCGCCTTGCTTTGGCAACTATAACCAATTGACCTCTAAAGACGCCTCAACAGGGGCGATTCTCGATACAAACGCATTAAGCTGCGATGTCGTTATTTTTTTAGAATGGTGGGTATCCGTATTCTTGATATAGTCAACTTGATATTACATAATTTGCCTTAAACGGTATTCTAATATAAAATTCATTTATATATAGTTAAACTATTATTTATAAGAAGCAATAAATAAATAAAAAGAGAATGGCCATTTTGGGCCTAGTTTTCTAATTGCTGTGAATCATATAATACCAATGGAAAGATAATAATAATAATAATAATAATAAAAAAACTTTATTCTTAAGAAAAGGCGAGCTTATTGCCTGCAGGCAATATTTTAGAGCTAACCTATACTATTGTAAGAACATTATTTGGGAGTAGACTACATAACTTAACGTATATAACGAGTATGACAAATAAAATAAAGGAGGATAGAAAGAAATATATACTTTTGTCTTTGTGGGCACAGATTTGCCACATCAAAATAACCTAACACCTATAAGGACGCTAAAGTTTTAAAAGGAGGGGAATGGGAGGGGAAAGGGAATTTATCTGGAGGATTTCAAATGCTCTCTGAGTCTGTTTTTAAAAGTTGTTTTGCTTGGCGCGGTTCTCACATTTTTCGGCAAAGCATTCCAAAGACGGGCTCCATGCACGGTGAAAGAGAATGAGAAGAAGTCACTGCTGTGACTAGGGATAGAGAGTAGCAGGTTGTCTTTTGATCTCAGAGGGCGTCCATGAGGCGATAGTACAATAAATCTGCCGGTAAGATAATTGGGAGCGACGTCATCCAAGATCTTAAAAAGCATACAGAGAACTCGCATGTCTCTTTACTCCCGGGTCGACAGCCAGTGAAGCTTCTCTCTGTACTCCGTGATGTGGTCAAATTTTCTGAGGCCACGGATATACCGAATGCAAACATTTTGGAGACGCTCAACTTTGGTGGATAACTCCTCTGTGAGGTCGAGAAATGCGACATCTCCATAATCCAGAAGGGGGAGGAGAGCAGACTGACAAATCGTAATCTTGCTCTCCTCCGGGAGGATATTTTTCAGCCTATTCAGCGAATGACATCGGACGAAGAGTTTGCGTCGCATTTCTCGAATATGTGGCCGCCATGAGAGGTTGTCGTCCATATGGTCACCGAGGTTTTTAACCTCGAAACTGAAAGGGACCTCATCCGCACCGATGCAGATCTTCAGGACTTCATTTATATTAATCCTCGAGGTAAAGTAACTCTTCGGCCTCGAGGAAAGATCTTTTTATATAGAACAGTTATTACTAGGACGACTGATCTCAATTATAAACCGTTTCTGTGTTATATCCTATTAAATATGGCTAACTACCTCATATTCCCTAGGGCACCTAACACATCCAGGCATTATATTTTGTATACCTGTTTATACGAAAATCGTCGCAGAATACCCAAAACGATAAAGTACATACGTTGTGAGTGTACAAACTATATATTGCTAAGAATGCTCGACTTTCTCAGTAGTATATGGAGGGGAAATACTGGGATATGTCTTGAACTCTGTAATGTGTCTCATGATTTCATTGCCGCTTTGTTTACTGACGCATATAATACGTTAAGGTCAGCTGTTCAACATGGTGGGCCCAGTAACCGTAGGGGAAGTCCCCTAACGCCGGAAGGCACCTAGCGTTCAGACACTAATAGTATCTCTACAAGTCGTGGCGCGATCGATACAAAGACGTAGGGAAAGAATAGCGTACGCTTCCCAGCACCCTTTAAACCCATCTTTGTATCGATCGCGCCGCGACTAATGGTTTACTGTAATATCTTACAGTAAACCATTTTATAACCTGATTTTCAATTGTTATCATACATTACACATATAGAGTTGTCAATAACAACGGGCAAACCCGTCACCTCAGGAAGTTTTAACGATTAGTCGTTCTCTCTCCCGTGAAGTGAACGCAGAAGACTTGGACAAAACAATCCACCGCGAAGCTCCGCCACATACCCGCAAGAGCCCAACGCCTTAACCGCAAGATAGCCAGGAATGTTACCCAGCAGGATTACACTCACGCTCTTGCTTCCAATTGCGACCAGATTATTCCGGTCTCTCGATTGGTTACGAGTTCGAGGTCGCTTGCGCGGTCCTCTCCCTTACGAAGCGGTGAAACGGTGTATACCGAATCTATCGCGGACCACGGCATCCTTTGCCCGGCTGTTCACCCAGGATCGGGTATCCGATGGACATTTCAAGAGCAGTCGCAGTAAGGTCCGAAACCACCCCCGCTCTATAGGAAACAGTACTGCTTCCAGACTCACGCGACTGTTAGTCAGAGTGCACAGTCGATTGGCTTACGCCGCACGGTGCGCAGACCGCCCAGAAGCGCCAGAAGGTCGATTCCCAGGGGAAACTGACCATAAGGCCAGAGTCCTACCCAGGTTCGCACTTCATGCGTGGAGGCCGTCGGATGGGTGTTGACCCGTGAGTGCGACCAACCCTGAACAAAATGGGTCTTCGTGGCCAACTCAGCAAGGGCCCATTAGCTCCCTACAGATAGAAGTAATAAAGTTAAATTTAAATCAAACTAATACAAACATATGTATGTTAGGGATACAAATACCTGTGTTTACCCAGGGAAGGATAAAGGGAGGATAAAGTTACTGGCTTCGTGAAACCAAATCTGGTATCATGACTTTGTACGCCGCGTATATATACCAAAACATCATGTATACGAGGAAAAATATCGAGACTACCTCAACTAACTCAAATATTCATTCGCATAATACGCGAAATAAAGAGGACTTGAGTCATTCTAAGGTGCGACTGAGTAAGGTTCGGAATAGCTGTCTCTGCCAATCTAACTTATTCTACAACAAACTTCCATTACACATCAGGGGCCTTGGGGAGGTTCACTTTAAGAAAAAGGTACAGGGTATTCTGACTAAAAACCCCATTTATAGCATTGAGGATTTCGACAATATCAATTTTTCGCAGCTCTATTGACCTATTTGACAATTATTATTCCTTATTCTTTCTATAGAGCGCCGCGCACGTATTTTTTATTCGATAAAGCAAAATAAACGGATTATCCGAGAAAATTCGTAGATAAAAAGACAGATAATTAAATTATCTTTAAAATGGTGCAGGTTTCATAATAATACGCCAGATAGTATTTGCGTAGTAGTCGTTTTTGTGTTCGGTTAGACCTAATTTCACAAATTAATTACACTATGTAATATAAACAAAATCTAAAATATTCAAAGCTATGAATATTAGGAAAATGTTCTTGTTTAACATATATTTTTTTCGAATCGTAATCAGTACTCGTTTGGACGTAATTATCAGTTTAAAATCATTAATTTTTGTTAAGAAATTTCTTCATTCGGTCGCCGCGCTGGCCTAGGCCCGCGATAAAAGCTATGCAATAGCTTAAAAATAAAAAAAAATGAAATGTTCCTAAATATTTTTTTCAAAGTAAGCGCAACAAAGGTGGATGCCTGACAGAGCGGGGGGAGCTGATTCCATAAACAAGCAGAATGGACCGTAAAAGAGTACGTGTGGACAGAAGAGTGATATAACGGAAAGGCGAGTTTGTTAGACTGTTGCCTCCCAAAGGATGGATATTATTCTTGAGATAGGAGGGCGAAATGGGGTTATCTAGGATGTTGCAGAGCAGCGACAACGTGTGTTTATTTGTTTGATCGCGAATAGGAAGCCAGCGAATGTGCTCACGAAAGCAGATAACGTGATCGAACATTCGTCAAGTCGAAGACATACCTCAGGCAGTATTTTGCAGACTCTTCAGCTTATTTAAAATAAACTCATTGGCCCCGATATAACAAACGTATCCGTAGTCGTGTTTTGTTTATTTATACTTTTTATTGAGAAATTTCACGATGAGACGGTTTATTATCATACGACAATCTCTTCTAACCAACCCCACTATGAAGTGTCTATGTGTATTTGTGCGTAATATATGAATGCAAGTGTGTGTTTGTTTTTGAATTCGATCGATATTATTGGCCGTAACAGTGTGGATTTTTGTTTAACCGATATCTTCCGATAGTTTGGTAGCTGAAATTGCATAGTATATTAGCTGATATTATATTAGACAATTTAATTAAGTAATCTGTTTACTGTTACTATGGCCTACTGTTTACTACGGCTTACTATGGCTACTACTGGGGAATGGCACCAAACTCAAAAAGAATTTTCCTTCTCCAGAAAAGAGCGGTACGCAGTTTATATAGAGTCTCACCAAGAAGTTCTTGTAAGCCGCTATTTGTAGAATCAGAAATAATGATTCTATTTTCTTCTTACATTTACCAAAATATTATTTACGCTCGTAGACACCTAACAGAAGCTCCGGTGAATAGGGATTTTCATAATCATGATTACAATCTCCACATAAACCGCAGCGACTTAGCAAAGTGCGATACAGTTTTATTCACCAAAATTTGTCCTTCTATAATAAGATTCCAGAGCAAATGAAAAGCCTAGGAGAGGACCAATTTAAAAAGATAATTAATTATACATAATTTGGTAAGAAACCCAATTTATGGTATAAGGGAGTTTGAAAATTCTGAGTTTATTTTCCATGTTGATGATTAATGAAATGCGTAAAGTTTTAAACATAATGGTATTATGATAGCTGACATTCTAATTTTCATATAATATATTATACGTCTATTCATTTTTAAAAAAATACGAAGGCATATTGCTGGATTGACAATAAAATATATTTTGTTTGATTATTCTACATAGAATTTGCATTTCTATTTTAATATATTATTCTCCCTGATTCTTAAATCACATTAGTATATTTTGATTATTTGTATGTAGGTAATATTGAATATAATATTACAGCCATGACAACTATCACGATAGTTATGTTTTTAATAATTAAAATTTTAGCATTTAATTTTGTGACTCATCCAAGTGTAGGAATGCGTATCTACTGGAGTAGTTGATTGTATTGTATTGTAATGTATTTATTTATTTATTTATTTTATTTATTTAAGTAATTCAAGAATAATTTAAAACAATTTTATCTTAGGAACTATGCATAGAAATATTTTAAACATTGGATAAATAGCAGAAAATGAATACATAGCAAAGTCCAGTGACAACGCCACCTAACTAGGCCGGGGACTGTTCTAAGGTGAGCTTTTAATTTTGTGCGTGCTTGTTCAATATTGTGATTATTACAAAAAACTAAATACTTTGTAACAAAAAAAATAAAAATAAAAAAATTTATTGTCGTAATAAAATAATTATTTGATCACAAAAGAATAAACGTGCAACAACTACCTTAAAAACTATTAAATACTTAAAATTAGGAATAGAAAATAAACATGTAACTAAGATTAAGAATATATATTATATACATACATACATACACATACAGATATATTTAAAAATAATAATATTAAATACAATAATAAAAAGTAAATTTAATATGATATAAAATATAGTATAACATAAAATTCTAAATATTAATGTGTTCGAATTAGTATATTAATACCTATATAATGTCCAATATTTTTGTGATTTTTTGTCGTCCCTCTTTTATAAGCCAATTTGTAAGTAGCCTTTTGAAGTGGGTCTTATTTTGCGTCGATTTTATATCACCAGGAAGAGAAAATATGAAATATTAGATATTATATTAAATAAAAAATATGACATATTATATGAAAATATATAAATAAATTAATAAATAAATAAATAAATAAAAATATATTTTCCTCTTACCTTTTTGTTTATATAAGTAACTATTTAGCTGTCTATTTATTTATTAATTTATTTTATTTTATGTCATATTATTATATTTTATATCGATTTACATATTTATATATCAATTTACTGTTTATTTTTGCTCTATTTATTTTACATTTACTCATTTATACTTTGGACTGGTAAGTTAGTAACAAGGTGGCAAGGCTGGCAAAATACTACAAGCCCCCGACCCTACGGGGGTCCCCGTTTTTAAAAACTATTGTTAAAATGGGTTTTTTGAAAAAAACTGACATAGGGGTTTTGTAATTATTTGTTTAGACATTTTTTTATAAATAATTAAACATAAATTTTCTTTCAAAAATGGTTTTTTCAAGTTTGAAACCCCATATATTTGTATTTCGTTTTGCTGTGAGGGCTATTGTTACTGGGAAGATGACGAACTGGGAGGACCAATCCATTGCATTTTTCACGTGCCTCAGATGGTATAGTTATGCCACTGTTAGTAACTTAGCAATTAATTCAGCATTAATTTAAAAAATAACCATAACAATGTCACTTGTATATTTTAAATATTACTGTTAATATATATTTTCTTTTATATCGCATAGCGAACAATATGATCGTTTAATAATAGTTGGAAACATATAAATAGTTTATGTTTGTTAAATTTGATTTCGTAAATATGGTTTTATTTGTACTGTCTGTTTCCCGAGTAAAATAAAATAATAAAAAAATAAAAATATATCAGGAGAAATCGCTGAAGCCGCCAGAGACTATTAAAACATGAAAAGTATGACCACTTACATGGTTACTTTGACCTTGCCAAGAAAGATATTTATTCAAGAAAATCGATACCAATTCTGAGAAAAACATCATGAAAAATGACTCCACCTCTTAACTGATAGATTTACTCTCCTCATTTAATTTATATTACTGAAATTACAAAAAAAACATTAGCAGATTATTTACGATCGATAAATCGTGCGAACGGCATTAAAGATAGTATAAAGACTCGCCAAGAATTAGAGAAAATGCCTGTGCAATAGCGAAGGCCATTTATAATACATACTTAATATAAAGAATGAGAGAGCTCTTGCTAAACGTATAGAATGGGGTTAATATCGAAATGTTACACGCATTGTCTTTAAAATTAGGAAATGCTTTGGGAAAAACGGAAAGTTGGATAAAATTTGTAACGTTCCATACAAGCTTTGCTAACAGTTTGTACATAGGGTTTCCACAGTGGCGTAACTAAGCCGGTGCAGCCGGTGCGGCGCACCGAGGGCCACGGTAGTTTGCCAAAATGGAACTTCAGTCTACGCTGCTGAAGCTGGGGAAGCCGATAAAATGGATGTCTCAAAAGTGATCGATGATGATTAGGGTTATAGCCAGGAAGAAAACTTAGCATGCAGGCATCATCAAGGCAAGAGTTGAAAAGATTGTAATTGAAATCGATCCACCAGAGGGCGCGCTACTCATACTTCAATCTCGAAACATTGGACTTAGAGACATGAAATTCGGTAAACAGATGCCTTGTTGGACGGAAATCACATTTCCAGAAGACTAAATACACTCCGCGTCAATCTTCTTGAGCTCTCTACCACAGTCTCAAAAATGCTTACACAGATTAAATACAAGCTCGTCAAAACTGCACATGAGAAAGAAAATCAAATGGCCTCGTGCTAGACTAGAGCCGCTATATGTAACGGACTTCGCCGGCTTCCTTAAAATCTACGCATGTACAGCCAACGACAGAATATTTGATATCGTCATGATGTATTGAAAATTAATATTGTAGTATTGAAAAAGTTATATCGAAGTCGAGCTCACGATCACAACACAGACGACGAAGATAAAATACAACACAAAACATATTTATTTGTTACTCTTCTGATTGTACCGCTAAACGACAGGCCGCTCAGAAAATCACGTATATACTGAAAAATTATCACAGCCGAATTCAACTCAACACTATACGAATTTATTAGTTATATACTCGTCTGACTGTACCGTTAAACAGCTAGCTCCGGCGAGAATCATTATAGTCACGCGTAAACTCAACCTCTCTCCGTCATTCTCACAGGTATAAGATATGCCTATCCCTTTTTTGGTTTCAGTGAATTGGTGTTCAATAAATGCAATACGTGTGACCTGAGCATGTAGTTGTAGAGCTCAAGAAGTATGAATCTATCTGTACTGTCTGTGTGTCTTTCTGTCTGTGTGTGTGTATATTCCTCCATAAAAGCGCACAAACGTTTCATCCGATTGTGCTGAAATTTGGCATGCAGGCATCATCATGGCAAGAGTTGAAAAGATTGTGATTGAAATCGGTCCACCAGAGGGCGCGATACTCATACTTCAATCTCGAAACATTGAACTTATAGACTTGAAATTCGGTAAACTTATGCCTTGGTTAGAATATCCCGTATACAAGCAACACAAATAATATTAAAACAAATATGACATAATTTTTAGAAAAATTTCTACAAATATACTACGAATGGGCGGGAGGTTGGGTTGGCGGCGGCGGCGGAGGGGGGGGGGGGGGAGGGGTGGCAGGGAGGCTTGTCTATCGTTTACTTGCCGGGAAAGTCTTGGGGTGACACAACCGATTTTTTGATGTTATCAACGCGGATGTTATGTACTGAAAGGGCTACTATAAAATAAATATCTAGACGACAAAGACCCTTGGAAATAAAATGGTTACCTCGATGATTAATATCACGTTATGTGTCACAATAATTTGTTATAATGTCACAATATCTTCATTTTTTATCATTTTTATTATTGTATGCATTATTGACGTCAAAAAGTTACGATTTCGTACTATTTTGAATAAAAAACTTATGATTATGATTATGATTATGATAAGGCGTTGGCCTCTTACGGGCATGTGGCGGAGCTTGACGGTGGTCTGTTTTGTCCTAAGTCTTCTGCGCTTACCTCACGGGAGACAGAACGATCAAATTTCGTCAAAACTTCCTGAGGCGACGGGTTCGCCCGTTGTAGTTGACAGCTCTAGTTATTATCAACAGTATTCAATTGGATATATTACTTTACTCGCAAGTTTTATCGTTATAATTATTTAAAATAGTTGGTATCTAACGCAATTTATGCTGTAAAATAATGGGCCCGATAACGTCTTAGTGAACTTAAATTGGAAGTTAGTTCAACCGAACGAGACAGAGCAATAAGTTAGAGCGGAACATGAAATGAACAATCGTCGTTTTCACGCACCAAAATTACAGTCCGAATAAATTTGAACACATTTTGCATTTGTCTTCAGTTGGTACTTTTAATGCCGAAAAGTGACAACCGTTCATTTCACATTTCGTTTTAACGTATTGCCCTGTCTCGTTCACATGAACTAATATCCGATTTTAGTTCAGGAAGAAACGCAATTGAGCCGAATGTCTGCACAACTGTAAGAGTTTTAAGCACAATAAATAATGATTGGTTGATTGATTGACTAATAACTGGATTCGATGATTAATGATACTTTTGGTTTCTCATCTGGAGACATTGAAGGATGAGCATTTTCTATTTTAGCTTAGAACAATCCGAGAGCACCGAGATTTCCTCAAAAATAATCTCAGTGCGAGAGCAAAGATAATGGGCTCAATTGCGTGTCTTTGTGAACAAAAACTAAAATTAATTTAAGCGAACGAGTTAGAGAAATACGTTAGAGCGGGATATGAAATGAACGATCATCGCTAAAAACTACCTATCGAACTTACACTCGTTCGAATAAATTTGAACACATTTCGTACGGTCTTAGATTCAGATGCTTTATCTTTGGTGGGTAATTTTAATGCGAAATTTAAAATAAATAATAATGTTATAATTTTATTTTCCTAGGGAACACCTAGAACACAAAAACGTAACGTTCAACCAAAATGGAACGCTGAGCGCAACGCCTATGCATCCGCTGACCTGGGTGCCTGAGATGTCTGAGGGCAGATCGGAAGACGACGTCCTTGTTATGCCGAATATAGCGTTATTGGTAAGCGATCATAATTAATTATGTTGTCTTGATTTCTATATATGTTTCAGGCATTGCCGGATTGCCTTAACCGGATTGCATTGCCGGATTGCCTTATTGTGACAGACGAAAAGCACTTTCTGTGAGGGTAATTATCATTCTTACATGCTTTGGTCAATTACAAATCGATTAAAGTATATATACATATGTACCAAGTCCTATCATTTTCGAGAAATTTGAGTTTTTCTGTAAGTTTGGTTTTCTACCCGATTGAAAAAGAAAATCTGCCATGCATTCAATGAAACATATTCAAATATTGGAAAATAAAACTTTTTACAACTTCTATTGTATATTACTTACTGTAAATGATAACAAATACAACGTTCTGTAAATGATAGTTTTATTCAATTGCATATATTATAATAGAGAATGAAATTCAATGTTTTTATTATTTTTTTTAAATATAAATATATTTTTCAACAATAATAGAAAGGTCCCTAACATAACAGAGTTAAATGATTTTGAATAGGTTTTAAATAAGCATAAGGTGATCGACAAAAGAAAAAAAAGCGTGGGGTGCTTGACATCATTTTTTATAAATATTTCATTGGTAGCTATTTCTAAATATAGATAAAAATAATAGAGGGCACCTCACGCTTATAAAAATATTTTTTTTTTTTTATTCAAACATATGAAGCATTTGAAACCGTCATTTACAAAATCATGACTGGCAAAGGAATGGGCGGAGTTTTCTGGCACAGTCAGCAGCGCCACGAAACAGTCAGGCATTCTGAATAGTCTGAAGGGAGCTCAGAGAGCATGGTTACTGCGATGGTCCGAAATTAGTCAGGAAATGGTACCACACGAAGAAGAAAAATAAGGCTGTGCATACCGAATGGTAGTTCGGTATCATGTATCAGTAAACCAATTGCGTAGAATTCATTTAATACTCTGTGCAAAAAGTCGATCTGACATAACACGGTTTGATATCTCTCACTGGAAATGCACCTTATACAAAATTTCTCAAAGTGTTTTTAAATATTTCTCGGTATGACATAAATTTGAATCCCAAACTTAGACGCTAACTTTTAAACTGAATGTGTAGTTTATGCTGACAAGATTAAAAAAAAAAATGCCGTTTGATTTAAAAAATAATACAAAATTTTTACAAACAAAAAACGTCTTCAAATTTCTTATAAGTGCAGCAGCCATTTCATGGCAAAACTTGGAACGGGCTATCATAATTGAATACGTATGCAAAATTTTGTGTCTGTGCTGTTGACCGTTGAGGAGTTCCCTCGTTGGAAGCCAACCCTGGGCGCCGCAGTTCTGTCTTGGTTAAACTTAGAACAGGCTGTCGTAATTGAATGCAGATACGAAAATTCGTATCTGTACTATTGACCGTTGAGGAGTCCCCTCGTCGAGAGTCAACCCTGGGCGCAGCAGCCATGTCATGGTGAATATTAGAAAGGGCTATCATAATTGAATGCGTATACAAATTTTTGTGACTTTAGTTTTATGAATTTTTTGAAAAATATAAGCAATAATTAAAAAAAATTTAATCGAATCCTTTGATCGGAGAAACCAATTTAAAATTTAGAATAAAAAAATTAGCTAATTCCCTTGGACATTAAAGCTTCAAACTGATATCGAAAACTGTCAGGCGCGATTACTACTACAATATAAGCAATGAGTGAGCTTTATTTTAATTTAATTCTATTGACTGGTTAAATCTCTAGCATCGCGCTTAGCCACATTTTTTATTTAGGTTCCTAAATTAATTATAATTAATAAATACGTCACTGGGCTCTGAGAGTCACGCTTTACCATTAACACACTTATACCACCACTGCGCAAAGACAGTTATTTTGTACTAGCGCTGCGATCGAACGTGCGCGCGGTCGCCGGCGCGGGCGCACGTAGGATCGTGCCTGACGCTTCTTCAACGCTGGATTTTTATTGGTCAAACCCTACAAAATTGACCCCGCCTATTTTTCGGGTGTCCGCCCATTTCGGATATGTTTCTGAAGTCCCATGTCGCCTTAATCGTCTCAGAGGGCCTCAAAATTACCAATTCCGTCTTCATCTCAATTTTTTTTTTGCGCGTTCACAATACTTCCCCTTTTTGTTGGTGGGGAAATTAAAATTATATTCAAAATCAAGACCTACTTATAATTACATAGTCAATATCAATAAGTAACTAATTAGGTACATAATAATTATAACAGACAACTTACACTAATATAACCAGACAATAATACTTTTCGAGTCATCTCTGGGTGAAAGACGACAACGATCGTTACAACTTCCTGGGATGGCGGATTCGCTAGCAACATTGATAATCTCACCTGCATGGATGTATTGTAGATAGACATTGTAGATATGTAGATATCGTAGATAGATATTGTAGATGCTTGTTAAATTTCCTTTTAGTGAAGACCATATCATTTATTAGTTTTAGTGAAGACCATATCATTTATTAGTTTTATTGAAGACCATATCATTTATTAGTTTTAGTGAAGACCATATCATTTATTAAAGAATGTTTTAAAAACATTAATCGCATCAATGTTTTGGTTAGCGTACCACATTTGTCTTTGGACAGGAGTCAGTTTTTATGGGTCAGCAACGTTCTAGAAGGATACCGGCGAACCAGTCACCCCAGGGAGTATAACGCCATCTTGCCATTCTGTCTCCCATGGAGTGAAATTAAAAAACTTTGCGGTCAAATACAATACAGGGTCAAGCTACGCCAACAGCCTGTATGGGTTCAACCCCTTGCCGCGAGGCACTAGTATAAAGACCAAAGGGCTTACTACTAGATTTGTACGGATTTCTGCAACCTCCAGTCCGGTCCCAGATTCGAGGTCGCTTGTGCGGCTTCTAACTGATTTCAGGGGTAATTCAGTTGGAGTTTATCGCGGACCGAGGCGCCCTTTGTCCATCAATATCATACGGGATCGGGTGCCAAATGGATCGTTTCAAAGATAGAAGATATTAGGTCAACAACTACTTCCGCTGCTTTTTAAACTTACGCCTTCAGATTCCCGCGGTTATTCACTAGAGTGCATAATCGATTGACTAACCCCGCACGGTGCGCAAACCCCAGTTCCACCAGAAGTGTTTCACCAAATTGGAACATCTGTAGATTACAGCCGAAGGCAGAGTTCACAGCGTACTTTTGGTGGAGGCTACTGAATGAAAGATGATCTGTGAGTTGGGCCGACCTTAGAAAACCCAGGCAGGCCATCAGAACCAGGTAGCGAATTGTTTCCTGCAGCTTGGGCCATAATATCCATTTTGTTTTCGGATCGGCCCAACTCACGATTCAGCTTATATTCAGAAGCCTCTTCGTGTGAAAGGCTACCTCAGGTAAGATTCTCGCGTCTTGGACCTCACGGTTGGTGGAACGGTTTCTCTTGGTGGGATTGCCACCCGGCGCTACTGGACGGTTTACGCGCCTTTCGGCGACGCCAATCGGTTGTGCACTCTGACTAATTGCTGAAGTAGTCCGGAGACTATGGAAATATACTGTTTCCTAAGCAACGGGGGTGAATGACCTGTTATCATGCCACTTTTGAAACGACCTATAGACCACCCGATCCCGTTCGGCATTACGGGTAAAGGACGCCCAGGTCCTCGATAAATTCAAATTAAATTACCGCTGTAAAGTTAATTATAAGATAATTACAGGTAGATGCGGCGCAAGCGACTAAGGACCTGTAACCAGTCGGGGGACAGAGAGGTCCTGAAGGTTAATTTCCTTCAGGATCCTTCCGTCCTGAAGGAAAGATATCCCCTTCGTCCTCCGAGAGATATACTTCCAAACTGGACGTCATGGGGCGAGGCTACCAGCTGGGTACCTTTTCCGGTGCCTCACTGTAAGGCGTTGGCCTATGACGGCCGACTGGCGTAGCTAGACAGTGGACTGTATTCGTTCCCATGTCTCCGGGAGATAGAACGATCTAATATCGTTAAAACTTTCCGAGGGGACGGGTTCGCCTTTGTGGTTGACAATTTAGTAAACCATCAGGCCCAGGCTTCACCACCCGTTAAGTTCTAGGAGGATATGGCACTTAAAGAAGAACAAGAACCATTGTAGCTCTTTAACAGTTTGGGAATAAGTGTTTCTAAGCGATTGTTGTGTTAGTTAGCTCGGTTGTAAAGCTGTAAAATATGAGACACGTAAGATGTACGTAACACTCACTGGACACAGTAACTCGCTTGAGAGTTGAATCACTTCCTGGTTGCGGTTTACTCATACCGTTTGACTAATATACTGGGATTTCTTCATACCGTTGCGGTTGTGCAGCAGCTGCAAGAGTAGGAGTTCTGTACCAAGATGGGGGGGGGGGGGGGGGGGAAGAGGTACACCTCTCCCCATGGGAGACTTGTTCTTTCCCTTTGAAAACAGATAGAAATATTATAGTTAAAAATATCACAACAATTCAAATTTACATCAAATTTATTCAATCATTTTCTACTTTACAATCGCTATCATTTATTTATTTAGTACTTTATTCATATGGTTTTTTATACATGTAGCCACATTATTACCAATGTTATAAAGTAACTCGGAAAAATTTAACACGC
Organism: Micropterix aruncella; assembly: GCA_944548615.1. NCBI lineage: Eukaryota > Metazoa > Arthropoda > Insecta > Lepidoptera > Micropterigidae > Micropterix > Micropterix aruncella. The sequence continues at coordinate 14,805,012 of OX155975.1, read as the reverse complement.
AAATGTAGCAAATGGTCAGTGCCCACCTAACTTGGAATATAATGTCCTGTATATAGGCGGGTAGAGTAAACAATTAAAATTAGCGATTTAATTTATAAAGAACTAAATTGACTAACGTTTTATTTTTAGAAATAGTTAATGTACCTAATTAAAATTTAATATATAATATCATATAATAATCTGTATAAATATTACAATGTATATACCTAATCATATTTATGTAATAATATGGTAAGTACATAGACACCTAAATTCGATTATAATAAATATATTATGGTGTAAACATAATTATATTAGAATAAAATTATATAAATAAGATTATAAAAATATTGGGAAAAATAGGAGATACCATACGATATATTAATATTATATGCATAATACTTAATGTATATGTATACGATGTTAGATTTAAAATCAACCATTATATAATATACGCTATACAAGACAAGTTTTCGGATTTAGACCTCCCTAATTCAAATAACTATTTATTTATATTATATTTAAACTGTTGAATGTTCTTTAGGTGTTTCCATTTCTCTTCTATGTCATTATATAACCTGGGCCCAAGGAAGAAAGCTTGTCTTTGTGCAAATGTTGTTTGCACTCGAGGAATAAGGAAATTTTATTTTCGTGAACTCCGAGTATTGCAGTTTTGCTGACTTTGATCATGCCTATCTTTATACTTATGAAAAAATATTATCACATATTTTAGAAACAATTGCTTGACGTCCTGGACTTTAGATTCTTTGAAAAGACGCTCTGACTGGTAGTCATTAGGCTTCCTATAAATTATCCGTAACAACAGTTTTTGCGGTTTTAACAATGGTCAAAACCTAACTAGGGTGCAGCCTGTTTTAAGGTAGACATTTCGTTTTGATTATAATCATTTTTAGAAATCTACTAAACATTATCGCACTTATTTGTTGTGAAATTACCTTAATTACCTACATAGGGTTCGGAAAAAATGATAAAATCATTAATAAACAATTGCATGTAAATTAAACTACAATAAAAATATAAAATGCTTCAATAATAGTCAAAAAAGAGTTACAAATATAAAATTAATATTCAAGAAATCGTCAAAAATAGACCAGAATACAACGAAAATGATATTGGGTAGTTACTGTTCTATATAAGAAAATATAAGCCCAAAATTTTTGTAATATACTTGGATGTGTCAACTACAACGGGCGAACACGTCACATCAGGAAGTTTTAAAGGTAATTGAACGTTCTGTCTCCCGCGAGCTGAGCGTAGAAGATTTAGCGATGAACAGTCCACTGTCTAGTTACGCCACTGGCCGGTAAAAGACCAACGCCTTACCGCGAGACACAGCAGGCTGACATCGCGCCCTGATTTTTAGTTTCGGCCAGTTTCGAGGTCGCTTACGCGATCCTCTACCTTACGTAGCGGTGATTCGTTTTCTACCGAATCTATCGCGGACCACGGCGTCAACGTAAGGTTAACAATTACCCCCGCTCTATAGGAAACAAAGCCGTTTCCAGAATGCACAATCGATTGACTTACGACGCACGGTGCGCAAACCGTCCAGAAGCGCCCGAAGGACGATTCCCAGGGGAACTGACCCGCAGGCACAGAGCCCTACCTAAACAGGATCGCACTTCTGCGTGGAGGCAACCGGATGGGTGCCGACCCGTGAGTTGCGCCGATCTTAACACATGGGTCATAATGGCCTCAATATCGTACTCTTAAATGTAGAGACTATCAGATGTGAGCTATGTACAAGAAATACATGTATGTTTTTTCATCGTCTCCCCCCGTCCCCCTCTCCTAAACACCCAACCCCTTTCCGGGTTTTTATTTAAGCCTAACTGGCAGCCCTGGTTGTACGTGATCGAAGGTAATTAGTAAATTCAACGAAATAAATCTTCGCTACGATCTCAAAGGCAAACACTCGTAAAATATCGAACCTTCTAACAAGATTGCCTAATCTCAGTCATTGAAATTATTGACAAAATCAAATAAATAACGCGGAATGAGATCACGAACAGAGAATCAAGGCTTTTTAGTCGAGGGCTTTAAGAATACTGGACTATTACACAACCAGCTGTATGGATGCTCTTCAATAGATGATAGATTCATACTGATTACGATGCTGTTTTTACACGACTGCTCAACAAAAAATTTGTATATTATGTTTAGGGTTCTATCATTCTCTGTTAAATTGAGTAACTAATTTAACCCTTCGAGTAGCGTCATAATTTCATGGCAGAGCGCGGCAATTTATTGGAATTTCTTGCAATATCACCGCGCTCGAAAAAAAGCAATATAACTATGGAACATCTATAGCAATCATAAAAAGAATAACTGTGCAATGATCGCATTGAAATTTCGTATATAGAATATTTAAATTTAATTTTGTAAAACAATTAGATAATAATGAATAAATATGAGAAAGTCGAAAAAGTGAAAAAAACTCGGCATTTCTAACATGTATTTGTCTTACCGAAAAATACAGAATCCTATTTAGAAATTGTAAATAATAACGTGATGTCTATTAGATTTTCTCTTAAACGTAATCTTTCAATTTGCTTATTTACATACAAAAATATTTAGATATTAGTTCATAAAACCAATAAAAAAATTGATGGTTTCTCGGAAAAAATAAAAATGATGATGTTTGACAATGGAATTTTACTAGAAACATCAGCGAAATGACGTGCGAAATTATTCTAGCGGGGGTCTATGTATCTATGGTAATAATGAGATATTTGGTATGGATTTTAGGATGCGTTCTAATTAGAAAATTATATTACCGTGCGCTCCGGGAGCAAGCCGTCAATATTTGTCGTTACGTAGTAACGGTGTTCTGATGTGCAACCAAATTTGGTCGTTACGTAGCCGAAGGGGATTCATTTAAAATATTGTACTTGGCCATTCCTACACAATTATAAAGTTATAATAATTATTATTTTAGATAAATTTTACAGTAAACTTAGGTAGTAAATACATGATGCGAGTATTTGCAAAAAAATAAGGAAAACTAATTTACTATCCTTTGAACAGTTTACAGCCTTGCATAGCTTGCAACTTGCAACTTCCGTTGCTTGCAACTTATGATATAAATAACTTGAGCACTTTAATAATTATTGAGTGGGAAAAGTGGGGTTCATAAAGCAAACTTATAACATAAATAATTTTATATTAATATATGATCGTTCTGTCTCCCGTGGGGAGAGCGTAGGGGACTTTGGGACGATAAAAATCTACCGTCCAGCAAAGCCATGAACCCGCCATAGTCCAACGCCTTACGGCGAGGCCCTAGAAAGATAACCCAGCGGGCCACCTTGCCCCCTGGCTACAAGTTTTGGCAGGATAACTCCGTCTGTATATAATCTTCAGGACACCTCCGTCCACCCGACTGGTAACGGGGCCGAAGTCGCTTGCGCAGCCTCTACCTTTTGTATTACAGCGGTAATTCAATATGAATTTATCGCGGACCTGGGCGTCCTTTGCCCGTCATACCACTCGGGATCGGGTGGCCGATAGGTCATTTCAAGAGTGGCATGACAACAGGTCAACATCCACCCCCGCTGCTTAGGAGACAGTATATTTCCATAGCCTCCACACTACTTTAGTAGTCATAATGCACAGTAGCGCCGGAGGGCAATCCCCTAAGGGAAACCGATTCACCAACATCTTGCGGTGTCGACTACAACGGGCGAGCCCGTCACCACAGGACGTTTTAACGATTAGTCGTTCTGTCGCCCTGCAGTGAACGTAGAAGACTTTGGACAGTACAATCCTACGTCCAGCTACGTCACAACCCGTGAGAGTCCAACGCCTTACCGCGAGTGAGCCAGGAATAAACCCGGCGGGCTCGAGATACTCGCGCCCTCACTTCCAATTGTGACCAGATTTCTCCGGTCTCTCGATTGGTTCCGAGTTCGAGGTCGCTTGCGCGGTCCTCTCCCTTACGAAGCGGTGAAACGGAGTGCACCGAATCTATCGCGGACCAAGGCGTCCTTTGCCAGACTCTGAACCGGGATCGGATGGCCAATGGTCATTTCAAGAGCAGTCGCCGTAAGGTAGACAACTACCCCCGCTCTATAGGAAACAATACAGTTCCCAGACTCCCCCGATTGTTAGTCGGAGAGCACAATCGATTGGCTTGCGCCGCTCGGTGCGCAGACCGTCCAGGAGCTCCAGAGGATTGATTCCCAGGGGAGACTGGTTGACCCAGTGTCCTACCCAGGCTCGCACCCCATGCGTGGAGGCCATCGGATGGGTGTTGACCCGTGAGTGTGACCGACCCTGAACACATGGGTCATTGTGGCCACCTCATCATGGGCCCATTAGCTCCCCGATTCACCAACAGTGAGGCCTGAGACGCGCAACTCCTTCCCGGGGTAGTCCCTCGCACGAGGAGGTTACTGAATAGGAGCTTAATACTGAGTTAGGCCGACTCGAGAATACATTCGATCACGGTCCAAGCTGCACGACACCATTCGCTACCTATTGTCTGCGCGCAAGCTCCGAGGAATCGGGGGCTGGGAAAGCGGGCGGATTACGCCGCCTTCGACCGTCGCGTCGCTTCGAACCCCGCACTCTCCCAGTACTAGGATTGGGAGAGTGCTTGCTATGAAGCAAAAATCGGGGGAGGTGGACTGCCGTCGTAAATGGCAACACAGTAACTTCATTTACTGTGTTTATACAAGTTTGGTTCTTTAAAATCACGAGTTGGAGTACTATAAGGCAAATTTTTCGGTTTGTCTGTCGATGGATAGTTACCGAGATACCTCAGATAAAAACACAGTATTTAAAAAAAAACAGAATATTTTTAATAAAAAACACAGTATGTATATTTTTAAAAGTTAAAATACAGTAACCTATTATTTATTGTGATCTTTTTTAATACCTATAAGCATTTAAGAAATATTTTTGTTTGGTTACAACACGGTTTCTTCAGATACTGTGGTTTTAGGTAAAATTTTGTTAAAAGTTAATATATTAATACACGAATTAATTACAGTATCTTAATTACTGTGTTTAAGGTGCAAGCAGTTTTTTATTTATTTAACACATAACACAGTAACCACTCAGTTACGGTGTTATAGCTTAAAAATATAAAATTTATCAAATGATTTTCCTAATTTAAAACACATTATCTAATTTAATTAATTAAACAATTATAATTTAAAATATATTTTTATGCAGAATTGAAGTTCTAACCATTTTTTAACATTAAAGATTAAAAGAAATAATTTATATTGATTACTTTGTTCATGAAAACAAATATTAACAACTGAACTTTGACCGCGTTTTTCTCAAAACGTCTTTTTTCAAGTTACTGTGTTTTCATTTACGACGGCAGTGTAGTCCACCTGTCTCCCCAGCCCCCGATTCCTCGGAGCTTGCGCACCGTCTGTATTGTCCGCGCAGTTGGTGTCTTGAGTCATTCATCACCTTTAGGCGTCTAATTCAGCTAGTACAACACTACGTATTGCATGCAGGTGCAGCGATGATGATGAGCGGATAAGGCATTAAGCTAATCATTAAGCTTTAAGCTTAAACGGAATCGATATAGACCGTTCTAAAATAACATTTTGGAATCCGTCTTCATTTTTCTGTCACATGATTCTATTATTTTCCGCTGACAATGACGTAAGACACACGCATTTGGCGGATACCGGTTTCCCAAACTGAAAACAGCTGACCGAGTCGACGTGCAGTGACGACTTTACAGTAATCGACTCTTTTTTCGACTTTACGAGTTCAACGCACTCGTCGAGTCGACCTTGGCCGCCTTGACACTGACCCGCCCGCGCGAGTCGACTCGCGAGTCGCGCCGTGTGTAGTAATCGATGCCGAAATCGAAAGCACTCGTAAGACTTTTTGGGTTCCGCACCGAAGCGTACCACCAACTGAACCCTATTGGCGACACTTCTCTTTATTTATTTATTGCCTTACAACTTATTAATTGTGTAGGAAAAACAAGTATTTTATTTATTTATTTATTTACAGAAATGTACAATATTTTCAACTGCATTACATTATCACTAGAAGCTTCACTGTAATCACTAACAAAATACAGAGCACCGCAGCCCAGTATTTCTTCAAATCAACGCTACCTAACTAGGCCTAGGCCCGTACTAAGTATATTAAATTAATCTTAAGTTAGTTACTCAAATCAACAAAGAACTAAATATATATAATTACCCCAAAATTATTCCAATTGTCAATAAAAAACTATAATTTAACAATTGACAACAAAAAATTGTTCATTTTATTACACTGTTATGTATGTACAATGTCATTTTCAAAGTATTTTTAAATGTCGTTATGTGCATTTTCAGCAGAATGTTGATTGTTGATCAATACAAATATTGATTTTAAGCTGATACACCCGGATGGATCTTTGAAAATAGCAATGTTTTTAATCGCCTTTAAATGATCAGGTAATTTATTAAATAGTTTAGGTATTATGCATCAACTAGTCGCCTGGCTTTACCGCGTGAAATTTGTAGCACCCGACGTTTCGGTGACGTTGCAGCCGCCGTTGACCAGGGTAGACAGTCTACCCTGGACGACGGCGGCTGCAACGTCACCGAAACGTCGGGTGCTACAAACTTCACGCGGTAAATTCGTTTTCTATCCTATTTATAATGTCAAGCAACCGCGATAGTCTTCGATTTTATAGTCGCCTGGAACTTAGCAGTGCGTGGTATGATCGGCTGGAGGTAATGGGTATTATTCCTGGTGTTATAATAATAATAATAATTAAAAAAAAACTCTTTATTTTAAATAAAAAAGGCGAGCTTATTGCCTTGCAGCAATTTCTATCAGCTAACCTATAGCTTAAGTTTATAACAAATTTAGAACGTTGGCTACGCAAAAGAACAATAAAAACACAAATGATAAAAAGAAACAAACAGAAACTAGAAGGAGACAGATAATAAAAAAAAATAAAACAAATGACTAAAATTAAATAAGGACGCAGAGGAAAGGAAGGAGAGGAAGGAAGGAAAGGGAAGCGAAAAGGAGGGGGGATAGGTGGATTGGTTAATTTATGGATTTTAGGGTTATATGTTCCTTGAGCCTGGCGTTGAACGAGGAGATGCTGGGGGCTCTTCTAACATCATTTGGTAAAGCATTCCAGAGTCGTGCAGCTTCCACGGTTATGCCGATATACTTCCTTCCTCGTGGGATATTGTCGAGCTCTTATTGCAATAGAATTCGCAAAGGCCCTCGAACTAAAATTACAGATACGGTCAAAATCCCTAGTTTTCGGAGCTTACAACATCCCAACAAGCACACAAGCAATATAAGAAGTGCCGACTATAGCTTTAAGCTGTAAAGGCGTTCTCATTAACTCTCAGATATAAACGGTGTCAAATAAAAAAAAAAAAAGCTTATATTACCTTTTAGTCATATAATTGTCGTATAAAGCCTTTTAGTCGAATAAGGGTGGTAAAATCGGTATAAAGCATACCAATTATAACTAACAGCTGTATAGTGGTCGAATAAGTGCACTATGTTCGACTGAGCCAGAATTGGATATTTGGACGGTGAACTTAGCACAACTGCAAAGTACGGTAATGGCATTTCTTAGCAATCAAGTAATTAGATAAATATGTAGTATGTAGTATTAAAATTGTTAAAAAGTAGTAACTAGTATAATAAGAAAAGTTAGATAAACAGTAGATATATGTAAGTATAATCGTTTAATATTACACTAACGTATTTCTCTGTCTCGTTTGCGTGTAGAATAATAATCTATATATTAGAATAATAATGATAGTAATAGTAATGGAGTAGAGCATAATAATATTATTAACAGTAGAATTATAATAATATTCTATAGTAGAATAGTAGTTATAATCTAGAATAATCGCCTAGAAAAATAATTAACGATTTGGAATCATCTGTAAGGTTAATTATGTTTTGGGAAATAAATAAATAAATAAATAACCTTTATAGAACAAACAAAACAAAAGCTACTACATAACCCTTACTCCACCAAAGGCTGTATAGTGGTTACAAGACCCACCTTTATACAGCTTATAGTCATATTGTGGTCCCTAGGACCTCACTTACGCAGCTTATAGTTTTATAAAGGTTATATTGAAGTATGATGCCATATAAGCAAAGCGGTCATCTTTTCTCGAATCTTTAGAACCTATTTAAAATATATATATATATATATATATATATATTTATATATATATATATATATATATATATATATATATATATATATATATATATATATATATATATATATATATATATATATATATATATATATATATATATATTTATAATATCGCCTCCAATTGAGGCGAATTAAAGCGAAAAAACTAAAATAAAACACTTTGATCACATCGGCAAGGCCGTTTCATAACTTCATTAGTTTTTTCGCTTTAATTCGCCTCAATTGGAGGCATTTTGTGTTGCAAAAGGAAAAGCTCGATTTTTGAGATATATGGATGATGAGTGATCGTTCGTCGACGGTAAAGGGACCCATAAACTAACATGCACAATCGAAAGTCGTGCACATCCGTAAGTATATCTCATTCAAACATAAGCGTTTCCCAATCCAAGCTGGGATTTCCTTCGCTGCTGTTCAAGTAGCTTTTACTAATTTTATTTTACTGCGAATCATCATCCTATGAACGGATTATTTACAAAACCTTATCAAATATAAAAATATTATACAGTTTTTCTACCATGTTTCTTTATACATTTGCTAATGTTATACAATTTTATACAAGTTTACCTTATTTTGATATTATTATATAGTCTTTAGTATAAACTTCTCTGCCAGAAATTAAGATCGAAGTATCTTCTTTCATTTCATTGTGCATTGGAGGTTTTATATTTTTATTTCGATTTAATGGCTCGTTAATAACTAACGCAGCCTAATAATGTCATATTATAAATGTTGGAAACGTCCGAAATTTTGAATTATTTCGAAACGTCATCCTCCATTTATGAAACGGCCTTGCCGATGTGATCAAAGTGTTTTATTTTAGTTTTTTCGCTTTAATTCGCCTCAATTGGAGGCATTTTGTGTTGCAAAAGGAAAAGCTCGATTTTTGAGATATATGGATGATGAGTGATCGTTCGTCGACGGTAAAGGGACCCATAAACTAACATGCACAATCGAAAGTCGTGCACATCCGTAAGTATATCTCATTCAAACATAAGCGTTTCCCAATCCAAGCTGGGATTTCCTTCGCTGCTGTTCAAGTAGCTTTTACTAATTTTATTTTACTGCGAATCATCATTATATATATATATATATATATATATATATATATATATATATATATATATATATATATATATATATATATATATATATATATATATATATATATATATATATATATATATATATATATATATATATATATATATATATATATATATATATATATATATATATATATATATATATATATATATATATATATATATATATATATATATATTTAAGCAAAAACAATGAAAAAAATCACAATCAATTGTCTCTTAAATGCGGAATGACATTTCGAAAATTCGATTTGAAATTCGAATATATCCACTCTTTAAAAGGACGATATACGATTGCTGGGCTCGCTATCAGCCAGCTATTAAATGAAAATAAAAATAAAATACTTCATTTGCTCGTTGCCATGAAATAAGATATAAATCGTAATTTCTGGTCGAGAAGTTTATACTTAAGGCTATATGATATTTACAAGAGTTCAAAACATAAGATAAAATTGTATAATATTGTTAATATTGGAGTGGTTTTTTGTAAAATCTTTTTTTAAAGAATTCGTTTAAAGGATGACACTTTGATGAAAAAATAAAAATAATAAAAGCCACTTACATAGCTGGAAGGTTTTCCCGGACTGGACTGGGAAATGCTTATTGTTTAAACGAGATGTATTCTTGGATGAGTACCACTTTCGACGGTACACTGTAGGTTTAATGGGATCACTTTATTTTGGTTTGCAAAAGGATACGCTTTGTTTTTGAGATGTGGATGAAGGGCGATCGTTCGCTAGCGATAAAGGGATCCCATTAAACCTACAGTGTACCGTCGAAAGTGGTACTCATCCAAGAATACATCTCGTTTAAACAATAAGCATTTCCCAGTCCAGTCCGGGAAAACCTTCCAGCTATGTAAGTGGCTTTTATTATTTTTATTTTTTCATCAAAGTGTCATCCTTTAAACTAATTCTTTAAAAAAAGATTTTACAAAAACCACTCAAATGTTAACAATTATATATATATATATATATATATATATATATATATATATATATATATATATATATATATATATATATATATATATATATATATATATATATATATATATATATATATATATATATATATATATATATATATATATATATATATATATATATATATATATATATATATATATATATATATATATATATATATATATATATATATATATATATATATATATATATATATATATATATATATATATATATATATATATATATTTAAAGGCATTTTAAAATACACGCATTATACATAGGTAAATCCGGTTTTTAAAATGTGTGAACAAAACCCAGCAAGTGATCTTTTTTACTGCGAGAAATAAAATTAATTTACGTAAAAACGAAGTCGATGAAATGATGTCCGCGAGAGAATTTGGTGTATTAAACTACAATACAATCATTTTAAAGTCAATAAAATGTCAATTGAATCTATATGAAATTGTATATACATACGCATGTATGTTGGTACCTAAATACTTTCATAAAAATCAAAATTGTTCAAGGGTATGTTTAATCATACCGTAAAAATCATCGCTGTGGCTACATCTCACGATATCTAGGCGATTGCATGCAATACGCGAAAATTACTTAAAATTAAGCATATTATTCAAGATGCCTATTAATTTTCAGTACTGATTCTCGATAATTTCCGTAATTACTAAAAGTCATTGGACCTAGTATTAAGTCAGCATTCGATAACCGACTTCAAAACTAGAACAGATAATGACGCCGCTACATACTGGTGTTTCTAATTTCAAAATACGACCAACGAAATATTTTCAAAAAAAATAATATTTATTTATTTTTTATCCCTTATTTTACATAATTAATTGTCCTATAATTAGTTACTTGTACATACTACAGATTTTAAAAACCAAGACTGTTTTGAGGTGATATTTTATGCGGTGTTCAACTGTTGTGTGTATACAGGATGAGTTTTAAGTCACCGGCATCCTTGAAGTGAGTGAATCAGTACGGGCAAATAAGCAATTTCTGATAAAAAATTGTGGGAAAAACAAAAAAAAAATATTTCAAACTTTTATTTATAGAAAAATAGTCTAAGAACGATGCGTTATCCAGCGGTGGGTAATTTTTTTTTTTCATTATTTGTTAAAATTTGGTAAAGAGTTGACAGTGTGATCGTACAGATATAATTTGTAACTATTTATATAAGCAATAAGGAAATGAACACAACCCTTACGATCATTCTAGACAAATGCCTCACTAGACCGAACAGCCTGTATCTGGCCATACGAAATATATAGCCTTTGTTTTTGAGTAGTACTGACGTTTGAGTAGTACTGACTAATGGACTACTTTCAATACTAACACTAAGATAATGGCATAAAATAGTACACATATTAATACAAATGTATATGATAAAGAGTTAGTTACTTACATATATATACACATATACACATACAAACATATATACATACATATATAATAACACACACACACACACACACACATATATCTACATACACACAGATTTTAAATTATTGTAAGAAGCAATTCTTTTTCAGTCTCCGTACGACTTACTTCGTAAAGGAGCCATTTTTTTACTTTTATCTTAAATTGGGGTACATTTAGAATATTTTTTACTGACTCTTCTAAGTATAAATATCGCTAATATTGTTTATTAGCGATATTTAACCTACTGCTAGATGGCGCAGCAAGCTCAACCCTGCTCAATTTTTTTTAAAATGTTTTTCCCAAAATTTTAAATTAAAAGTTGCTTACTTGCTGGTACTGATTCTCCCCCTTTGCAGATCCTGGTAATTAAAAAGTCAAACTGTATAGAAAATTGCTCCAATGTTGGGAAATTATATGAGTGTATATAGGATAATTATAAAGACGAATATTGCACAAAAACTATTAATTAATTAATTAGTCATTAATTTAAGTAGAATATATATGAAAATATGTTAATATGGTTATAAAGGTACAATAATAATAAGAAATAAAAGATCTACGTTCATATTTTATTTAACGATACTGGTTACTAATAACTGACTGTAAGCTATCGCTTTTGCGGTAAGTCCGCCATTTGTGCATATATTGACTATTTTTATAAAACCAGTATTAGTAGTAAACCATAATATTCATGAAGTATTTTTTTATACCACAATAGTTATTCTATTCTATTATATAATAACTCACAGTCTTCTCTCGCCCAGTTTATCAAGCAGTATGTCCCTAGTCTTTTATAATGAGCGTCATTTTGGATGTTTCTAGTCTGGCCTAGTTGTGGAGTTTCTGTGTGAGGTAAATGTAATGTCTTTGTCCAAAGGTCGTTCACATTCTCCCTTCTACATGTCTGTTGCTCTGTTGTGTGTGGTATGTATGACTAATACTGGTTGGTATGTCGTTGTTCCGTTGAAGTTCCTTCCTATAGCATATTAAGACATTCCGTATATATATATATATATATATATATATATATATATATATATATATATATATATATATATATATATATATATATATATATATATATATATATATATATATATATATATATATATATATATATATATATTCAAATTGAAATTATGTTTATTACTAAATAAATGAAATGATAAAATAATGAAAGGGCACTTATCTGGTCTGTGGTGACCAGGAGTGACTCCACGCCTTATTCTTCTCTTCCTTCAGCGCTTGCTAGGTGTTTCCTGCTGTGGTATTGGAACCTGATCAAAATGGTAGCGGCAACACAACAATGCGAGACGAGAATGAATGCTGGAAAATAATAGGCGATTAGTGTTTCTTAAATATTAATGATTGTTATAAAATGTATATCAATATTTCGGCTCAGCCGTCGTCAAGATATGTGACATTTCTGAAATCGAACAATTCGAATTGAATTGTTATGTCACATATCTTGACGACGGCTGAGCCGAAATATTGATATACATTTTATAACAATCATTAATATTTAAGAAACACTAATCGCCTATTATTTTCCAGCATTCATTCTCGTCTCGCATTGTTGTGTTGCCGCTGTGTGAGGCCATTTTAATCGGATTCTAGTGCCACAGCAGGAAGCACCAGCAAACGCTGAGGGAGGAGAAGAAGAAGGCGTGGAGTCACTCCTGGTCACCACAGACCAGATAAGTGCCCTTTCATTATTTTATCATTTCATTTATTTAGTGATAAACATAATTTCAATTTGAAAAAATAATATATATATATATATATATATATATATATATATATATATATATATATATATATATATATATATATATATATATATATATATATATATATATATATATATATATATATATATATATATATATATATATATATATATATATATATATATATATATATATATATATATATATATATATATATATATATATATATAAATTGTGCTCTTGATATAATACCATTAAGTCCGTATAAGCTAATATTACCTATTATGTCGTTACTTATGCAATTGTCGTATTTAACACTGGTCACTTTGAATTAGTTAACTTCGGTTGTCTTTCCTTCATTTGTTATTACTTGGATATTTTAAGTGCACAATCATGGACAAGTTGAAAATTTGAACGTTCAACAAACTCAAACGTTTGCAAAATGTACGATTTATACGATTCATCTTCGGTCTACGAAGTATCCGTATACGTGTCCGAATATAGGGCACTCTTAAAGTGGTTGATAATACGCCAAAGGAGAAAATGTTAATATACTTACTCGCCTCTATCGTGTACTCCCCCAATCAATACCTTTCTATTTCCAAAAGCTTTCCACTGTCTTATACTTCGGTCAGTCTCTAACAGCTTACTTAAAATTCCTTGTCATAATACTGATTTCTACTCCTACTCTTTCTATGTCCACAGTGCAAGACTCCGAAACGATCTCGCAGCAAATGTACATATATAAATATATGCAAACATAAATATATTTTTAGAATTATATAATATTTATGCAAATATAAAATATATTCTTTATGCGAATATAAATATATTCTTTAGAATTATTCAGGCGTCATAGATCGAGCTACATTTTGAGTCAGTTTTAGAGATCATTTTCATATCGTATTTGTTTAGCATCTTACTTATTCGATAGGTCACGCCCTTGACGTGTGATAAGAATGCTCGTGATTTGCTCGATTTTTGAGATTCGTCTGTTATGAATTGTTTTATTTTTATTTATATATTGGAATTATCAAATTAACCATTTACAATAAGTATAATATTAAAACAAATAGCAAAAATTTTCCTCTTTCATTCACTGGCAAGTGCTGCCCAACTGGGTTATACCCGTTCCAGGGCAAGTAATTTATATATTTACATTTAAAACAAGGGTCGATGAACCAACCAAACACAATAATAATAATACAAATATATATATATATATATATATATATATATATATATATATATATATATATATATATATATATATATATATATATATATATATATATATATAATAATATTTTTTTAATAAAAATTACAATATTATACAGGAAATAGAAATACTAAATACATTAGAATACACATATACACACATACATACATATATATATATATATATATATATATATATATATATATATATATATATATATATATATATATATATATATATATATATATATATATATATATATATATATATATATATATATATATATATATATATATATATATATATATATATATATATATATATATATATATATATATATATATATATATATATATATATATATATATATATATATATATATATATATATATATATATATATATATATATATATATATATATATATATATATATATATATATATATATATATATATATATATATATATATATATATATATATATATATATATATATATATATATATATATATATATACAATATATGTTGTCAACTTCAACTTATTCTACTACATCGATCATGGCATGGATAGATAAACGCTCTTCTTGCAAAAGCCATTTATTTATTTTGATTTTAAACAAATGAAAATTGGGGCTGGTTTTTATGTCACTGCTTAATTTATCATAAAGTCTTGTATCTATGAAAGAGTAGTGTGGCTGTCCGAAAGTCGTCTTCATCCTAGGTACATTCAAATTATCACCCAGGAGTTGTCTAGTGGGTTTCGTGTGCGTAATAATAAAAGATTTATTTTGTTTGGCCACGAAAACCCAACGTAGTGCAGTTTTAATAAATAATAACCTAGCATCCAAAACTTGAGCCCCTTTAAAGAGTTCATTAGAAGAACATTGATATGGTTTGCGATGCATGATTGTTAAAATACATTTTTGCGCTCTTAGAAGTGGCGTCAGGAGGGTTTTGCAGCACCCACCCCACCCAATTATACCGTAGTTAATAAGGGTTTCACATAATGCAAAATACGCTATGGTTAGCGTCCTGCGATCCAGAACACTCCACATCTCTTTGAAAGTATACCAAGGGTTCTCACTTTCTTAGACACTGCATTGACTTGCTTTTTCCATAGCAATTTATTGTCAATTACAATGCCTAGATATTTGATTGTGTGCGTGTATTTTTATATTTTCAGTAACCATTTCTCCTACGGCCATCATTGACACGTTACAAGACGTGTCAGTTTACACATTCTTCTAAATAAGGCATGTTGTTAAAAATTTGGCAGTAATTTGTGTCAAAGTCAATTGGAAAAAAAAATCTGTTGAATATGTTACAAAAAAATCGTCGTCAAATAAATTGCAATATTGTTTCTTTATATATTTTTTAAAAATCTTGAGCTGTGCGAATAAAGGAGCATTACCATAATTTCAACCAAATTAAATAATATAGAATCAGATTAAAATGTGTAAAAAATTCCACGCATGAAAGATATCATATAATTATTAATATTCATACCTACTATTATCATGAGGCGTTAACTAGCACCACTTAATTTATTGAAAATAACATGAATTTGCATTAAATGCAGTTCTGTGTGCGTCAATAGCGAATTATTGTTGTTTATAAATAAGTCCGATATCACGATCTTATACCTGTAGAGCAGAACATTGCAGTACAAAATTTAAGAATATCACGGTTATTTGTCATCTATACTATATATACTATAATATTATAAAGAGGTAAAGTTTGTAGGAAGTAATCTCTGGATCTACTGAAACGATTTAGAAAATTCTTTTACCAATAGAAAGCCACGTTATTTGTGAGTGTCATAGGCTATATATTAATCCGAAAAATGCAAAGACGCTTTCGTGGTAGTCGGATTTCCAAAATAAATCGGTAAAAACGGTCGAACGAAAACGTTTCTAACTAACGCTGCCTAAACTATGAGAGATATCTTATTAAGTTTTAGAGAAAAGTTGTAGAGCTTGATAATGCCTACAAAAAATTAAGCGACAGCATATCTCTAACTTTTATATTTAAGTAACAAAAAGTAGTATTTTATAATAAAAAAATAATTTAAATCGATAGGACATGTTTGATGGTCATATTATTATCAACAATTATAAATTCATATCAAAATGAGTAAATGTATCGTCTCAAGTGCTTAAAACACAAGACTTTTTCCTTTTACTGCATATAATTTCACTTTTACTGCATAAATGCTTAAAGAGATAAGACACTCACAAATAAGACACTCACAAATAACGGTAATATAGTCAAATTGGCATTCAAATACATACATACATATGCAGTAAAAATATAACTCTTCTTTTGGCAGTCAGGAAATAAATCATAGCACTCAGTACTAACCAAATCACACTCATAATTTCATCACAAGTAAAAAGTTTTACCGCCCAACGAAGTGGGCACGGGTCAGCTAGTTTATTAATACATTGCACTTGTGCGAAGCCGGGGCGGGTCGCTAGTTTTAAATAAGATAATAAGTAAATATATTAAATGGAATAAAAAACACGACTGCCGTTACAAAGAGTGAGCTACTGTATTTTTTACAGTAGCCGTTAGCTCCCTCATGGGAGCTAACGGGCCCATGATGAGGTGGCCACGATGACCCATGTGTTCAGGGTCGGTCACAATCACGGGTCAACACCCATCCGATGGTCTCCACGCATGGGGTGCGAACCTGGGTAGGACACTGGGTCAACCAGTCTCCCCTGGGAATCAAACCTCTGGCGCTCCTGGACGGTCTGCGCACTGAGCGGCGCAAGCCAAACGATTGTGCTCTCCGACTAACAGTCGGGGGAGTCTGGGAACTGTATTGTTTCCTATAGAGCGGGGGTGGTTGCCTACCTTACGGCGACTGCTCTTGAAATGACCATTGGCCATCCGATCCCGGTTCAGAGTCGGGCAAAGGACGCCTTGGTCCGCGACAGATTCGGTGCACACCGTTTCACCGCTTCGTAAGGGAGAGGACCGCGCAAGCGACCTCGAACTCGGAACCAATCGAGAGACCGGAGAAATCTGGTCACAATTGGAAGCAAGGGCGCGAGTCTCGGCCCGCCAGGTAACATACTGGCTATCTCGCGGTAAAGGCGTTGGCTTCTTGCGGGTTGTGGCGTAGCTAGACGTCGGATTTGTAATGTCCAAAGTCTTCTACGCTCACTGTACGGTCGATAGAACGAAGAATCGTTAAAACGTCCTGCGGTGACGGGTTCGCCCGTTGTGGTTGACATCTCAATATGTATTTTTTACAGTGTTTCATGAAATATTTGTAGTTTAAGTATTTGTCCTCATAGATACATATATATAAAATCGAAGACTATCGCGGTTGTTTGACATTATAAATAGGATAGAAAACGAATTTACCGCGTGAAATTTGTAGGACCCGACGTTTCGGTGACGTTGCAGCCGCCGTTGTCTAGGGTAGACTGAAGAGCTGTCAGTCCGTTGTTTTGCGGGTAGGCCGCAAACCGCTGCCGCCACTGCGTAGGTTACAACGGTGGTGGGGGGCCGGGCTCGGAGCGCGGGAATTTTTAAAATCCGTCTTGCACAAAACACTCACTGTATCCTGTTTTACGTCTTTGCGTTCGGCGTTCGGCGGCGGGAACATTTTAAGAAGAGGGTTCCACGTAGAAGAGAGTTTGTAGCCGTCATCTCTATTGAAGTTCGGAGTTCTTCTTATTTCAATGGCTTCCCGGATCATGCGAGGAAAGTAGAATTGTTCCTTGGATAGAACAATGGGATTTTGAAACTGCATCCAGTGGTTACTTCCGCTATCCAATATATGTTCGCAGATCGCCGATTTTTCTCGCTGAACGTTTTTAACAGCTTTGATGTGTTCTGTCAGTCGCGTGGCTATGGGCCGTTTCGTTTGTCCAACGTAGGATGGACCGCAGCTGCATTCGACTTCATACACACCCGGGGTTTGCAGTGGTATTACATCCTTTACAGGACTCAAAAATCGAGCTATATTTTGGGTCGGTTTGAAGATCGTTTTTATATCGAATCTGTTTAGCATCTTACTTATTCGATCTGTGACGCCCTTGGCGTATGGTAAGAATGCTCTTGATCTGCTCGGTTTTTGAGTTTCGTCCGTATTAGATCGTGTGCGTGTCTCGTGATATTTTCCGTATCCATTTTTCCTAAGGACATCATTGACATGTTCCATCTCCTTCGGAAAATGCTCAGTGTCGCATAGATCGCGTGCTCGATTCACGAGCGACGTTTGCACTGAACGTAGATGGTAGGGATGATGGTGTGAGCTTGCATGCAAATATCTGTCCATATGTGTGGGCTTCCGATATACCGTATGTCCGAGAGTATTGTCACTTCTCCTCGTCACTTTGACATCCAATAATGGTAAGGATTCGTCCTTCTCTACTTCATAGGTGAAACTGATTTTTGGGTGTATGGAGTTTAGATGACCCAGGAATTCTTTCACCGTTTGAATGTTGCGTTTCAGGATGCAGAAGGTATCATCAACGTAGCGAAGCCAGAGAATGGATGGACTGGACACAACTCCATTCTCTGCATCTGCATCCTGCATCCTGCATCCTGAAAGGCCTTCTGCACCTTCTTTTACTTCCAGGCATTTTTACTTCCTTGCGCCGAGATTTTATAATAATTTAAAGGAGAGTTATAAGAATGCAAACAACTTAAATTCATTCAAAATACTTATAAAGAAGTACCTGCTTGAAAGGGGTCCAATGTATGCGGAGTCTCAATTGCTCTCGCTAATAATTTAAGTTGTTTTATTATAAATTATATATTACTAACTAATATCAAATCTCGTGTATTATTTCCTATGTATATACATATGTGTAGGTATGTATATATATATATATATATATATATATATATATATATATATATATATATATATATATATATATATATATATATATATATATATATATATATATATATATATATATATATATATATATATATATATATATATATATATATATATATATATATATATATATATATATATATATATATATATATATATATATAGAATTCGTTTAAAGGATGACACTTTGATGAAACAATAAAAATAATAAAAGCCACTTACATAGCTGGAAGGTTTTCCCGGACTGGACTGGGAAATGCTTATTGTTTAAACGAGATGTATTCTTGGATGAGTACCACTTTCGACGGTACACTGTAGGTTTAATGGGATCCCTTTATCGCTAGCGAACGATCACCCTTCATCCACATCTCAAAAACAAAGCGTATCCTTTTGCAAACCAAAATAAAATGTCTTTATTAAAGACAAATTTAAGCAAAAAACAATGAAAAAAATCACAATCAATCGTCTCTTAAATGCGGAATGACATTTCGAAAATTCGATTTGAAATTCGAATATATCCACTCTTTAAAAGAGTCCTTTTAAAGAGTGGATATATTCGAATTTCAAATCGAATTTTCGAAATGTCATTCCGTATTTAAGAGACGATTGATTGTGATTTTTTTCATTGTTTTTTGCTTAAATTTGTCTTTAATAAAGACATTTTATTTTGGTTTGCAAAAGGATACGCTTTGTTTTTGAGATGTGGATGAAGGGTGATCGTTCGCTAGCGATAAAGGGATCCCATTAAACCTACAGTGTACCGTCGAAAGTGGTACTCATCCAAGAATACATCTCGTTTAAACAATAAGCATTTCCCAGTCCAGTCCGGGAAAACCTTCCAGCTATGTAAGTGGCTTTTATTATTTTTATTGTTTCATCAAAGTGTCATCCTTTAAACGAATTCTTTAAAAAAAGATTTTACAAAAAACCAATCAAATATTAACAATATTATACAATTTTATCTTATGTTTTGAACTCTTGTAAATATCATATAGCCTTAAGTATAAACTTCTCGACCAGAAATTACGATTTATATCTTATTTCATGGGAACGAGCAAATGAAGTATTTTATTTTTATTTTCATTGAATAGCTGGCTGATAGCGAGCCAAGCAATCGTATATCGTCCTTTTAAAGAGTGGATATATTCGAATTTCAAATCGAATTTTCGAAATGTCATTCCGCATTTAAGAGACGATTGATTGTGATTTTTTTCATTGTTTTTTGCTTAAATTTGTCTTTAATAAAGACATTTTATTTTGGTTTGCAAAAGGATACGCTTTGTTTTTGAGATGTGGATGAAGGGTGATCGTTCGCTAGCGATAAAGGGATCCCATTAAACCTACAGTGTACCGTCGAAAGTGGTACTCATCCAAGAATACATCTCGTTTAAACAATAAGCATTTCCCAGTCCAGTCCGGGAAAACCTTCCAGCTATGTAAGTGGCTTTTATTATTTTTATTGTTTCATCAAAGTGTCATCCTTTAAACGAATTCTTTAAAAAAAGATTTTACAAAAAACCAATCAAATATATATATATATATATATATATAGAAATATTTGATAGTTTTGTGTATATATTCTTTTTAGAATTGATCAATAAGATGATTATAAAGTAAATAATTATAAAAGCCACTTACATCGTGACGAAGGATTCCCTTGATCGGATTCGGGAATGCTTTAGGTGTTAACGAGAATGATGAATGCCTCTCACTTGCGGAAAGAGGAGTAGGTTTAAGTTGGGCCCATTTTTCAACTAGTAAACGCTCACCCTTCATCCAATTATCTCATATAAAGAAGGATTTACGTATAAAGAAGGATTGTAGCTTAATTTTTGAGATAATTGGATGAAGGGTGAGCGTTTACTAGTTGAAAAATGGGCCCAACTTAAACCTACTCCTCTTTCCGCAAGTGAGAGGCATTCATCATTCTCGTTAACACCTAAAGCATTCCCGAATCCGATCAAGGGAATCCTTCGTCACGATGTAAGTGGCTTTTATAATTATTTACTTTATAATCATCTTATTGATCAATTCTAAAAAGTATATATATATATATATATATATATATATATTTATGTATGTGTGTATGTATGCGTATGTATATATTCTTATGTATTATGCAATGCAACTTAAGTTCATAATATCAAAAGAGTCAGCTCGTCGATACAATTAAACAAAAATCAGCATCCCTAGATACGGGTCTCTGACCTAGTTAGGAATGCGGATAAACATTTTCACCATAGGATGTGCTCAATCTCTCCCAACTCAACCATATTATGTAAATGGTGTTTATATGACATATTACATGAAGTTATTGTAAATTAATAAATAAAATAAATAAAATAAATAAATAAATAAAAATACGAATTTCTACTGCGCCAAATACGAAAACTTTCCAGTTCTAAGTTCACGTTATTTTTAATTATGTTTATTTTGATCTCTTCTCCGTTACGGTGTTCCTTTCTGGGCACAGTGTACTGTGTCTTTTTGTTTATTTTTCACTATCATTAAAGTGTGTAATTATTACATATTGACCTGTATACCAAATTGAACATTGCAATCTTTACGTAAATCTATGATTTAAACATTCGTTTGCTATTATATACTTATTTTACACTGTAGTCGTGTTTATAGCGCGATCTGCATTTGAAATTTGTCGAACGAATGCAATATCAAGGCATATACTTACATTTAATGTTACTGGGTTGGTTGTAAGAGATAGTCGTTTAATAATAAACTCGCCTATTGTGAACTTTCACAATAAAGAATAGCTAGGTGGAACCCGTCAAATTCGACGTACCCTTCATTGACAGTAATGTTTCAAAAATAAACGGAAACATACTTGTTATTTATGTACAAATAATATTTGTTTATTTTAATTCGATTACGTTGCGGTGCCTTGCTTATTTGATCTACGATCAGGAATGTCACCAAGGTCTTGGAGCAATCGGACAGAAACAATCAAAGTGCAACGCGTACGTCATAATAATATGACGTGTGACTGCAAGGAAACAAAAGTTTTGCGCCAATTCAGCTTACTTTAGCAACTATACGCTAGATGGTGGGAAAATGATTGAAATATTTTTAATTTGTTTTTAAATTATGTTGAGTTAAAAAAATCGGTTGTGTCACCCCAATACTTCCCCGGCAAGCAGACAGCCCCCCTCGCGCATTAAACCCCTAACTCCCCCCCCTTCATCCCCCAACCTTCCCCCAACCCACCCTCTCTCTCTTTTTTTTTCGTCTCCTCCTCTCCTCCAACCCCATCTCCCTACCCCCCTCTCCCTGCCCGAATACCACTCCTCATCCCACCAATTTCCCCCTTCCCCTAGCAGATGGCAGTATCACTTTTAATTTTTTTCTTTCGATTACACATCTACAGACCGAGAGCTTTTTTGAAACACTTAAACCATTTTTTTCACCTAGCTGTTATCTCAATATGGCGGTTACAGGAAAACACGTTTAAGACATAGATTTTCTCTTTTGATGACTTTTTATTTTTCTCTTTTGATGACACATATACAGACCGAGAGCCTTTTTAGACATCTCAACCAAATTTATACCCCTAATCGTTCTCTCAATGTGGCGGTTACAGAAAAACACGCTTGGCGGTTACAAAAAAAAGTCAAAATATAAATAACGTAACATAATCTGTAAAGATTTTTGAGAAATAAATTGAAATTCAAATAGAAATGATTTTTCTCTGGCTCAGCATATTGAGCTTTAGCTGACGATGTTGGGTCAGATAGAGTGCCGCTGTACTGCCAGAGACAATGCTTCAAATGAAGTACTATCGTGGCCGACTTCGGTGCAGGTTTCTGCAGCCGTCTCAAGCATGTTCCTTCATCCGGCACAAAAGCATAATTTTGTGGCCTGGTTGTGAGAACACAAAAAAGAATTCAAATACAATTATACCGGATTTTGAAAACCTGGTCCTTAAGCTATCATTTCACCTAAACGAAATTGGTAAATTATTTCCATATTAATTGTAAATTATCTTTATTCTGTTACTGTTCTCCAAAAAAATAAAAACGAGCGAGATTTGTCTTCAGTTTTTGAAAAACCTAGAGATGATTCTCAATAATAAAAAATACTATTTACACCAGCGTATGGTCTATTTGCATAGTACCAAGACAGTTTTCGGAACTTCCATACAAAAAATATAAGATTTTTTTTTGGAAATTAAGTGATTTCCAGAAATGTTTTGTGCAAACATTATTTTTTTTTCTATTTATTAAAGATACTTTTAAGTCATATAAAAAATGACACAGTAATCTTATTTTATTATTGTAATCTAATTTTTACTTTATAAAAAAACTATTAATTTGATAATTAATTTTATTTTAATTGAAAAGCCAAATAGACTATATTAGATGAAGCCGAAGCCGAAATCGTCATTCGTAATTGGCCACTGCCAACGGTGGGACGTATTTCCTTGTCGCCGCGGTATACCTATACATCTTTATGTATATATCGAAAGCGTGCGGGCGCCATTGCAAAAATATCAAAATTTTTAGTCGCGTCAACTCGGAAGGGAGCCTTAAAAGGCTATATCGTTCGTTGCTGGGATGTGAAATAAAACGTGTGAAGCCAAAGGCGTGAGTGAACTCGACTACTGAACCAAAACAAGAACAAAACGAGAAATGCTCGAGCGAGGCCGTCGAGCAAATTAACGTCAGCCAATCAATTAAGCCTGTAATGGCTGCTGCTGATATTGTAGATTATAAGAAGCCGGTTGGCCCAGGGAAGTGAAGTCGAGGGAAATCCCTAGACGGCATATACAGAGTATTTTTTCTCAACACGATCAAACTCTGTCAGCATTAACTAAGGTAAAATCCATCTACAAGAAAACTATTTTCTTTCGTTTTAAATTTAAAACCTTGTAAAATCACGTTGTGAAAAAATCACATTGTGAAAAACCTTGTGAAAAAACCGTGCGAAAAAATCACATTGTGAAAATTTATGTTGGAATATCATATATACCAGATTCATTAATAATATTTAAATTCCGCTATATATTGTAACCAAATATTAACTCCATCTGTTGGCGCTTGGCCAAACCCCGCCCTCATTCGAGAAACGAACCGCCTCGCCAGAGACGGTTGCACTTGAACCCAACCGGGTTCGTCCGCCGGCTGAGAGATGGTGCTCATTGATTTTATTTATGAAATTAATATTAATATTAAATCAGTCCTTAGGGTGACACAGCCGTTTTTTATATTAATTTATTTATATATTTTATATTTCATGTATTATAATTCTTTAAACGAAAAATAGTGACTTTTAAATTAAAATAAAACGACAAATTGATACATCCCAATCCGATGCAATTTATTTTATACATTTATTTTTATTGGAATTATCAAATTAACCATTAACAATAATTATAATATTAAAACAAATGGCCAAAACTTTCCTCTTTCATTTACTGGCTAGTGCTGCCCAACTGGGATATACCCGTTCCAGGGCAATCAATTTATATTTTTACATTTAAAACTAGGGTCGATGAACCAACCAAACACAATAATAATAATAATAATTAAAAAATATGTGTAATAATAATAAATATATATAATAATACAATTTTAATAAAACTTACAATATTATATAGGAAATAGAAATACTAAATCCATTAGAACACACACATACATACATCTTGCTGTGTCGACTACAACGGGCGAGCCCGTCACCACAGGACGTTTTAACGATTAGTCGTTCTGTCGCCCTGCAGTGAACGTAGAAGACTTTGGACAGTACAATTCTACGTCCAGCTACGTCACAACCCGTGAGAGTCCAACGCCTTACCGCGAGTTAGCCAGGAATAAACCCGGCGGGCTGGAGAATACTCGCGCCCTCACTTCCAATTGTGACCAGATTTCTCCGGTCTCTCGATTGGTTCCGAGTTCGAGGTCGCTTGCGCGGTCCTCTCCCTTACGAAGCGGTGAAACGGAGTGCACCGAATCTATCGCGGACCAAGGCGTCCTTTGCCCGACTCTGAACCGGGATCGGATGGACAATGGTCATTTCAAGAGCAGTCGCCGTAAGGTAGGCAACCACCCCCGCTCTGTAGGAAACAATACAGTTCCCAGACTCCCCCGACTGTTAGTCGGAGAGCACAATCGATTGGCTTGCGCCGCACGGTGTGCAGACCGTCCAGGGGCGCCAGAGGTTTGATTCCCAGGGGAGACTGGTTGACCCAGTGTCCTACCCAGGATTCTCACCCCATGCGGGGAGGCCGTCGGATGGGTGTTGACCCGTGAGTGTGACCGACCCTGAACACATGGGTCATCGTGGCCACCTCATCATGGGCCCGTTAGCCCCCACACACATACATACATATAAACACAATATATGTTAAGTCAACTTCAACTTATTCTACTACATCGATCATGGCATGGATAGATAAACGCTCTTCTTGCAACAGCCATTTATTTATTTTGGTTTTAAACAAATGACAATTGGGACTAGTTTTTATGTCACTGCTTAATTTATTGAAAGAGTAGTGTCGCTGTCCGAAAGTCGTCTTCATCCTAGGTACATTCAAATTATCACCCAGGAGTTGTCTAGTGCGTAATAATAAAAGATTTATTTTGTTTGGCCACGAAAACCCAACGTAGTGCAGTTTTAATAAATAATAACCTAGCATCCAAAACTTGAGCCTCTTTAAAGAGTTCATTAGAAGAATATTGATATGATTGGCGATGCATGATTTTAAAAATACATTTTTGCGCTGTTAGAAGTGGCGTTAGAAGTGGCGTCAGGAGGGTTTTGCAGCACCCACCCCACCCAATTATACCATAGTTAATAAGGGTTTCACATAATGCAAAATACACTATGGTTATCATGTCAAACATCTAACTAGGCTTAAGTCTGTACCTAGATGTGCGATTTTAGACGTATTTTAGATTACGAGCTGACATTAAAAATACAGGTAATTAGTAGAGATTAGTAATTAGGTAATATTTTGTAAATATTAAAAAAAAATACGCAATATATTTACAACATGTTGAAGATTCAAAAACATGAACGCCCCAACTCCAATAGCCATTTATTAATTACTAGCTGACCCGTGCCCACTTCGTTGGGCGGTAAAACTTTATACCTGTGATGAAATTATGAGTGTGGTTCGGTTAGTACTGAGTGCTATGATTTGTTTCCTGACTGCCAAAAGAAGGGTTATATTTTTACTGCATATATATGTATGTATTTGCATGCCAATTTGACTATATTACCGTTATTTGTGAGTGTCTTATCTCTTTAACCATTTATGCAAAAAAGTGAAATTATATGCAGTAAAAGGGAAAAGTCGTTTGTTTTAAACACTTGATATGATAAATTTACTCATTTTGATATGAATTCATAATTATTGATAATATGACCAATAAACATGA
This sequence comes from Micropterix aruncella, assembly GCA_944548615.1. Lineage (NCBI taxonomy): Eukaryota > Metazoa > Arthropoda > Insecta > Lepidoptera > Micropterigidae > Micropterix > Micropterix aruncella. The sequence goes on along the minus strand of OX155975.1, from coordinate 14,778,117 downwards.
CCTAATGATTTAAATTATTTTTTTAATATAAAATACTACTTTTTGTGACTTAAATATAAAATTTAGACATATGCTGTCGCTGACTTTTTAGTAAGCATTACCAAGCTCTATCAAGCACTTCTCTGGATCTTAATCATATATCTCTCATCGTTAAAGCAGCGTTAGTTAGAAACTTTTTGGTTAAACCGTTTTTTCTCTGAGTTACTTTGCAAATCTGACTACCACGAAAAAGTCTTTCCATTTTCGGTTTAATATATAGCCTATAATACTCACAAATAACGTGGCTTTCTATTCGTAAAAGAATTTTCAAAATCGGTTCAGTAGATCCAGAGATTACTTCCTACAACGTCACAAACTTTACCTCTTTATAATATTAGTATAGACTGGCAGTTACCCGCGGCTTCGATTCGCGTAAAGTTTCGAATCGATTTGTTAATTTTAGTAGGGTGAAGTTTATTTGCCTTTTTAGACGCTACCTTTAGATATTATTATATCTTGACAACCACTACAAACAACTACATCAAACACACTGGAAATAGATGGACACCTGCAGACAAACCAAAGAAATAGTAGTGGAATACAACCACAAACTTACCAAAACACTTCTAAGGACAAAAAGGCCCCAACTACGCAAACTAGTGGGACTGATAACAGGACACAACACACTAAACAAACACCTCTTCAACATGGGCGGAACGAATAGCCCTATGTGCAGAGCATGCATGGAGGCGGAAGAAACCACAAAACACATTCTGCTAGATTGTAAACAGGTAGAAGTATACAGGACAAAACACCTTGGGACTCCAGGCACCCTGCGCGAGGCAGCAGGAAACCTGAAAGCCCTGCTGGCTTTCGTAGAGGAACTGGGGTGGGTGGAATAGAGCTACCCCCGTTACACGCAAAATAGGCACACTGGATGTCGACTTGCGGAGGAACGCCCAGTATAACTAACTAACTAACTAACTAGATATTATTATGTAGTGCAAGACGTCCCCCCTCAGATGCACGCTACCTATCTCGTACTGCCCCCGATAGTAAAAAGGGCGCATCTAACATTTTTTTTCGTAATAGAGTAATCTGCTCATATTTTTTATATTTTTCTAGCTCGACTGTACACGAAGTTACAGTAACGTCAATGGACGCAAGTACATGTATTTTTCTACGAATACTGAGCTAAAAGGACGCATTGAATATAAACTAGAATGAAAAGGCTTATTTACGTATATGTGTTCTTTTCTTTTGTAAAGTTTCCATCAGTTCAGAAATTGAAAAGACGCATTTTCTTCTGTACTAAGTAGGTAAGACGATAGTGATCATTTGCGTCTTTGCAATTTATTAATTCACTAAGTAGTTTAAGCGCATGTGGCAAATGGGCCTTTTATATTTAGTAATTCCTTTAGATGTTTGGACGCTTAATTAAGAGTAGGAATATTGCAAGTATAACCAATACTACATTAAAAAGGCGCAAGTAGCCAATTGCGACCTTTCAACTTAAGGAAAAATCTAGTGACAACTCATGAACACTAAAAATAAAAGCAGTTCATTGACTATGCTTAGTTGAAAAGACGTAAATGGCTATTTACGACTTTTCAACCTAATATCAAGTATTTTCCTAAAATGTTTTTACTAAGATGAAAAGGAAAATTGTTAATAATTCAATAAATAATCAGGATATAGAAAAATTAAAAATCACACATTATAGTTGAAACGCAAACCCAATTTATTGCATTAACAGAATGTGTCTATAGTTTTTCTTTATGAGACAGCAAGCATTTAAATAATTTTTACACAAAACATTTTTTATCTCGGTTTAGACTTTATGCTACATGCGCCCTTCTTATTATCGGGGGCAGCGTAGACGTACGCGTCTTGTTCCTCGCTTCCGCTGAACGCTGACCTTGCTGGGCAAGCAGCCGCCGCCGACCGCTAAATATTTCTAGGTGCTTGCATGCTTGACTAATATCATGATATCCCTATAACTATACCACCTAAAAACACCCGTGATAATGGATTAATTTATTTTAATAAGGATTCTTATTTTATTGCTGGTATCATCAACAAACTCTGTCTACTTATTTTTTTATTTTAATGAGACATATAAGCAGTCACTGTGACTTAAATATAAAAGTTAGATATATGCTATTAACAACTTTTTTATAAATCTCTTTGAAGCCAATATTTTTGCGATATATTGTATTCACATATGTATATCAAACTGTTTCGTCAGCGCACGTCGATAAAGAAACTCGCCAGCTCTTTCTCCTTGATTTCGTAATGAAAACTAATAATTTTAACAATAAAATATTGCTTATAGCACTCGTCGATAATAGAACTTCGCATTAGTGAAAGAATTTTCGAAATCGGATAAGTAGTTTTGGAGATTACCACTTACATACAAACTTCCAAATTTACAAATATTACTTCTTTAAATTATTAGTATAGTTTTAAAACTAATAATGGTATCCGATATTTGAACAGGTTCTTTAAGTTTATTGTACTTTCGGGGTGTTTATACCTAACCAATCATTTTACGAACCAATATTACGCCAATCTATATTATTATTAAATTATTTGTTTTAAAAATATTATGTCGTAATATTTTTTATTAATTTTAATTCTATGAATACGCTATTTCGATATAATAATAATAATAATAATAATAATAACTCTTTATTTGCACTTAATGAGTATACAAAAAGGCGAGCTTATTGCCACATGGCAATGTCTTACAACTAACCTAAACATAGTGGTACATGCGCGCATTGTGAAAATAAAGATTATTACATAGCATAAAGACAAGTGGAAGAATTTAAAACTAATAATGCCCGAGGAGAGGAAATTGGGAGAGGAAGAGGAGAGAAAGGGAAGAACTGGTTACGTCTTAGAAAGGTAGTAATCCTTAAGGTGAGTCTTAAACGATGGTAAAGAAGGCGAGTTTCGTATATCTGCTGGGAGATCGTTCCAGAGTCTTGCACCATGGATACAGAAAGAATAGGAATAGAAATCACTATTATGATTCTGGCCCTATTATGAGGCTGACCGAAGTGCGAGACCGTGGGAACTTAGTGGTTCAAAAAGCTCGTGGAGATAGGATGGTGTTAATTGGGAGAGTACACGATATAGGAGAGCAAGTATATGAACATTTCTTCTTTGGCGTACTGGCAACCACTTTAACTGTGCCCTATAGTCAACCAGTCATATTCTTAAATATGACTGTTGAATTTTCTTTCAATTACCTGTTTTATGCTTTATTACATTTTTTCTCTTTTATTTTGATTCTCTATGTGAGAATAGATAACCAAATCATTGCCATACGTGGAGTCTATCTTAGCCGAGTTTGTCTGATTCTGCAATGAAAACAATTTGAATGTAATTTTTCAATGAATTTATTATTACTCTTATAATAAAAAAAACGTTTTGTCGATTGCTGGAAGTTTTCCAGTTTCTGCGAATACGAAGGAATCTCGACGCACGGTAACTCCGGAAGAGCAAAAAAATGATCCACTTTTAACGCGGAAAAGGTCAAGGTGGATGGTCTGCTAAGTGATACGTCATTTATCAGCCGTTTTCATGTTCTCGCCGCAGTTAAAGCCCGGTAATTTATGTACCGGTAACCATATCAATTTAACCGGACGACATTAATGTCGTTAACGATTAAGCTTGAGGGCACAATAAACCACCGGCATATTGTAAGAGCTGAATGATTCATACAAATAATGACACAACTCACTTTAATAAGTTGTTTTTATCATTGATTATAAGTGGAGTTTGTCAATCTTTTCCGTTTGGCAAAAAAAAAAAATCATACGCGACCCTCTTGGACTGTTATCTCTTCCACAACTGTAACTATTAGCACTCAATAAATAAAGTTTTTGTTAAAACAATGGCGAAAAAAACACATTAATTGTAACTGTTTTCACGTTTGAAGATGTACGTAACTATTTCCATCAATACAATAAAATACAATTTAGTTCTGCTCCAGTAGGTAGCTAACGGGCCCATGATGAGGTGGCCACGATGACCCATGTGTTCAGGGTCGGTCACACTCACGGGTCAACACCCATCCGATGGCCTCCACGCATGGGGTGCGAACCTGGGTAGGACACTGGGTCAACCAGTCTCCCCTGGGAATCAAACCTCTGGCGCTCCTGGACGGTCTGCGCTCCAAGCGGCGCAAGCCAATCGATTGTGCTCTCCGACTAACAGTCGGGGGAGTCTGGGAACTGTATTGTTTCCTATAGAGCGGGGGTGGTTGCCTACCTTACGGCGACTGCTCTTGAAATGACCATTGGCCATCCGATCCCGGTTCAGAGTCGGGCAAAGGACGCTTTGGTCCGCGATAGATTCGGTGCACACCGTTTCACCGCTTCGTAAGGGAGAGGATCGCGCAAGCGACCTCGAACTCGGAACCAATCGAGAGACCGTAGAAATCTGGTCACAATTGGAAGCAAGGGCGCGAGTGTCGGCCCACCAGGTAACATACTGGCTATCTCGCGGTAAAGGCGTTGGCTTCTTGCGGGTTGTGGCGTAGCTAGACGTCGGATTTGTAATGTCCAAAGTCTTCTACGCTCACTGCACGGTCGATAGAACGATCAATCGTTAAAACGTCCTGCGGTGACGGCTTCGCCCGTTGTGGTTGACATCTCAATATGCTCCAGTAGGTAGGCTTTCCTACACTTGGATGCGTCTTTGCTTCTAAAATTTTAAATAATGTAATTAATTAAAGAATATTAACTATCATGATATAGTTGTGGCAATATAAATTAATTTTAGTAAATTATAATTGGTTTGAAAACCATTGATAAATATAAAATAATCTAATAAATCAAAATTGCTGATCAAAAAAATGGCTCAATGTCTGTAGCCATAATTATCATGCAATAATATGATGGTCATGAAAATAGATAAGCGTATAGAACTAAAGAACTCTAAATTTAAGTTAATTGGCCATCTAGCAATATAGCCATCGTCGATGAAAATAAAAAAAAAAATTACGCTCTTTGGCAAAGCTGATTATCATGAATTTTCCGTTATTTTAAATTTGGGTGCTCTTAGAATAAGAATTCAGCATTATCCAAAAATCTTAAGACATATAACTGAATTCTTGGCTAGGACATTAAATACGATTTTTTTTAATTGGTTCCCTTCAATATTTCTGATATGTGTTAAGACCTTATTATAATAACACAGGCTTTGGTGAAGGAAACTGTTGCGCACTGTGCTAAGCCTGTGCCGAATAAAATGTAGATCAAATTTATTTCTGATATTCGCCGGGACATCCGATATATGCTTACGAGCAAAAATAATATTTTGATGGATATAGCACGAGTACATCGTCATGGAGATACTCTTCAGATGATCTCTACAGAGAATATAACGTGCTAGATGTACCACAACTATACGTGAAAACGGCGCTCTGTGAGTATCAAACTAATTTAGAGACCGCAATAAGAACCCAGCAAACAATCTGCACGCGGCAATCCCGAACTATACATTTTGACGTCCCTCGAATGCAGACCACTTTTGGGCAGAGGCATTTTGTGTACATAGCCCCATGATCTTTAATATGCTAGATGAAGATTTGAAAATTTATGTGCCGAAGTCTTCTTCTTCTTTTAAAGCCAAAATTGATTCCTGGCTAAAACATGACGCCCGGCAAAATATCGGCAAAATATACCGAGACAATTATCCCTGACATTTCTTATTATTATTATTATTTTCTTTGACTTTTTTTATTTTTATATATTACTATTACTTATTCATAAATTTTGGTGACTATTGTTTGATATCATTTGACATATTATTTTATTTTTATTTTATTAACACGATTATTTATTTTTGTGTTTTATTTCCTATTATGATCATTAGTTAGTGATTATTAGTTATAATTTGTAATGGTGACGGGAATATATATATATATATATTATTTTCCTTTTTATTTATTTTTTTATTCATTGCCGAATATATGTGATATAAAAACTAGAGAGCTAGCTGCCCTGGAACAAGTCCTGGCATTTAGTTGGGCAGCAGCAGTACTTAAATGCTAATGCTCATATCGGCCGTGTTTAATTTGATTTTAATTTTAATTATATATATTTTTTTATTGATATGATTATTAGTGATACTTATGCACTTGTAAATGAATTGTTAAATTAAATAAATAAATAAATAAATAAATGATTCCCGACTCGATGAAAAACGGCTTACACGAAGTTCTTGGAGAAGCTCTGTGACTGCGCAAAGCCCTTTTCTGAATGATAAGAATCCTCATCGAATTTGCTGCCATTACCAAAAACATTAGTACATGTGTCATCAAAAAATGAAAATAAGCAAAATATACATTGGTATAAGAGGTGACCTTTACAGATGGCTAGTATCGTATATTAAAAATAGGTCGCATTGCATCTCCATCGGTTCTGTTATGTCACAATGTGAATTGATACCTTCTGGTATCCAACAGGGATCACACTTAGGACCTATACTTTTTATTCTGTACGTTAGCGACATCGGTGAATGCTTCAAACATTCAAATTTCCTGATGTATGCAGATGACTTAAAGATATATAAAATTATTAAATCTGAAAACGATTGTGTTCTCCTCCAGAAGGATCTCGACTCTTTGGAAATATATTGTAACAAAAACAGGATAAAAATGAATGTAGCAAAATGTTTCCACATAAGCTTTACGCGAAATAGAAACAAGATTAACTATTCATATCAGATCGATGACATTCCTATCGCGACGTGCACTTCTATTAAGGACCTGGGTGTAGTTTTAGATGACAGATTAAGCTTTCGGGCTCATATTGCAGCTATTGCCGAAAAATCTAGTAGAATGCTTGGCTTCATAATTCGCGCATCGAAACCATTCACCGATCCATTAATATTGAAGGTATTATACAATGCGTTTGTTCGATCTCACCTTGAGTTTGCTTCTCCAATATGGTCTCCCTATTATCAGGTCCACATTAACAGGCTGCAAAATATCCAAAATAAGTTCGTTCGATACTTAAATTTCAAGACGAAAAGTTATTGTAATACTACTAATGAGGCGGCCTTACTATTTAAAATAAATTCGCTATGTTATCGGCGCAACTTGAATGATGCTCTGTGCCTCTATAAAATAATGAACGGTATATTCGATTGCTCTGACCTGGTAAGAGCGATCAATATTAACGCCCCAATGAGGACCACACGCCAATTTGACCTGTTTCGATTGCCGCGCTTTAAAACTAATGCATCAAGGAATGTAGTACTCACACGCTGCTGTGAGCTTTATAATACCCATTTAAATGGTATTGATATGTTTAATAATTCCATAATTACTTACAAATACTCCGTAAATCAAACCCTAACCGATATAATAAGCTGACTTGGTTTTTAGCTATTTATATTGATTGTTATTATTATTTTATTAATATATTTTATATACGCCATTACTAATATCATACCCGCTCACACTCCACACTTACACGCTCAACACACTCCCACAAACACATACACACACCCTGCATACTCTATGTAGTTCTAAAATTGAAAAAAATTAAATTGAAGGTACATTAGTTTTATTAAGTAGTTAAAAAAAACGTAATTTATGTAATTTTGTTGAAATCCGTAACCGGTTTAATTTGTTGTAAATCTGCATACATTAAAAAAAATATTATTACTGTAATACTGTGTGATTTCTCAATAAAGAATTGAATTGAATTGAATTGAATACAGATTTAGCAGCCTCAAAGCCGCATAAATTTCTAATCTTTTTTATTGCGTAAATACACAGCTTTTTACTAAGCATCTTAGATCAATATAAAGTTTTGTAAATGCAATAGCAAAACGCATAAAAATTATCTATCTATTTATGTAAATAAAGATTTTGTAATAATTTCGATTTTTATTTTTAGATTACCCTTGTTTTCCCGGGGGCATCTTAGCGATCCCCCAATGGGGTCGCGAACCACTGGTTAAAAATCACTGATATAGCGTATTAGATTGCTCACCGCTATACTACGATTTGACAGCTAGGATTTTACTACCAATCCTAGCGTGTAGATAGCACTACTACTAGAGCTGTCAACTACAACGGAGGTGAGCGCAGGAGGTCTTCCGTGAGGTGAGCGCAGAAGACTCGGACGAAAAACAACCCACTGTCTACTTACGCCACTCGCACATCAGAGGCCATCGCCTTACGACGAGGCTTCGGGAAAGGTACCCAGCGGGCAGGCTCATCCTCTGACTACCGGTTTGGAAGGATATCTCCGCCTGGAATTAACCTTCAGGACACCCCCTGCCTCCTGACTGGTTACAGGATCGAGGTCGCTTACTCGGTCCTCTCCCTAATCCTCTAGCGGTGATAAGGTATCTACTGAAACTATCGCGGACCACGGCATTCGTTGCTTGGCTCTTCACCCGGGATCGGGTGACTGAATGGTCGTTTCAAGAGCAGTTGCTGTAAGATTTACAACTACCCCCGCTCTATGGGAAACATTACTGTTTCCAGACTTCCCCGGATGTTAGTCGGAATGCATAATCGATTAGCAACCTATAATAAAAACAGTAAAGAACTTATAATAAAAAAAATATAAAAAATGATGTTTTTGAGATTTTTAAAAATTTTATTTGTCTGAAATATAATATAAAAAGCATTGTGTAATATGCGTTATCTACCGATAGAATTCGCAACGCGCTCAAACGCTTGTCAAACTTTTATTTACCAGTTAGGTTCATCAAATTTTTGAATTGACAAAAATATCAGAAATCAAAATTTTTACAAATATTTATTTTTTAATTTCGTTTTTTCCAATTTTTTTTTATGAAAACTTGTTCAGTTGCTCGTACTGATTCACCCCCTTAAAGAATGTCGGTAATTAAAAACTCACCTGTATATGACAAGATAATTCAAAGAAAAACCATAAATACTAAAAAGGAAACATTATCTAAAACTTTATGGATATTATCAACGCCCTTATGCTTGGATCTATGACAATTATCTAACTTCACATTGTCATGCCCCTTTCTTATTTACGATTTAACCAAATCCAACTGTCCTGTCTGTACGCGCTGGTGATAGCTACTTTGAGTTCTTTATTGTGGGAATTATACACATACAATGCAGTTTGTTAAAAAAACATACAATGTTTAATTAACAAACTGCCCAGAGAGCATACAACATGTTACTTGAGTGCCCGTATTGGAATTTTGTGTGCTTGAAAATACCATAAAGTTACTCTTTGTTGCGTTAAGGAGAAGGTTGTTTGAATGAAACCAAGTGTGTAGGTTATTTAGAGGAATATTAGCATTAATCATTAGGTTTTCCTCACTTTTATCTGTTAAGATTAGACTAGTATCATCTGCGAACATTGTGATTTTTTTGTCCTCGAAATTATTAGGCAAGTCATTGACTATATTAAGAACAAAATGGGTCCTAATATAGAACCCTGTGGAACTCCAATAGTGATGTTTAATGGAGCAGAATGGTGTTTCTGTGAAGTACCATTTAAGTAATGCGTTATTTCTACTAGTTGATGTCGATTCCTTAGATAAGTCTCCAGTTTAAAATCCTAGTTGTCCTAAGCCAAATCAGCTGACCCATCAACTCTCTTCAGGTCCAAACACAATTTTGAGCTAGCTCCAAAACTGCCCCTTCTGCTCTACGCCAACTCCAGAATAACCAAAAATTCGACTCTATGCTATTCCAAGGACCAGGTAATATCAAAGCACGTAATAAGTGACCATAGTTAGTGAAATGATCTTCAAGCCCGCGTAGACTTCCATAAAAAGTTCCTTATTGGAATTAGCTAGATTGACACTGGTCTGGGGTATGGCAGTACAACCATGAGCGATGTGGACTTGACGGTCACTCTTGCCGGGAGATTACAACAGCAACAGTATGCCTCAAGCTATTGGACTTTAATTCCAGAATGATTGGACAACGATTGGGGACATTTGAATTCTTCCTCCAACGCACTGGAAGATAATGTCGTATGACTGGACGCCAGAGATGCTGAATTATTATTTTAATGCCTTTCAGCATAACCTTCCATACCCCAATAGCCTCGCTCGTTGGAGCTATGCCGATGATAGTTCATGTCCGCTTTGTAGCAATACCCCTTGCACAACATGCGGTGTCAACTACAACGGGCGAGCCCGTCACCACAGGACGTTTTAACGATTTTCTCGTTCTGTCGCCCTGCAGTGAACGTAGAAGACTTTGGACAGAAACAAATCCAACGTCCAGCTAGGGCACAACCCGCAAGAAGCCAACGCCTTACCGCGAGATAGCCAGTGTTACCTGGCGGGCCGACCCTCGCGCCCTTGCTTCAAATTGTGACCAGATTTCTCCGGTCTCTCGATTGGTTCCGAGTTCGGGGTCGCTTGCGCGGTCCTCTCCCTTACGAAGCGGTGAAACGGTGTGCACCGAATCTCACCGTGCGACGTAAGCCAATCGACTGTGCACTCTGACTAACATATTGAGATGTCAACCACAACGGGCGAACCCGTCACCGCAGGACGTTTTAACGATTCTTCGTTCTATCGACCGTGCAGTGAGCGTAGAAGACTTTGGACATTACAAATCCGACGTCTAGCTACGCCACAACCCGCAAGAAGATAACGCCTTTACCGCGAGATAGCCAGTATGTTACCTGGCGGGCCGACCCTCGCGCCCTTGCTTCCAATTGTGACCAGATTTCTCCGGTCTCTCGATTGGTTCCGAGTTCGAGGTCGCTTGCGCGGTCCTCTCCCTTACGAAGCGGTGAAACGGTGTGCACCGAATCTATCGCGGACCAAGGCGTCCTTTGCCCGACTCTGAACCGGGACCGGATGGCCAATGGTCATTTCAAGAGCAGTCGCCGTAAGGTAGACAACCACCCCCGCTCTATAGGAAACAATACAGTTCCCAGACTCCCCCGATTGTTAGTCGGAGAGCACAGTCGATTGGCTTGCGCCGCTCGGTGCGCAGACCGTCCAGGAGCGCCAGAGGTTTGATTCCCAGGGGAGACTGGTTGACCCAGTGTCCTACCCAGGTTCGCATCCCATGCGTGGAGGCCATCGGATGGGTGTTGACCCGTGAGTGTGACCGACCCTGAACACATGGGTCTTCGTGGCCACCTCATCATGGGCCCATTAGCTCCCTTGCACAGCTAGACATATTCTAGCTGGCTGCAAGGCGGCCGTAAATCACGGACGGTACACTTACCGCAATCAAATCAAATCAAATCGCATTTATTGTCTTCAAAAAACTTTACATAGTTGTTTAGACATTTTATATAGCCGCTTAATGTTAAAATAACTTTAAAATGTATACTAAATATTTCAGTAGAGACTCACCACATAATTGAGTTATATTAGATATTTATAACTACAGATAGTCATGAAATTATAATATTAAAATTAAATGGTCCTGTAAGTAAGAATTATAATTGATTATGGGAGACAATTAAAAATAATAGTAATAATATAATAATCAATAAAATGGTACAAATGTCAAGTTAAATAAAAAAAAATCGAGATGGAAATTGTCAGTAATCTAATTATAATTCGTTAATATTATATAATTCTCTCGCAATAAGGTAGCCTTTTAATTTCGATTTAAATTGGGTGATATTTCCGTTTCTACATATACTTTTGATATTCTCAGGCAGTTTATTGTAACACGCCATTCCAACGTAATTTGGATCCCTTTTGAATAATTCCAGAGATGGACGGGGTAATGCTAAATTGTGCCTACATCTGGTGAAATGCGAGTGAATTTCTTTTTGGGTCTTCATTTTTCCTATGTTTTTTAATATTAATTTTATGCATTCAAATATGTATAGTGATGGTAGCGTTAGAATACTGAGATTTTTGAAGTGACCACGACATGATTCTTTATGTTTAAGGTTTATCAATATTCTTATGGCTCGTTTTTGGAGAGAGAAAATATGTTGCCTTAAAACTACTGTACACTGTGTCCAGAAGGGAATCCCGTAACGAAGAATTGACTCGAAATAGGCAAAGTATATTATTTTGGTGTGTTTAAAGTCCTTGCTGTAATTCGCGAGGTAATTAGCCTCTCAGTGGCTCGTGCCAACAAGGGTTTGACATTAACCCCAAACCCCCAATACAGTTCGTGCAGGATGGCTTTAGAAACATAAAACATTTCACTACAAAACCTTTCTCAATAATCGAGAAAGCTTCAGATTGGATTTTGAAGTTCGATTTGATCTCTAAGCATTATAGATTAACTAAAAGTCTTGGATGAAGTCCCGAAACGGCATCGCTGTTCACCTTCATGCGGTGGAAGTTGGCGCTCGTGGCCTGTTTGCCAAATCTCTGTTTCACCTCTTTCACATCTCAGCAAAATAATCACTCCTTCCCAGAAAAGATATAAAACCGCTATTTCCGCATCTCAAATTCTATGGCTTCGAATGGGTGCTAAGAGAACCGCTCACATGTAGCAAGACTGCTGTCCTAAGCCTACCATAGCCGGTCGTTAGTCCGGAATCCACCGCTCACCCCTCTGAAGTATTATGATGGGCCCGACTCCTGTCGGTAAATTTCATGGTTTGTATTTTATTACAGTATTGAAATGTTCGGTGGATCTAATAATAAGGCAAGAGACTGTGATTGTTTCAATGATAACTCCAAATTTTCTGATGTATAATTGTATAATTGTAGATATCTATACTAATATTATAAAGAGGTAAAGTTTTTGATGTTGTAGGAAGTAATCTCTGGATCTACAGAACTGATTTTAAAAATTCTTTCACCTTTAGAAAGCCACGTTATTTGTAAGTGTCGTAGGCTATATATTAATCTGAAAAATGAAAAGACTTTTTCGTGGTAGTCGGATTTCCAAAGTAAGTCGGAGAAAAAACGGTCGAACGAAAATTTTTCTCACTAACGCTGCCTTAACGATGAGAGATATACGATTAAGTTCTAGAGAAAAGTTGTAGAGCTTGATAATGCCTACAAAAAAGCCAGCGACAGCATATGTCTAAATTTTATATTTAAGTCACAAAAAGTAGTTTTTATATTAAAAAAATAATTTAAATCGTAAGGTCATATTTATTGGTCATATTATCAGCAATTATGAATTCATATCATAATAAGTAATCGTCTCAAGTGTTTAAAACAAAAGACTTTTCCCTTTTACTGCATATAATTTCTCCTTTAATGCATAAATGGTTAAAGAGATAAGACACTCACAAATAAGACACTCAAAAGAAGACAGTCACAAATAACGGTAATATAGTCAAATTGGCATGCAAAAATACATGCATATGCAGTAAAAATGTAACCCTTATTTTGGCAGTCAGGAAATAAATCACAGCACTCAGTACTAACCAAACCACACTCATAATTTCATCACAAGTAAAAAGTTTTACCGCCCAACGAAGTGGGCACGGGTCAGATAGTTGTCTTATAAAAGAGGTTTCGACCTATTTTAATCTGACTTTACTAAACAGCTTCCTATTTAGTATATTATAGTTCGTATTAGTGTTTTTAGAACTTTAGAATGCATCCAGAAATGAGAAAAGATCTAGCGGTCATGACCCACAATAACGTTTCGTAAATGACTGATAGACCACTGATTGCACATTTGGCATTGCACATTTTACAATTCTTTCATTTTCATTAGCATGTACGTGCAAAATATCGCTGAGCATAATGTTGATATCCCTGAATTAGTAGGCTTTAAAAAAATGGCATGAAGAAATACTTGCCAGTAATTATTGGGTATCGTAACTCTAACAGGTACAATTTGAATCGAATGAGCATAAAATACACTATCGCTTTTATAGACAAAATAAATACGGATTTACCACGTCAACTTTGCAGCACCCGACGTTTCGGCGATGTCGCAACCACCGCTGTCCAGGTGAGACTCGTCTACCTATCTAATTCTCTTAATCAATGCGTTTACTACACTTACTGTCATATGCACCTATATATTCATTCGGTGTGTATGCTCATTTCGGTGGTGAAAGGTTTCGTGCAGCTTGGGCCACAAGATCCATTTTGTTCTCGGATCGGCTCAACTCACGATTCAGCTCCTATTCAGAAGCCTCCTCGAGTGGAAGGCTACCCCGGGTAAGACTCCCGTGTCTCAGGCCTCAGAGCTGGTGGACCGGTTTTTCCCGGCGTGATTGCATCCCGGCGCCACTGGACGGTTTGCGCACCGGTCGGCTAAGCCAATCGGCTGACTAATTTCCGAAGGGGTCCGGAGACTATGGAAATATACTGTTTCCTAAGCAGCGGGGGTGGATGTTGACCTGTTGCCATGCCACTCTTGAAATGACCTTAGGCCACTCGACCCCGTGTGGCACTACGGGCAAAGAACGCCCAGGTCCGCGATAAATTCAAACTGAATTACCGCTGTAATACAACAGGGAGAGGTTGCGCAAGCGATTTCGGACCCGTAACCAGTCGAGAGGACGGAGGTATCCTGAAGGTTAATTCCAGACGGAGATATCCTGCCAAAACTGGTAGTTAGGAGGTGAGGCTGTCGGCTGGTTACCTTTCCCGGTGCCTCGCCGTAAGGCGTTGGACTCTAACGGGTTGCTAGTGAACTAGACAGTAGATTGTCTTGTCCCCAAGTCTTCTACGCTCATCCCACGGCTGAAAGAACGATCTAGATTGTTATACCAGCCTGGGGTGACGGGTTCGCCCGTTGTAGTCGACACCGCCATCTTGCACAAACCTGACCAGTCATTTAAGGAGTTTACGCAACCAGATAGGAATGTACTACGGAATTTGGGTGGACAAGATTGGACAGTCTTACGAAAAGTAATAAGTATGTGTACATATGCCAAAGTCTATATATTTTTTTGAGTGGCTATTCTAATATTTAGACAATAATAATATCAAATATTAGTGTTCGCCCGCGGATCCGCTGGCCTATTTTTAGTTTCTAATATTTTTAGTTTTTCATCATACTTTTTTAGTTTCTAATATATTTTTGGTCATATGCTACGTGAATATTTAGGGACATTTTTTATTTATTTATTTATTTATTTATTTATTTAAGTAATTCAAGAATAATTTAAAACAATTTTATCTTAGGAAATATTTTAAACATTGAATAAATAGCAGAAAATGAATACATTGCAAAGTCCAGTGACAACGCCACCTAACTAGGCCGGGACCTGTTCTAAGGTGAACGTTTAATTTTGTGCGTGCTTGTTCAATATTGTGATTATTACAAAGAGAAAATATTTTTGTAACAAAAAAATAAAAATAAAAAATTTAAATTGTCGTAATAAAATAATTATTTGATCACAAAAGAATAAACATGCAACAACTACCTTAAAAAGTAATAAATATTTAAAATTAGGAGTAGAAAATAAACATGTAATTAAGATTAAGAATATATATTATATATATACACATATATACATACATACATATATATACACATATATTTAAAAATAATAATATTAAATACAATAATAAAAAGTAAATTTAATATGATATAAAATATATTATAACATAAAATTCTAAATATTAATCTGTTCGAATTACTATATTATTATATAATGTCCAATATTTTTGTGATTTTTTGTCGTCCCTCTTTTATAAGCCAATTTGTAAGTAGCCTTTTAAAATGGGTCTTATTTTGCGTCGATTTTATATCACCAGGAAGAGCATTGAAAAACCTTGGGGCTATGAATGTATAGGAGCGCTGACCAAAAGCAGTATTCCTTCTGGGTACTATTATATTACGGTCTTTGGAGTACCTCGTTCTTATGGTACTTTGAGAAAAAATATTTATTTGGTCAAACTTAGTGTGGCTTTTAAATATAGTTGCTTGGTATCCAACACATGTTCTTGCCATATTAGTTTGTTATCTACGCTGAAGCCTAGATATTTTGTCGATTCCACTCTTTCTAAAATATGACAGCTGTAACCAATTGGTTATGGCAAGATGGATATGAATCAGTGAATATTCTTTAAAGACAATATTACAAATTATATAGATAAACATTTATGATATTGAAATCTAATACTATCGCGATTGTTTCATATTATAAATAGAATAAAACTAATTTACAACGTGAAGTTTGTAGCAACCGATGTTTCGGCGATGTTGCACCCGCCATTGTCTAGGATAGACACTGGTCTACCACAGTATGCCCTGGACAACGGCGGTTGCAACATCGCCAAAATATCGAACCAGCAACTTGGGTTGTCGACTACAGCGGGCGAGCCCGTCACCTCAGGAAGTTTTAACGATTAGTCGTTCTATCTCCCTGGAGTGAGCGCAGAAGACTTGAGGACAAAACAGTCCACCGTCTAGCTACGCCACAAGCCCGTAAGAGGCCAACGCCTTAACCCCTCAAATGTGAGGCGTCCCTTAAGGGATGCCTTGGCAAAATGTATACAAAATGTATATAAATTTATATAAATGTAAATATAAATGTAAATGTGCGCCGCTTTATAGTAATCCGCTCTATAGTAATGCTATAGCTCTATAGTAAACCCCGCTCTATGTAAATGTAAATGTAAATGTAAATATACATTTATATACATTTTGCCGTAGGCAACCCGAGCTAATCGCCATTCATTTGAGGGGTAAACCGCGAGATAGCCAGGAGTTTTAGATTCGACGTACACCGTTTCACCGCTTCGTAAGGGAGAGGACCGCGCAAGCGACCTCGAACTCGGAACCAATCGAGAGACCGGAGAAATCTGGTCACAATTGGAAGCAAGGGCGCGAGTGTCGGCCCGCCAGGTATCATTACTGGCTATCTCGCGGTAAAGGCGTTGGCTTCTTCCGGGTTGTGACGTAGCTGGACGTTGGATTGTTCTGTCCAAAGTCTTCTACGTTCACTGCAGGGCGACAGAACGAGAAAATCGTTAAAACGTCCTGTGGTGACGGGCTCGCCCGTTGTAGTTGACACCGCAAGTTGTTAGTCAGAGTGCACAGTCGATTGGCTTACGTCGCACGGTGCGCAGACCGTCCAGGAGCGCCAGAAGGTTGATTCTCAGGAGAAACTAACCATAAGGCCAGAGTCCTACCCAGGCTCGCACTTCATGCGTGGAGGCCGTCGGATAGGTGTTGACCCGTGAGTGTGACCAACCCTGAACAGAGTGGGTCTTCGTGGCCAACTCAGCAAGGGCCCATTAAAACTCCCTGTTTGAACCAGCAATCTTCTCACGGTAAATCCGTTTTTATCTTGTTTATGTTATAAAAGCAACAGTGTATTTTATGGTTAGCGCGTTTCTGTGCGTAGGCCATTCTAGAGATCCAAGGACGAACGGTCTAGATCAACACGCCCGAGCGAGAGCACACAACTGTTGCTCGATCGATACCGCCGCCGATTATAATCGGTGATTAAAGATTTTGCGCAACCGATTATACACTGCGGATAGACCTCCGTAGATCCTCAAACTGTATCCATATGTCGCTTTGGAAGCGGCGCGGCAGCTGCGGCTAGCGGGACTCAAACGGATGTGTCGATAAAAGCGCTATTGAACTAAAGTCTACTATCTTTTCGCATTGGTGTATCACGTGATACGATCATCGGTTTTAGCTTGGGTGGTGTTGGCCAAACTCTATGTCATCTGGCATGCCTAACTCACGGTTCAACTCCTATTTGGTAGCCTCCTCGTAGAGGGGCTTACCCTGTCAGGGCCGCTACACTGTAAACTTCTGTAACGACTGTAGTACTTCAGTCGCAGGTTATTGGGATCAGAGGACCGCTTATTCGGGGGAATATCTTCGGCTGAACTTAGCGGTTGGTGCAATGTCCAGTTTTGGGACCTAATGGGCTTTATGACCCCTCTAAGGGCGTATTTGACCCCTCTAAGTGTTGTCAGCGGCTCGCCGTTTGGCCACTCGATCTCGAGTTGAGCAAAGGACGCCACTGTCAGCGATAAATTTAAGCTGAATCATCGCTGAACATACAACAGCTGGAGGCCGCGCAAGCGACTTTGATAGGCGGAGAGTTAATGGGTTTTGCTGAGTTGGCCACGAAGACCCATTCTGTTCAGGGTTGGTCACACTCACGGGTCAACACCTATCCGACGGCCTCCACGCATGAAGTGCGAGCCTGGGTAGGACTCTGGCCTTATGGTCAGTTTTCCCTGTGAATCAACCTTCTGGCGCTCCTGGACGGCCTGCGCACCGTGCGGCGTAAGCCAATTGACTGTGAACTCTGACTAACAGTCGGGGTAGTCTGGAAGCAGTACTGTTTCCTATAGAGCGGGGGTGGTTGTGGACCTTACGGCGACTGCTCTTGAAATGACTGTCGGCCATCCGATCCTGGGTGAACAGCCGGGAAAAGGACGCTGTGGTCCGCGATAAATTCGGTCAACACCGTTTCACTAAGGGAGAGGACCGCGCAAGCGACCTCGAACTCGTAACCAATCGAGAGACCGGAATAATCTGGTCACAATTGGAAGTAAGGGCGTGAGTGTAGGCCCGCCGGGTAACACTACTGGCTATCTCGCGGTTAAGGCGTTGGCCTCTTACGGGCTTGTGGCGTAGCTAGACGGTGGACTGTTTTGCCCTCAAGTCTTCTGCGCTCACTCCAGGGAGATAGAACGACTAATCGTTAAAACTTCCTGAGGTGACGGGCTCGCCCGGTGTAGTCGACAACCCAAGTTGACGGGTTCGCATCGTGTAGATTACATCTCGTAAGTGTGTTGCTGGCTTCGTGGTCGTTTATCTAGGGTTCGACTGTTAAAATATGACCGACTTTTTCACAAAGAGCTGGCATATGTAACAACTTACTTTAATTGTAAAGCATGTTTGTTACAATGTTACAATTTATACATTGTTACAATGTATACAATGTACATCTTACAATGTACTTATATGTTTGAGAATCGCTGCGCATTGAAATGATAGACCGCTAAAACTCGCCGTACAATTATTTCGCAAGCAAACCAAACAAGATCGCCTGGATCATTCTAGAAGTAAACGCTATCATCGGATATAGCCACAAACAAACAACCAGTTCCACTCCGTATGATCTAGACCGCAGACGTCCTTGATCACATGAATGCTATACCTCACTGATATAAAAACTGCCCCCGGATTCTGAAGCGACGATACGATACTCGATTGTCGTAACCCGACGATATTTGCGACTCTGGAAGCGATTTGACATTTCCCAATCGTCAGATGTAAGATTAGGATAACTAGAGATGTCGACTACAATGAGCGAACCCGTCGCCTCAGGAAGTTTTAACGATATTCGTAATTCGTAATTTAACAGATATAGACACCGCGAGAGTGGTTTACTTCAGCTATTTTCACAGCTTGATGTCGTATAACATCTTGCTGTGGGGTCATGTTCCTGACGCTGATAAAATATTTATACTAGAGAAACGAGCCATCCGCGCTATTTATAAATTAGGTGCTAGACAGTCGTTACGTGGAAAATTTAAAGAAATCAATATTTTGACACTTGAATCTCATTACTTCTATGAAAACTTAATGTATGTGCATAAAAATAAAGAACTGTTTTTAAAATCTCTGATAGGCATGGTGTCAATACTAGAAGTAAAAATAAACTTGCTAACTATAAAAGTCGACTCTCCAACACCACAAAATCATTCAAAGGGCAATTTATACGCTTCTATGTACAATAAAGTCCCAGAAAACATGCAAAATTAATCTGTGATACAATTTAAGTCATTTATTAAGAAGAAGCTGTACTCAAAGGGCTACTATAAAATAAATGATTATCTAGACGACAAAGACCCTTGGAAACAAAATGGTTACCTCGATGATTTATATCACGTTATATGTCACAATAATTTGTTACAATGTCACAATAATTTAATTTTTATATCATTTATGTATGTTTGTATGCATTATTGACGTCAAAAAGTTACGATTTCGTACTATTTTGAATAAAAAAAACTTATGATTATGATATTAGATCGTCCTGTCTCCCGTGAAATGAGCGCAGAAGATTTAGGACGAAACAGACCACCGTCCAGTAAAGCCACATGCCCGTAAAAAAATCAACGCCTTACCGCATTATAACCAGGTTAATCACCCAGCGGGCCGACACTCGCGCCCTTACTACCAGTTGCAACCGGATTACTTTGGTCTCCCGACTGGTTACAGGTTCGAGGTCGCTTGCTCGGTTCTCTCCCTTACGAAGCGGTGACGGTGTCTACCGAATCTATAGCGGATCACGGCGTCTTTTATCCTGCTTTCACTCGGAATCGGGTAGCCGATTGGTCGTTTCAAGAGTAGTTGTCGTAAGGTGAACAACTACCCCCGCTCTATAAGAGACAGTACTGTTTCCAGACTCCCCCGGCTGTCGCCGCACGGAACGCAAACCGTCCAGGAGCGCCCAAATGTTGACTCCTCTGACGGGGAGGTGGCGGAGCTTGACGGTGGATTGTTTTGACCTAAGTCTTCTGCGCTCACCTTACGGGAGACGGGTTCGCCGGTTGTAGTTGACAACTCTAGTTTTTGTTTATCAGAAAAATATTAAATGTCAGAAACTAAGAATAAGCCAGCGAAACCGCGAGCGGAAACTAGTTTTTTTAATATAAGTATGAGTAGGTAAATATTAGAATGGTCAATGTACAAAAAATACATACACGTAGGCATACACTTACTAACTACTTTTCGTAAGACTGTCCAATCTTGTCCACCCAAATTCCATAATAGCTACCTATTTGGTTGCGTAAATTCCTTAAATGATTGGTCAGGTTTGTGCAATACAGGTGCACATGACAGTGAATGTGTTAAACGCACTGATTTAGAGAATTAACAAAGATATGCCTACTTGATCAACTAAGTATTAGCATTGATTATATAACGTATTAGATTGCTATAAAAATAATGAAGAACCAAACGTCAAAAAACGGATTAAGACAACCGACGCTCGATGGAAGAGGATAACCGATTCTGACGTCTTTCTCCTCAAGATCGTCCACCAAAATATGCAAGGCTTGAAAAATAAAACACTAGATGCCAGTTTAGAACTCGAAAACCTCAATGCAAGCATATTTTGTGTCAGCGAATCGTGGTTCCATGAAAGTGAAAAAAATACTGTAACTATCTCTGGATTCATACTAGCTAGCTGCTATACAAGAGACCATCATATTAGGGGTGGATCTGCTATTTTTGTAAAATCGGGTGTATTATTTAAAAATCGTGAAGATATTTGCAAACTTTCCATTGAGATGGTAATCGAAATTAGCTGTATATATCTATCGGAGCTATCTGAATATGTTCTTTGCCTATATAGAAGTCCGGAGTCAGATTTTCACACCTTCTTAAATACCCTAGAGATAGTACTTGACAAGTTAGCTAGGGATTCATCCAAAATAATACTGTGTGCCGATTTTAACGTCAATTTTTAAAAAAATCTAATAATGGCGATAGTTTAATGGATCTTTGCTTGTCTTATAATTTAATCAGAACTATAGACTTCCCTACGCGAACGACAGCTAGCAGCAGTAAATGCATAGATAATATATTTACTAACTCTGATAAATTTTCCGTTCAGCCAGTCAGCTGCGGACTATCGGATCATGGCGGACAAATGATTGGCATTAAGTATAGCAATGTAGTCAAGAAACTGGCACAGAATGTTAGCAGAAGAAAAGTAACGACAAAAAACCTTAATATTTTCCAGACAGCCTTGACAGAAAATGATTTTATCGCTTCCACGAATGATCCTGATCATCTGTTTGGTGAGTTCTTCAGATGGTATCTCGCTGCATTGGATAGCTCAATTCCCGTGAGGCAATCGACTCAGAAACTTTCAAAAACTTTTAATGACTGGGCAACACCGGGAATCAAGATATCCAAACAGCGGATGCTGCATCTGAATGAAATACAGAAAAATAGTAATGATACCATAGTTCTCGAATACATCAAAGCATACAAAAAGACATACAAAAAGTAGTATGGTTTGCTAAGCAGAAATATTTAAAATATACTATAGATAATTCAGATAATAAAATCAAGGCTGCCTGGAATATCATTAAAAAAGAATGTACACGGAACCAAACGGTTAATAATTGCATACGCCTCAACGTCAATGGCAGTAGTATAGATGATGCGACAACGGTTGCAGAACTTTTTAATGACTATTTCAGCTCTATACCCTTAAATACCAGCTGCCAGAATAAGGGAAATCACTCAGCTTTAGGCCTGCTTGAGGACTATCGTAATAAAAATCCAAATTCATTGTTATTCTCCCCCACCAATTCCTCCGAAATAATTAAAGTTGCTAAATCACTTAAAATGAAAAATTCAACAGACCTATGGAATATATCCACCAAAATCCTAAAGAGTTCTGTAACCGTAATCTCGCACAATCTATCTTTTATATTTAATCGATGCATGGAACATGGATTCTTTCCCACCGAAATGAAGATGGCCAAAGTAGTGCCGATATTTAAAAAAGGTTGCCCTGAAAACAGAGATAATTATCGACCCATATCGCTTTTACCAGTTTTCAGCAAAATTTTTGAAAAATTACTTCTTATCCGACTTGTTAATTTCTTTGCTGAAAACCAAATCCTGTCTAAAAAACAATTTGGATTTCAAAAAATCTCTCTACGCAAGATGCAATCGCCAGTCTAATTAAAAAAACACTACTTGGGCTAGGCAATATGAAAAAAACCGTAGGCATTTTCTGTGACCTCTCTAAGGCTTTTGATTGCGTAGACCACACAATTCTACTTCGAAAAATTGGAATATTACGGCATTAGGAATAAGGAACTGCAACTCATGGAATCTTATTTGCAAGAACGCACTCAGATTACTCAAGTCGATAATAGCAAGAGCGCGCCACAGAATATCCGCAAAGGTGTTCCTCAAGGATCGATACTTGGATCATTTCTCTTCCTCGTCTATATTAATGACATCCCAGAGTGCCTGAAATCCGTGGATGATGAAATCATTTTATTCGCCGATGATACTTCACTTCTTTTTAGCGATAAAAGTAAAGACACTTTGGCCCAAAGAATAAAAGAAACAATAGACAGGCTTAGTATATGGTTCCAAGTTAATAAATTGTCACTTAACGTAAATAAATCAAAATCAATATCCTTCTCTTTGCGGCCGTCTGATTATAACGAAATAGACGTATACTTTGGGTCTGACCAGCTAGAAAATGTCTCCTCCACGAAATTTCTCGGATTAGAAATCGATCAAAAATTACAATGGTCTGATCACTTAAATGATCTCAGTAAAAAATTATGCAGTGCCATATTCGCCATTAGAAAGATAAGAAGTTTATGCGGTTTTGAAGCAGCTAAATCCGTTTATTTTGCATATTTACAGTCCCTAATAACGTATGGCCTACAGTTTTGGGGAATGGCACCAAACTCAAAAAGAATTTTTCTCCTCCAGAAAAGAGCGGTACGCAGTTTATATAGAGTCTCACCAAGAAGTTCTTGTAAGCCGCTATTTGTAAAATCAGGAATAATGACTCTATTTTCTTCTTACATCTACCAAAATATTCTGTACGCTCGTAGACACCTAACAGAAACTCCGGTGAATAGTGATATTCATCATCACGATACGAGGAATAAATCCAATCTCCACATAAACCGACAACGACTTAGCAAAGTGCGAAACAGGTTTATTCACCAAAATTTGTCCTTCTATAATAAGATTCCAGAGCAAATGAAAAGCCTTGGAGAGGACCAATTTAAAAAGATAATTATACATAATTTGGTAAGAAACCCAATTTATGGTATAAGGGAGTTTGAAAATTCTGAGTTTAATTTCCCAGTTTAAGATTAATGAAATGCGTAAAGTTTTAAACATAATGGTATTATGATAGCTGACATTCTACTTTTCATATAATTAAATTCATTTACAAAAAAAAAATACGAAGGCATATTGCTGGATTGGCAATAAAATATATATTTTTTGATTATTCTACATAGAATTTGCATTTCTATTTTAATATATTATTCTCCCTGACTCATCACATTAGCATATTTTGATTATTTGTATGTAGGTAATATTGAATATAATATTACAGCCATGACAACTATCACGATAGTTATGTTTATAATAATGAAATTTTTAGCATTTAATTTTGTGACGCATCCAAGTGTAGGAATGCCTATCTACTGGAGTAGTTGATTGTATTGTATTGTATTGTATTGCTCAGTGGTATACTGAGATTAGGCAGCTTGGATTTAACTACGAAATCCAACGTGTAGATAGCACTCACAGTTGCAAAAAATTGATTAATATTATGTTATTTATTATTTATTTAAGGTACAAGAAAAAAAGATACAAGGACATGCATACTGTTGTACATGAGGAATAATTAAGATCAAACATTATTATAGCGAAAAACATAGCTCTATGCATATAAATATGCTAGCATATCCGAATGAGGCGAAATCGCACAACCAACTAGACCTAGAAGGTCTGTCTCTGGCTGTGCTGTGTTATACCAACTGTATTTTTGTAACTCGTGAACTGAAGAAGGTGATCAATTTTCAAATATTTCTAAATCTAACAAATGTGTTGTTTACACAAATTAAAGTAAAATTTAAAGTGGAAAAAAAATATGTATGCAATAAAGGACTAAAATAAAGTAAACTTTACATTATATTCAATAAATTTAAGTGGAAAATAAGTAATAATATATACAAATATATAAATAAGCAATACATTCTAATATATATGTATAAGAAAATGATATGTAATATTGCACAATTTTACAAATACATATTTTTTAAATATTCACCCTACAGTATTAACATATATGTATATAATGTTATATAATGTTATTTTCGATATGGTGGCGTTCGTGGTATAACAATATTTATTTTATTTATTTATTAAAAAATCAAAAAATGATATCGTAGGTATTTAAATTAACTTATTTAACATAACTAGGCAGAACCTGTTGTAAGGAGAACACCAGTAATACATATGGTTATTAAAATAATAATCTTTTAAAACAAAATTTTTGAATTAAATTAGATTAAAAAATAAACTTTCAGTAGACAATAATTTTACAACTATCTATAAGTACTGGATAACAATAGGTAATAGGTATTAATAAATAATAATAATAATTAGTAATAATATGTATATAATAAACACTTAAATAGAATAAATATAAACATGTGTACATAAAAAAATATATTATTTTAATATTGTCGTAAATGTGTTTTCCGTCTCTCTTCTACTACGGTTAGCCATAATTCTAATAAGCCATAATTTAGGCTGTTTCCTATTTATTCCCAGCATGCGTTTATTAATAATGTTAGCCATTCTAGGAGCAATAAAGCTGTAGTGACGTTGTCCAAAAGATGTTAAATGTTTCTGAACTTGAAAGTTTTGTGGTATTTTTTATATAAAGTATAGCTGTCTTAAATCCAGCGATTGTGCCTCAAGAAACAGGTCGTCTGAAAGGTAACATCTTGGCTTTCTTAGCATGATTCTAATTATTGCCTTTTGAACAACGTTCACTTTCTGGAGTATGGTTTTTCCGCAAGCTCCCCATCCAAGTATACCATATGTCATGATGGCTCGGCATAAATTGTAATAAATTATTTTTAATAAGGCCAGATCAAGAATATCTCGCAATTCAATAAATATAAATACTTAATAAGGAATCCTAGGATATGTTTCCAAAAACTGAGGAATATTCTGGATTGCAAAACACTAAAAACTGTTTATTATGCTTTATGTGAATCGCTTATTACTTACGGCATAATTCGATGGGGTGGATGTGGTAAAACCCTGCTAGAGCCATCGCAAGTTGCGAAGAAATTTATATTAAAAATTATTCTACGTAGACCATATCGCTATCCCGCTAATGAACTTTATAAAGAAGCTAATGTCCTTGATTGTAAGCAACTTTTTCTAAAAATTAATAACTCAAATCTAGGAATAATTCAGAACCGAAGACCAACGAGACAAGTTATACAAAATAGCCTTGTAATACCCAGAATGAAAACATCATTTGGACAAAGACATTACTCTTTCATTGCGCCGAGATTTTACAATATGATCAATATGGAAATAAAAATGAATTTGACATTTCGGGAATTCAAAAATAAATTAAAGAAATGGTTATCGAATCATAACAGACTAACCATACATCAAATGTTAGAAATAATAGTTTAATAAAACTTAGGTGCACAAATTTAAAAATATTTTTAAACATGTATGTTGAATATACTTTAACAATGAACTAACTACCAAAAATTATTTGACTTTGTTGTTATATATTATTTTGACAATGAATTGTCACTATAAATAGGATAGAAAACGAATTTACCGCGTGAAATTCGTTTTCTATCCTATTTATAATGTCAAACAACCGCGATAGAATTGTCACTAGATATTTTTATATTAAATATTATAAAACTACTAGATATTTTTATATTAAATCCTTTATTACTTAACATATATTATATATTAATGACTGTTTCTTTCTTTTCTCACATATAAATTTATTTATATTATTTAATCGAATTTTATATTATTGCCGATTATATAATGGAATTGCATTTTATTTTCTTATTCCTTTATGTCATTAATAATTTGCATTTATTATATTATCTTTTAATATTTATTATTATTATTATTATTATTTTTTGAAGACAACAGTTTAGGGAAATTTAATGTTATTAGCTTTTTACTAAAACTTGTACATCTGTAAGCAATCAAGCTCAAGCAAACTTGATTGTAATATTAGAGTCCTGTTACCCTAGAACGGGTAGTCCCAGTTGGGTGACAGAATCAAATAAGCAAAAGGTTAAGGTTTTGCCATTCGGTTCATGTTATTTTTGTAAGCAAATCAATGTTTTATAGTAATTAATTCCTAAATAAATAAATAAATAATAGAATAAATATAAATATGTGTACCAAAAAAATATATTATTTTAACATCGCCATAAATATGTTTTCCGTTTCTCTTCTACCAAATTAGCCATAATTTCAGGCGATATTTTTGCTGTTTCCTATTTATTCCCAACATGTGTTTAGTCTAGGAGCAAGAAAGCTGTAGTGACGTCCAAAAAACGTACTTAAAAGTTTTTCTTGTAACGACCTCTTCTCTCACTGTTTTCCGGAATACTTGTGGTATTTTTTATATGAAGTATTGGCAATACAGCTGTCTTAAATCCAGCAGTTGTGCCTCAAGATACAGGTATGAGAAATATGGTGGCGCACTTTAACCCCTAGAGCCCCAATTTCCCGATATCGGCCACAACACGATTCAGCGTGACGACCCGATTTTAATTTAATTTTAATTTAATTTGTTTTATTTTATTATGTTTCATTATGTTAATATGTTTTATTTTAATTATGGGTACAGTGGTTTGGCAGTAATTAATGTTTTGGTGAAACAGTGTCATATCTCAATTTTTTTAGTAATTTTTACTAATTTTTTTTGGGACATCAACTTGTCAATCGGGTGAGGGGCCGAGGCCTGAAGGGTTAATTGGCGCCTAACAAAAACACGCTTATATGATATACTCGAAATAAACCAAACAAACGATTTTTTAAATTATAGCTCTGGTCATTTTAATATTGTTTATATAAAGACGTTTTTTTTTAATGTGGTTTACAGATTTTAATGCGTAATAATTATGCACTTCAATGTGATGATAGACTAATAGATGGCATTCTATATCTCCGAATATTTGCTGTGATGTTGTCAGCCTATAGAAAAAAGCGAAATCGCACAAAAAAATGAGTGATATTATTGATATTATCAATTAAATTAATTGTTTTTTTATTACCAGTCAGTCAGTGCTTTACAAAAAAATATTCATTATCAATGTTATTTTAGATGGACAAATAAATTTATATTAGTTTTGCCGCCGATGCTACCAGCGCCACCTGCATTTTGCCGGTATAGTAGGGTTGCCAAAATGTCATATAATATCATAATGCCATATTTTTAATATGGGTAATATTTTACACCATTATTTTGCTTGTCAAATAACGCAAGTATTGCTCAAAAAACAAAAGCAGTTTATTTCGTATTTTGAAGACCCATTTGTCTATACAAATGGGTCTATACAAATGGGTCGGTCAAACACAAGGGTCTACACCAATGCGGCGGCCTCCACGCAGAAGTGAGAGCTAGGGTAGGTCGCTGGCCTGCGGGCAAGTTTCCCCTAAGAATCAACCTTCGGGCGCTCCTGGACGGTTCACGCATCGTGCGGCGTCAGCCAATCGACTCTGCATCCCGACTAACAACCGGGGAAGTCTGGAAGCAACAACGTCTCATATAGAGTGGGGGTAGTTGCTAACCTTATGGCAACTGCTCTTGAAACGACCATTCTGCCACCCAATCCAGGGTGAATAAGCCGGGCATAGGATGCCGTGGTCCTCGATAGGTTTGGTATACCGTTTCACCGCTACGTAAGGAAGAGGACCGCGCAAGCGACCTCGAAACTATAACCAATCAAGGGCAGGAGATATCCTGAAGGTTAATTCCAGACGGAGATATCCTTCCAAACTGGTAGTCAGGGGGTGAGGCCGCACACTGTTTACCTTTGCCGGTGCCTCGCCGTAAGGCGTTGGCATCTGTCGGACAGATGGCGTAACTAGACAGTGAATTGTTTTTCGTCCCAAGTCTTCTGCGCTCACTTCACTGGAGACAGGACGATCCGATATCGTTTAAACTGACGTGACGGGTTCGCCCATTGTAGTTGGCAGCTCTAATTGATAACTGATAACCTGAATGTACGAGTATACCTACTAATAAACAAGTATTAAATAATATATCATGAATGGAAATAATATATCATCAATAATAAATAATATAATATACATATATAATCAAACCAAAGGTACGCTGGCCATTTTGCACTTGGATTTTTGGATGTTTCAAAATCAAACATATTCAAAATCTGTTGTTGATTTTAGTCGTTCGTTATTGGTTTGATATTTTCGTATGTGCAAACATGGAAAACTTGAAAATTCGCGGTATCTTCGAATATGGGGTCTAGTTCCAGTGTTATTTATCACAGTTTCATACGGTTTTGCATTCCAATTAACGCAAAGGTGTACTATAAAAACTGCAAAAAATGAACGCGATCAAAAATACACGTCCGATCCGATAGACGGATCGGAACGGATCGGACGTGTATTGCATGTTCAAACAACTAGAGATGTCGACTACAGCGGGCGAGCCCGTCACCTCGGGAAGTTTTAACGATTAGTCGTTCTATCTCCCTGGAGTGAGCGCAGAAGACTTAGGACAAAAACAGTCCACCGTCTAGCTCCGCCACAAACCCGTAAGAGGCCAACGCCTTAACCGCGAGATAGCCAGGAGTGTTACCCAGAGGGCTTACACTCACGCCCTTACTTTTAATTGTGACCAAATTACTCCAGTCTCTCGATTGGTTACGAGTTCGAGGTCGCTTTCGCGGTCCTCTCCCTTACGAAGCGGTGAAACGGTGTATACCGAATATTTCGCGGACCACGGCATCCTTTGCCTGGCTGTTCACCCAGGATCGGGTAGCCGATGGTCGTTTCAAAAGCAGTCGCCGTAAGGTCCGAAACCACCCTCGCTCTATAGGAAACAGTACTGCTTCCAGACTACCCCGACTGTTAGTCAGAGTGCGCAATCGATTGGCTTATGTCGCACGGTGCGCAGACCGTCCAGGAGCGCCAGAAGTTTGATTCCCAGGGGAAACTGACCATAAGGCCAGAGTCCTACCCAGGCTCGCACTTCATGCGTGGAGGCCGTCGGATAGGTGTTGACCCGTGAGTGTGACCAACCCTGAAAAGAATTGGTCTTCGTGGCCAACTCAGCAAGAGCCCATTAACTCCCTGCATGTTCAAACAAGTGTATGGCAAGAGCGCCTTCCTATAGTCTGACCAGACTATCGGATCCGACTATTGTAGAAACAAAACCAGACGTGTATTGCCGGCCTAAATAACCTATCCTAGTCAATCGTCCTTTCTTCTGAAATTATAGAGAGACATAGAATGCCACCTATTAGTCTATCTGAAATTTAAAGTGTGTAAATATTACGTATGAGACCTATATATCAAATTAAAAATTGATTTCTGTATGTAAATAATAATAAGAGCTATGATAAAAAAAATGTTATTATATTATTATTGTATACCATATAGGCGTCTTTAGAGCGTTATCTACAGTGCGCCGCCATACTGTTATACCATGAAAGTGAATGAATGAATGAATGAATGAAAATCTTTTTATTGAACAATAAAAATAAGGTACAATGTCGGACTTATTGCTACACTACAACAATATCTTCCAGTCAACCGAAAAGTCACCATATTAAACATACCCCTTGAGTATGATACGACCAAATCTGGTTGTCAAACAATTATCCGTTGAGTATGATACGACCAGATCTGGTTCCGCTCGGCGCGCCCGCTTTTGAACTCTTTTTTTACCATCGAAAGCATTTTGTCTCTTTCATGCGTATGGCAGATCGGTACAGAATTAAATTCTCTCTGTTATCATTCCCAGCAGCAACTGCGCAGTCCATGTGACATATTATTACGGAGCGCGGCAAATCGAACATCCGCCTTCACGAAACGTCAAATCCGCCGGTGCGCGTGTCGGCATTTCGGAAACGGTTTTCGTGTAGATTTCGGTGTGTTTTTGAACGAATCGTAAGTAAAACCATTTCTACAACATCGTATAGTCCCCCTAAACTGATTAGATCTACCATTTATCGTGTATATAAAGTATTTCGGGTCTTTGAATGTCGCGTCGCAAATGCCAAAGTCGGCCATTGTTTTTTTACTTCTTTGACGTTCTCATATTTATTCATAATTATCTAATTGCTTTACAAAATGATATTTCAATATTCTATATTCGAAATTTCAATGCAATCATTGTGCAGTTGTTCTTTTTATGATTGGTGTAGTAGTTTCGTAGTTATAATACTTTAAGTCGAGCGTCGTCGATGTCGCCGAAAATCTTGCAAAAGAGACAAATGCATCCATGAAAATACCCATTTACTCCAAGGGTTAAGAGAAGATCAATCAATTTTTGAAAGTATGAGTGTTATGTACACTTTGGGTTTCATAGTAACAGCAATTTAATACGGGATATAATAATAAATGATAATATTAATTTTTTAGTCCCGTTTGCGGATTAATCTGGCTACTCTCAGTTACGCTGCTAGTGTACGGAATGGCCTGTCTTATACATTCTCCGACAGTGGTTAAACGCCCGATTAGGAGACGGTGTTGTCAACAGAGGCAGTTTAACTAACTCAAGGATAACCACGTGTCTCCACAACACGTTCCTAATTTGGGGCTTTCAATAGTAAAATACTATTGACCACTCCTCTTATACAAGTCGGCAACCTAATTATCACCCATTTACTTGAGTATGAGAGTATGAAGTTTCTGTTTCATAATCAAACAATTTTGAAAACACTTTTTTAACGAAAAGTTTTTGTTCCAAAAATAAACCTCAGAAAAGTAATTATTAAAAGTTTAATTCAATTGACTTTTTTCCGCAGGAATCTTTCCGGTTTTGTATTTAGTGCATTAATTGAAAAAAAATGCATTTTTATGGTATTTATATACCATAACACTTCAATATTCAGGACTGACACAGGTGGCTCTTTAATAATGCCTCATTTAGTGGTTAATTAGTAAAGGAAGAACGGAAACTGAATGTGTCCTCATGACATTACAAAAATGGCAACACATTTACATACACACCCTCACACACACAATTTACACACCCTAACATCTTTAACAATATAAATTACCTATATGTAAACATGAGCGTATTTGGATTTGTTTTATAATTATTCTCTGCTACTTTTATTACTTAATGATTATTTGGATTTTTTAATGATTATTTTGTTTATTTTCATTTCGATTTAACCTTTCGATTAGCGGCATAATTTCATGGCAGACAGAGGCAATTTATTGGAATTTCTTGCAAAATCGCCGCGCTCGACAAAAAGTACTATAACTATGGAACTACCATAGCAATCATATAAACAATAACGATAAAATGATTGCATTGAAATTTCGTATATAGAATATTAAAATCTCATTTTGTAAAACAATTAGATAATCTTATATATAAAAATGAATCGCCGTGCGTTAGTCTCGCAGGATCTCGGAAACGGCAGGACCGATTTGAATTATATTTCTTTTATATTGTTTGGCTTGATTCAGGGGTGGTTTACAAAAAAAATATTTAGAAAAAACCCAAAGGAACAGCTAAAAAATCGGAAAAATCAAAATTAGTACTTCTAGGGATGGCCACTTCGTATTTCTGTCAATAGATGGCGCTCTCTATATTTTCTAACAATAGATTCTATTGTTTGACAGCTACGCCATTCATAATTCATTCCGCGCGACTGTGTGAAATTGTTATTACATTTAACGTCGTTTTTTCTTTAAAAAAAGGTAGTGGGATTGAAGAATAGATTTGTTCACTTTGATCAGCCATTATATAAAGGTAAATAGACTTTGCAGGCTTATACATAACTACAAATTTGGCCTTAGTCTGAGGATTTCAATATTGTTAAGTTCTCAAGGAATGTTCGACAGATTTGAGTGACTGAAAACAATTCCGTGTCTTTTTACAGTGTTCATTATAATGCCGAGGAGAATAGGTAATATAGGTCGTCGAAGTCAGTCAAATGCGCGGCGATCTACTTCACGTGCAAGCCGCACTGATGACTAGCGAGCGACGGATAATGAAAATAGTCGTATTGGCATTGTCGGAATTATGTTTGAGAGCGACTGAAAATGAACGACAAGCGAATACATTGAGAATGCAACAATTTCGTGCACAACATACACAACGCCAGCAATCACGACAAAATCAACATGACCGATTGCGCCGTCGCAGTGTTCCTGTCAACCTGCAACAAGCGGCATTCCATTACGATCCGGAAATCGATTACGGTGCGGAGAGATCAGTAGCAAGACTTTCACCTTCCCTTCTCCGACAGACTTACTACTTCGTACATCATCCCTCAAACAGTTTTGATGAAAAAACCAGTAGGGCAGTCCCCACCCTTAACAATGTAGTATATTCTGACCTTATATCGTCCCGGTCCCCTGGCTTGGACATCATATTTACAGACGGCTCTAAGGCAGAGGTTAGAAGTTGTGTGGGCGTGGGAATTTTCTACCACAACTGTAGAGTTGTCATGTTGTGGATTTATATTACTAAGTTTACCTTATACACACATTTTAAATTATTTGATTTTGTTTGTATTTATTTTGATAAATTATTGACCTATTTATCCTTTGCAATATGCTATGATAACCGTGTTAGTCCGTTTTACAATATTTCTCATTTTTGCTTTCATGAGTGTGATTCTTGATTTCTTCCTCTTCTTTGCTATGGTCTGGATTTAAAATTTAACATCTTAGTCTGCTGTGAACATGCCCTTCAAATGATAAAGCTCTTTTCGTTTTCCTGTCAGGTCCTATAGATCGTAGACCACAGCAGATTTATTTTTAACCGACTTTAAAAAAAGGAGGTTAGAAATTCGATCGTATTTTTCTTTAAATGTTTGTTATCTCAGAAATCCGTCATTTATGAATTGCTTTGGAAAATTCTTTTTATTTGAAAGGATGTACTTCCAGATTCGTCACATCATTATCAAAATTTTGTTCTGATGATGTTATCCATGAGAAATTGAAGGAACTCCTCAAATATTAACATATGAAGTTGAAAATTTACATGTTGGTTCAGCTCCGATGACAATGCATTTTATATAGGAAGCATGCCCTGATTCTATACCCAGGATTAGCTCCCGACGAGGGGACTCCTCAGCGGTCAACATCACAGTCACGAAATTGTGTATATGCATTCAATTTAGACAGCCCGATCTAAGTTTCATCAAGACAGGACTGCGGCGCCCAGGGATGGCTTCCAACGAGGGAACTTCTCAACGGTCAACAGCACAGACACGAAATTTTGTATACGCATTTAATTATGATAGCCTGTTCTACATTTCACCTGCTGACATGGCTGCTGCACTTATTTAAAAAAATAACTCGGTTATTTTTGTTAACATTTTGTTTATTACCTGCAACTTTGCATTACAAAGATCTAAGGGCTAATTTTCTTGAGAAAAAATACGCTTTCTTTGATATGAAATATGGTCGTAGCTATACCGTACCACCCACGCTATACTTAATCCGTTTTCACCGTAAACATGGAATCGTCCATCGATTAAGACTTCTCCTCCGAAGAACAAATATGAGGGGCTAAACGTCGTCGTCATACCGGTTGTGATACCCCAAAAAGTCGAAAAAATCGGAAAAGTCGAAAAGTCGGAAAAGTCCAAAAAGTTAAAAAAGTCAAAAAAGTCGAAAAAGACAAGAAAGTCGAAAAATGCAAAAAAGTCGGAAAAGTCGAAGAATCATTATTATTTTATAATTTAAATTAAATACATTGAATTTATTTTAAATTTAAAACGATTTTCATTTAATCACCGAACGAAACTCAAACCGTACACGATTCGGCCATATTATAGATTTCAATGAATTGGATTTGGAAGGTTGATATATAATCAATAAACGCTTATGAAGAGTTACAAACAAATCAATTTTAGGTGGTACGAAGTTCACCGGGTCATCTAGTCTTATATATAAAAATGAATGGCCGTGCGTTAGTCTCGCAGGATCTCGGAAATGACTAGACCGATTTCAATTATTTTTCTTTTATCTTGTTTGGCTTGATTCAGGGGTGGTTTACAAAAAAAAATATTTAAGAAAAACTCAAAGAAACAACTGAAAATCGAAAAAATCGAAATTGGTCATTTTGGCAACATTGGCCACTTTCAATAGACGGCGTTCGCGGCGATCGTATTGTTTGACAGCTCCATCCATCCATATTGTTTGTATCCATAACTGTGATTCATTCCGTACAATGTGTAAAATTTCAAAAAGTCGAAAAGTAAAAAAATGCAAAAGTCAAAAAAGTCGGAAAAGTCGCAAAAGTCAAAAAAGCCGAAAAAGCCGGAAAAGTCGAAGTCGAAGTCAAAATCGATTTCGATTTCGATTTTCGAGTTTTAAAGGGTGTCGCCAGATTGGGGGGGGGGGGGGGTTGTTGTTGTGGGATTAATGATATTAATATTCAGATGAATTACGTTCCTGGATACTTGACAGGAAAGTCTTGGGGTGACACAACCGTTTTTTTAATGAAATAACCACGAATTTAGACTTAGATTGGGGATTTCAATACTGTAAAGACCTCATGGAAATTTCGATCGATTTGAGTGAGCTCGAAAAAAAATCCGTGTCGTTTTACAGTGTCCATTACAATGTCGAGAAGAAGAGATAACATTGGTCGATGAAGTCAGCCAAATGTACGGCAAGCTACTTCAAGTGCAAACCGCACTGATGTGAGATGATTCCATCATCTCGGCCGAAATACAAGATGAAGCTGTTAATCCGAAATTGCTTGCAGTGGTGCCTAAGAATATCATCTATGGACTCCGCGAAGTTTATAACAACATCTCGCCCTGTATGCTCGATATTAACTATTCCAGGCGTTACCCGAGAGACCTGATTGCTAACACCATCACAGGCAATGACGGATACCCATTGTATCGTCGCCGATCAGTTGCGGACAATGGGCGATCTGCAGTTGAGACGGTCAAATTGCAAGATGTAAATGTGGTCAATCGTTAGATTGTGCCTTATTGCCCAAGGCTTTTAAAGCGCAAATCAATGTGGAATACTGCAACTTCATCAAATCGATAAATTACATATGCAAATACGTAAAATAAAGCGATATTGCTGTTTTCGCTGTTAGGAATTCAAACGAGGTGTATCTCAGTATCAGACGTGTCGTTATGTCAGCAGCAACGAGGCGATTTTGCGCATCTTTTCCTTTGCGACATACGAAAGACAATCTACAGTTGTACACTTGGTAATTCTGGAAAGCGGAATTTAGATTCCCCGTGCGTCTGGCCTTCACGATGACAAATCACGCGTGTTGGAAGTTTGCGGAATTAACTTGGAATTTCTGTATTTCGCCCATGGACAACTGTATGTCCCGTGTTCGCCAAGCCATGGGTCGGAATGCCATAATTTTTGTTTATTTACGCGCCGGAAAACAAAACGAAAAACACATTTACCAGAATGTTTTGTGTTGAATATGAACTCCATTTATATATTATCATGTAAATTGAATACATTGAATTTATTTCAATCACAAACGACTTTCATTTAATCACCAAACGAAACTCAAACCGTACATGATTCGGCCATATTATATATTTCAATGAATTAGATTTGGAAGGTTCATTAGGATTAATAAACGCTTATGAAGAGATACAATCAAATAAATTTTAGGTGGTACGAAGTACACCGGGTCATCTAGTTATGAATAAATATAAGAAATTCGAAAAAGAGACAAAAACTCGGCATTTCTAACTTGTACTTAACTTACGGAAAAATACGGAACCCTATTTAAAAATCGTAAATACAATCGTGATTTTTATTAGATTCTTTATCAAAGGTAATATTTCGTTTTGCTTATTTACATAAAAAATATTTAGATATTAGGTCATAAAAACCAATAATTTTTTTGATTTCTCGAAAAAAAAAAATGATGATATTTGACAATGGAATTTAAATATCCGCATGACGCGCGAAATTATTCTACCGGCCGTCTCTGTATCTATGGTAATAATGAGATATTTAGTATGGATTTTAGGATGCGTTCGAATTAGAAAATAATATTATTTTTCACTCCGGGAGCAAGCCGCCAATATTGGTCGTTACGTAGTCAACGGTGTTCTGATGTGCAACCAAATTTGGTCGTTACGTAGCCGATGGGTATTACAATTATACTAATATTACATTTTACTATTACATATGATTATTACAATTTCCAATAACAATTATATCCACCTTTTTCATAAAAAAATACGTTTTAAATTAATATCATATGGCGTTTTCCTTGGAACAGGCACTGCATAGTTAGGAGTGACGCGTAATCGTTGTGTGAATAAATGTGTGTGAATAAAATGAGTGACGCATAATCGATTTTTTTTAATAAATGTGTGTTAAGTGTCAAATGAAAGGTCTAATTGAGTAGGTATATTCTGGAAATATACATCAAAAAGGCAACTCCCTGCTATCTCATGTTTATCATAATCTGTCTTTTATTTAGATTAATATTTTTATGTTTTTTTCTTGTTCAATGTTAGCATTAATTTAGTTATGTAGTAATTTTTTTTAGACTTACACTCTAGCAATATTCAAGGGCGAATTGGATTCATCTGTAATGCCCTTGAATACTATTTGAAACTAATAAAAAAAAAAAAATAATCTATCAAAATCAAATCAAAATTAAAATGTTCTTTATTCATATAGACACAATTAAATATTATTTTTATTTTATGTTCTTATGATGCGTCCAAGCCTTACTCTCAAGCCGTTTTGTCATTTACATAATCAGATATTGTGTAGTATGCTTTTTTGTACAATTTTGCTTTGATGGTAGCTTTAAACTTATTTACAGACAGTTCTATAATAGTATGAGGAAGTTTGTTATAGAAGCGTATACATTGTCCCAAAAAAGAATTGCTTATTTTGTGGAGGCGAGTAGCACGTACAACAAGGTTATGCTTATGTCTAGTATTAACATTATGAGTGTCGCTTTTTTTTTTAAATTGTCAATATTCTTGTGGATATACAACAGATTTTCGTATATATACCTATTGTGATGCAACAGTAAGAATATTTATCTCTTTGAATTTTTCTCTAAGTGAAACCCGAGGACCAAGTTTATATATAGCTCTTACAGCACGTTTCTGTAGTATAAAGATGTTATTGATGTCCGCACAGCTTCCCCAGAGAAGAATCCCATAGGACATAATATTATGAAAGCAACTAAAGTATACTATTCTTGCTGTATCTACATCAGTCAGCCGCCTTATTGTTCTATATTAGGACCCATTTTGTTCTTAATATATGTCAATGACTTGCCTAATAATTTCGAGGACAAAAAAATCACAATGTTCGCAGATGATACTAGTGTAATCTTAACAGATAAAAGTGAGGAAAAACTAATGATTAATGCTAATATTACTCTAAATAAGCTACACACGTGGTTTCATTCAAACAACCTTCTTCTTAACGCAACAAAGAGTAACTTTATGGTATTTTCAAGCACACAAAATTCCAATACGGGCACTCAAGTAACCTTGCACATCAATAAAAACGTCATTCCCCAGACTAAATGCGTCAAATTCCTAGGTGTACACGTCGACGATAATTTGAAATGGAATAGACACTGCGAGGCACTAGAGATTAAATTAAGTAGAGCTTGTTATGCATTGCGTATAGTTAGGAAAACTCTGAGTGAATTAGAAACGAGGAGTATTTATTTTTCCTACTTTGAATCGATACTGAGCTACGCCATTACGATCTGGGGTACCTAACTGT
The DNA here is from genome assembly GCA_944548615.1 of Micropterix aruncella. NCBI lineage: Eukaryota > Metazoa > Arthropoda > Insecta > Lepidoptera > Micropterigidae > Micropterix > Micropterix aruncella. The sequence goes on along the minus strand of OX155975.1, from coordinate 14,739,782 downwards.
TACGCTTGTCACAAGCAACCCTTATTTATCCTTCAGAAAAGAGCATTACGGATTATTGCCAGAGCTAAACATATAGAAACATGTAGACCTATTTTTAAAAGATTGAAAATCATGACTCTCACATCACTTTACTTATATAGGCTATTATTAGATTTTTACACCGAAAAGGAAAGTCACGTAAAATTTAAAGATATACCTACATAACAAAAACACCAGATACAAGAATAATTTCATTCTACCATGCGTGGTTTTAAACGCTGCTATGCAAAGTACCCAATTCTCAGGGCCTTATTATTTTAACCGCCTACCAGTTGGCATAAAAGACAATAGCAATCTCAGAACGTTCCAAAAACTTTTAAGGGATTTTTTTACAACCAATACGTTTTACTCTATTGAGGAATTTATAAATTTTACAAAATGACTTTTTTTACAGCCCCTTTATTTTAATGTAATGCGTATACTGATTATTTCATTTGTTGATTGTTTTAACCTGAATTAATAATTTTATTGATTGTTTTAGTTATATGGTATCTTATATTTAAATGTAATTACAATGTATTTAGATTCTTCTTGGACAAAACATTATAAAAATTAGTTTGATTGATTATGTGATTATTGATGATTATTGCTTGTGTTTGATCATTTCTGATATTGAATATTTTAATTGTTGATAGTTTTAGTTTTACTGATTGCGCCTTATATAGCTTCTTCTTTATGAAGTTTCTTCTGAAACAAAATGTTGTATGCTCTCTGGGCAGTTTGTTAATTAAACATTGTATGTTTTTTAATAATTCCCACAATAAAGAACTCTGAACTCTGAACTTTAACTGCGTATGCCGCAGAGCTAAGTTTTCCTGACATTTTCTCAATTTGTGGGCCCCATTGTAATTTGGAGTCAATTGTTATCCCTAGAAACACAGTTGAAGCAACAGGCTCCAGTCTAGTTCCATTTATTTCTACATTGGTTTGTACCTCTTTAACATTAGGTGCAGAAAATTTAATCACTTTGGTTTTTTTTTCATTTAATAGTAGGTTATGCTATAAATCCATATCTTCTGTGACAAGAATAAGAAATCATTAGTAAGTAGAATTAGATATACAATTGAAAAACTCTTAATTTGGTTTAATGCTAATGAATTACGTCTAAATATTACAAAATCAAAAATAATTCCTTTTCGCCTAATAAGACCGACCAATTTCGACTATTTAAATGTATGACTATTTCCAGTGGCGTGCCCAGGGTTCGTAAATAGGGCAAGCCCGACATACCTTTTTGTGTTTTTTTACGCTTTTTATAGTAAAAAAGTGGTACCTCTTTACTCTTTAATCTTCAGTTTGAAATTTACTGCTTGGGTCGTACATTCAATAAAGCACACTGAAGGCATGCTACTGCAAGACAGAATTTAACATATACTTATCAGCAGTCGCATACCTCTAGTGGCTTTAAAGGACTCTCTTGCGTCGTTGCGTCTCAAACGAGGTGCTGAGTTATTTTGTAGATTGTTTTCATAAATTTGATCAAATTCATATTGAAATTCAACACGTAACCAAGTCTGAAATTCCTTTATTTTGTTTTTCTTCATTAATTCCTATAACCCACATCGACTTGTGATTTTTGAAGAATGTTGTACAAGCTCTCAGCTTTTTCAAAAATTCGGCGGAAAACAAGGTGAAAAAATTTAAATGGAATGATCGCATCGAGTTTTCAAAATTCTCCGCTGCTAAAACCGTATCCCCGTCCCAGTCCTGCGGGTTGTTACATATGTCAGAAAACAAAATAATAAGAATACATTACTGACCACAAAGGACAATTTCCTCCATATTTTATCAGGCACTAAAAACCACAAATCAATTGAAATTACACAATAAAAAATTAGCCCGACGTCACTCGCACTTAAATCCAAACTAATTATAATGAAGTCGCGCTTTCTGTTGACACGTTCGCACTTCGCATTCACAGTTCGCATTCAACGTCATGGCTAAGCAAGCCCGGCTTAACTCCCGATACAAAAGTTGTATATAGACATATATTGTTTAGCGTAATTTGCCACAGGTGCGAATGAGAGGAACACTGATTTTGAAAGCCGCATTGAAAGCCCAATATGTGCGAGTGAAACAGCAATCGCGCCCTGTCGATAATTATCGCACCTGTCGATAACAGTTTTTTTCTCGCGTGGAGCGAGCTGTGCGCGTTAGATGGCAGTAGTAGCGCTAGCAAAATAATTTATTTAATTGTTTTTTTTACGAATTGTGTTATTAATTTATTTAATCGTTAATTTGGAAGTATAGGCAAGCCAGGCTTTTCGGCTTATATGAAGAGACCGCCACTGACTATTTCAAAATTGACATCACAGAAGATATAAATTTTTTAGGTTTAAGAATTGACAGCAAATTAAAATGGAATACCCATATCGATGAATTAGCTAGTCAGTTATGTAGTTCTATATACTCAATAAAAAAAATCAGAAGTCTTTGTGGCTTCGCGGCAGCCAAATCAGTGTATTTTGCGTATTTCGGCTCATTAATGACTTATGGACTACTATTTTGGGGAAATGCCGCAAACAGTAAAAGAATCTTCCTATTGCAAAAAAGAGCACTGCGCAGCATGTATCAGCTAACGCCCAGGACCTCATGCAAAGCATACTTCAGTAAGGCAAAGATAATGACCATGTATTCGGCGTTTATATACCAGTGCTTAATGTATGCCAGACAGCACCTAACAGAAACCGCAACTAGAGCGGACATTCACTCTTACCATACACGCGGTAATTCCCTTTTATGCGTACCCCAAACAAGACTGGCAAAAGTACAGAAGAGGTACTTATACCTTAGCATTAAATTCTACAATTTACTCCCTACCACTATCAAACAACTGGAGGACAAACAATTTAAAAAAAACATTAAGGAGATGCTGATAGGCCACCCTTTCTATAATCTGACCGAATTCGAGGGCCATGACTTTGTACCATGATTGATTGACACTAAATATTGTACCAATTTGAATGATAATTATATATGTACTTCTAGTATTTAAATTTAAGATTTAGCTTTAGTTTGATTATTTAACAATTTACTTACTATTTTGGATGTGACTATGTACAGTTTTTAGTACGTATATATTTGATTTATTGACTATTTCAATTGTTAGGCTCCTGCTTTGATTATTCAACTTTTTAACTGACTATTTTAATTATTGTGTGTTTAGTAGGTAGCCATTGACTATTTCTTAATTTGTTTTGTAATACGATTCTACGACGAATAACTTTTAGTAGGTTCCAAAGTTTCTTAGATACTATATATTTTTAAATTAATATATGTATGTAACGTAAAGATTAAAGTAGTAATGACACTTACTACTTAAAACACAAATATTTTGACACGTCCAAGAGCGGTTTTTAGCCACCAATTTGACAAGACGTGAATGTAATGTAATGTAATGTAATGTATCCTATATATATATATATATATATATATATATATATATATATATATATATATATATATATATATATATATATATATATATATATATATATATATATATATATATATATATATATATATATATATATATATATATATATATATATATATATATATATATATATATATATATATATATATATATATATATATATATATATATATGGATAAACACATAAATGACAAATATTTCATAAAAACCCATAATAAAAATAATTATAAATATATACAATAGCTCACTGTCTGTAACGGCCGTCGTGTTTTTTAATATTTTTGTTATATTGACTTGTTTTAAATATAATTTTCTGCTCTTTCCAGGCTATCGGAGACGTCGTAGCGGACGCCAACATATTCACTAGATTAGGCCTCAACGCCCTGATCAGGTCCACCAAGACTCAGCCACTTCTGGAGATGACAGCCAAGGAGTTCATGTTTGGTCACAAGTCTTCTCTTTTGACTCTTGGATACAGTTTCATGCCCGGATGGATCAAGTTCGACAAGCTAGGATTAATCGACAGAGTAAGTGTACATGGAAATATTACAAGAGCAGTCTTGAAGTTGGGCGCTGGAGGCTTTTAGGGCGGCGGTAGAAGGCTGAGAGGAAAGTAGGGAGTGTTAAGTTAGCCCAGGGGGCGAGGGTAGATTATAGCTGACAACAAATAGAGTTGGCAACTACAACGGGCGAACCCGTCACCTCAGGAAGTGAGGTGAGCGCAGAAGACTTAGACAAAACAGTCCACCGTCAAGCTCCGCCACACTCCCCTAAGAGGCCAACGTTGACGATATCTGAAAGTGCCTCGCAGTGTGCCTGATTAATCGTATATTCGATATAATATCGCCAGTTATGAAAAGCCCCTGAAAACCATCAATCCGTGAAGACTTAGGGTTGGATACGAAATTATTTGCCACAATTTTTTAAAAGTTCAGCCGCCATGACATGGTTAAACTTAGAACGGGCTATCACAATTGAATGCGTATACAAAATTTCGTGTCTGTGCTGTTGACTGTTGAGGAGTTTCCTCGTTGGAAGCCAACCCTGGCTGCCAGTCCTGTCTTGGTGAAACTTAAAACGGGCTGTTGTAATTGAATGCATACAAAATTTCGTGTCATTGCTGTTGACCGTTGAGGAGTCCCCTCGTCGGGAGCCAACCCTGGGTATATAATCAAGTCTTGCCTACCATAAAAAATGCATTGTCATCGAAACTGAACCAAACATTTAGATTTTTAACTTCTTATGATATTATTTGAGGAGTTCCCTCAATTCCTTATAGATCCCATTATCAGAACAGGATTTTGATAAAAATGGGACCAATTTGGAAGTATACTTTTTCAAATAAAAAAAGATTTTTCCAAATCGGTTCATAAATGCCGGAGTTCTGAGGTAACAAACATTTAAAAAAAAAGATACAACCGAATTTATAAGCTTCTTTTTTTGAAGTCGGATAAAAACGAAGTTCATATACATATGTAAATGCGCACGGCGGCCGTCAGTACGGCAAAAGGGCGGTATCGCATATCATATTATGATACGAGTGTGATCTACATTAAACATATATTTAAGTTCATACATAAGTTAATACATAACATTAAATTTGTTTTTTTTTTCTGACACAACCAATAAAACTGAAGAAGTGACCTCGCCTTATCACACAAGTGCCTAGCCAGGCGGGCTCGGCACTTTACTTGGCACATTAGAAATACAAACTTTTACATTTAATTTATGCGCAATTTAGCCTGGGCTAAGACTGTTAACTTCTAATTTAGTTTGCCTAAATTAAGAAACATATAGCGGTATTCTCTGGGTTGTAAACTATTATTTGTGTGCTCTTGCATTTGAATGTATATGTATAAATAACTAATGAATAAATAAAATAAAGTGTTCATGGATTTGGCCAAAGCATTTGACACAGTACATCACGTAAAATTATTAAACAAACTACGACAGATTGGTATGCGAGACAAAGAACTGGACTGGTTCCGAAGTTATATAACAGGAAAATAAATGACACAACACGTAACTGTATGAATATTGACTACGATGTTTCTCGATGGAGTACATTAGGACCATCTTGCGGTGTCGACTACAACGGGCTAGCCCGTCACCACAGGACGTTTTAACGATTAGTCGTTCTATCGCCCTGCAGTGAGCGTAGAAGACTTTGGACAATAACAATCCAACGTCTAGCTACGCCACAACCCGTGTCCAACGCCTTACCGCGAGTTAGCCAGGAATAAACCCGGCGGGCTCGAGATACTCGCGCCCTCACTTCCAATTGTGACCAGATTTCTCCGGTCTCTCGATTGGTTCCGAGTTCGAGGTCGCTTGCGCGGTCCTCTCCCTTACGAAGCGGTGAAACGGAGTGCACCGAATCTAACGCAGACCAAGGCGTCCCTTGCCCGGCTCTGAACCGGGATCGGATGGCCAATGGTCAATTCAAGAGCAGTCGCCGTAAGGTAGGCAACCACCCCCGCTCTATAGGAAACAATACAGTTCCCAGACTCCCCCGACTGTTAGTCGGAGAGCACAATCGATTGGCTTGCGCCGCTCGGTGCGCAGACCGTCCAGGAGCGCCAGAGGTTTGATTCCCAGGGGAGACTGGTTGACCCAGTGTCCTATCCAGGTTCGCACCCCGTGCGTGGAGGCCGTCGGATGGGTGTTGACCCGTGAGTGTGACCGACCCTGAACACATGGGTCATCGTGGCCACCTCATCATGGGCCCGTTAGCTCCCAGCTAGCTTAGTACATTAGGACCAATATTAAAGCGTCATAAATATTTGACAGTCGTCTAATTCGAACCTTCCTACTCGCGCTAACATATTTTATGTGTAGTTGTTCAAGCCGGATATTAAGCTTTCTTCTACCTTCTTCTATTTTCTGCTTTCAGATGTATGACTTTGAAGGAGACTTCGAAACGGTATACACTGGGGAAACGGACTCGAAGTTATCCGGACTCATAGAGACATACAGGGGCTCTACGCGTCTACCGCAGTGGCAAGGAGACCACTGCTCCATAGTTACAAACAGTTCTGATGGCACCAAGTTCAAATCTGGCCTCGCGGAAGGAGAAGCCCTGAAGTTTTACAGGAAATCACTTTGTAGGACGGCACTTCTGGTAGGTTCTTCTTGTTTATACTGTGTCCAACCGAATTGGTAGGGAACGGTTTCGTGCAGCTTGAAAACTGATACTCAAATATTAGTCGAGTAATGATCAATACTCGCTACTCGAGTAATGATCAATACTCGGCTATAGATTCGGGTGTTAGATACCTCTTTTATTCTTTTGATATAACATGGCTAACGAGATTAGGAGGTAACCCTCCTCGATAGTTGATCTTCTTCTTCATCATCAGCGCATTCGCCCACCGTTGGGCATACTCCAATCACTCTCCATCCGGATCCGTTGTCCGTTTCCCTCATCCAGTCAGGTCCAGCTGTCTCCTTGATGTCATCGGACCATCGGGCCGGTGGTCTGCCCACACTTCTTCTGCCTAGCCGGGGTCTCCACTCCAAAACGCGCTTGCTCCACCGTTCGTCGTGTCGTCGGGCCACGTGGCCGGCCCGCGCCCATTTCAGCTTGGCCACTCTTTGACCCACGTCGACCACCTTCGTGCGCTGTCTGATGAGCTCGTTTCGGACTCGATCGCGCAACGATATGCCGAGCATGACTCGCTTCATGTTACGCTGCACCACCTTAGGCTCGTGGATCATCCCAGCAGTCAGTGTCCATGTCTCACAAGCATACGTCATAGCCGGTAACACGCACTGATTATACACCTTTATCTTGAGCGATTGGGGAATTCTGGACTTCAGCACGAAGCTCAGCTTCCCGAAGGCTGCCCATCCCAATTGTTTTCTTCGCCTTATCTCTGCCATCATCGAGTCCCGGCCGAGCTTTATCACCTGCCCTAGGTATGTGTACTCCTGCACCTGCTCCAGCGGTTGTCCATTCAATGAAATGGGATTTGGTGTGAGATCGGCTTTCGCCATAACCCTTGTCTTGTCCATGTTCATCTTAGACCCATTCGCAGGGACGCGTGATAGTTGATAATATATGATTATTCATAATAATGAGTATGAGTATGAGTACGACATTATTGAACTATCTTTTATTTCGTCTGACTTTTGGTTACTTTTAGTTATTTAGTGTTTTTTAAGTGAATTATTTGTTACGTTTATATTTAGATTATTGAATGTTAAACAATCAGTATTATGAGATATCAAAATGTATTTGCAATTTTGGATGACTTAAAGATTATTGACTATTTACTATGCTATACAGGGAATCCATTAATCCTTAGTAGACCTTATAACTGCTGGTAGGTCTTATCGCGTATTATCATAAAATCTAAACATGACCTCTATAACAATCTTACGGTTCTCCAAATATTTGAAAATCTAGTAACATCTACAAATATCTTTTGTTTAAAAAAAACAGTAATTTCAAAATAATAAACATCATAAATCTGTTAAAACCAGTCCTTGAACAATAAATATAAGACTTTGAATTCCGATGAAATTGTTTACAACTCTTGCTTCATTACTTTTCGATATCTTCAGCGGTTTTTTAATTTAAAATGTTATACTCTCTGGAAATTTTAGAATGGGAAACGAAAGTGTTTTAGAATTTCATTTTCATGTCATTTCTGAATATCTTAGTGGTGTTGGAGACTCGGTCCAACATACCCACAACAAAAAAAATAATTTCTATAGAATCGAAATCGCAAACACGCTCGATTATACACGAGCCACCTGCAATTGATTTCCAACTAAATTCGGCATTTTATGCACAGTGAAACGATGACTAATGTAATTTCTTCTGATCGATACGAATTAACACGCTTATTTCTCACCCCACTCATAAGTAATGCGTCACTGCATACCATATAAAACGCAGTACATTCGACACATAATTTATCATTCCCTTAGTGGACAGTTACCGCGGTTACACATCATTCTCTGGCGGACAGTATCCGCACATTAACAAGTACTCGCGCTCTTCACTACCTTCGAGTCAACCAAACTACGCATAGTATACGCGATCATCGTTATCTTCGAATCTATCGCGGTGCTTCACACTTCGGATACACAACCACGGCTTCACCTCGCGCCCACACTACCTACACACCGGCGAAATATCAATCAAGGCGTTACGAACTGGCAACCTACTACAGACCTTCTGAATAAATACTTCAACTTCAACTACAACTACAACGACTTTCAATAACGGAGAAAACTTCTTGATGAGAACCACCCTTCGCTCACAATCAATTGGAGACCAGTGAAGGGTGGCCACTCTCACTGTGGTTTACTAGTTTAATAATTAGTTTTATTAAATAATTTCTTATAGAATTTTTCAATTCTTCTTACATTATGTGAATTTAACAACTTTGACATATTTCACTGCGAATATAATAGCGTTCTCGACATTACGCTTAAAATTAATCAAAATGTCATTAGCATCGTTTTTTTTCTGAATTTTACAATGGGTGTTTTCCTTGTAAACATAGTTTCATTAAAAAATGCTGAAACCGCATTAGCTGTAGAAATTAACAAATGTCACTTTAGAATTCCCTTCTAGTGCCCTCTATCTATTGGCTGCTACCTCACGTTTATTTCATTTTTTTAGTAATTCGTTCTCGTCACCCACTGTCATCTATCGGTAGAATCACAAACTGTGTGGCACCTTCGCAGCATGACGTGCACTTTGTAATAAGTAATTCCTTGTTTATTCAACAGAGGCCAGTACGGAAAGGCGAACGAAATGGTCTATCCGCCAAGAAATTTACTTTTGTCGATAATATGCTGGATAATGGAGTTATAACTGAAGAGAATAAATGCTACTGCAGACACGGTAAGAAAAAAACATTTTTTTTGCTTCAGAAACATTTATTCTATAAAAAATGCATAAGAATTTTTTGAACACAATGGGCCCGATTGCGTTTCTTCGTAGGAACTAGGAATAGGAACTTATACCGAACGAGACAGAGCAATACGTTAGAACGGAGTATGAAATGACCTATCGTCGATTTTCCCGCACCAAAACTACCTTTACTTCCCGACCCACCAACCGACCAGGAGGTAAAGGGTTGTGAACGTCCAAAACTTTTTTTTCCAGATGAAGACGAAAAAAATCGATGTTGACCCCCCCCCCACCCCCCTCCCCATCCTAGAGATAAACAAGATCGTTTTCAGATTGATCTGTTTGTGTGTCTGTGTATATATGTTATATATTCCTCCATCCACAGTAGCGCCCAAACGCTTAATCCGATTGAGCTGAAATTTAGCAGGCAGGCATTATTTCGTCGTGGCAAGATTTGAGAAGATGGTGGTTGAAATCGGTCCACCAGGGGGCGCAATAGTCTTATATCAATCTAAAAGCATTGGACTTAAAATTTAGTGCACAGATGACTTGTTGCGCCGAAATCACCTTGTGACATATATAACTACATGCTGCACTTATGATATTTAAATACCATTATATATTTTTAATACATATTAACGCCATCTGACGGCGCTTTGCCCAAACCCACCTTTAGCCGAGAAACGAACCGCGCTGCCCGAGGCGGTCGCAAACCAACCCAACCGGTTGCATCATCGATTGCCCTCATCGATTTTATTTATTAAATTAATATTCAGATGACCAGTCCCTGGCTACTTGGAGGGAAATTCTTGAGGCGACATAACCGATTTTTAATTTAAATTTATTTTTATTTACAGGTAAATGTTTGGACTCTGGACTAGTAGATGTTACAGATTGCTACTATGGATTCCCTATAGCTTTGAGCTACCCGCATTTTTATAACGGATCAGAACACCTGCAGAGTCAAGTGGATGGACTGTACCCTGAACCACTCAAGCATGAATCGTATTTCTGGATTCAGCCGGAGTCGGGACTTCCCCTGGACCTGGCTATGAGGTTCCAGATCAACATGGCTCTGAATGACGTATCATCGATAGCCAACTGTGATAGATTCGCCAATAAAGTCGTTCCTCTGCTGTGGTTTGAGATCGTGAGTATAGTTCTTGATATGTTGACGTGAAAATACCTTTCGGATACGTAACGACCAAATTTGGTTGCACATCAGAACACCGTTGACTACGTAACGACCAATATAGGCGGCTTGCTCCCGGAGCGCGCAATAATATTGTTTTCTAATTCGAACGCATCCTAAAATCCATACCAAATATCTCATTATTACCATAGATACATAGACAATCACTAGAATAATTTCGCGCGTCATTTCGAGGATATTTCTGGTAAAATTCTATTGTCAAACATCATCATTTTTTATTTCGAGAAATCATCAAAATTTTTATTGGTTTTATGAGCTAATATCTAAATATTTTTCTATGCAAATAAGCAAAACAAAATATAAACTTTGATAGAGAATCTAATATATATCTCGATAGTATTTACAATTTCTAAATAGGGTTCCGTATTTTTCCGTAAGACAAGTACAAGTTAGAAATGCCGATTTTTTATTTTTCTTATATTTATTCCTAATTATCTAATTGTCTTATAAAATAAGACTTTAAAATTCTATTTACCAAATTTCAATGCAATCATTGCACAGTTATTCTTTTTATGATTGCTATAGTAGTTCCATAGTTATAGTATATTTTGTCGAGCGCGGCGATATTGGACGATATTCCAATAAATTGCAGCGGTCTGCCATGAAATTCAAATTCAAATTCAAATTCAAAATTCTTATTTATCAATAATATTACATTAATTTTTAAAATTCAAAGCCATCCTAACTAGGCCTCGCCTGTACTAAGGTAGGCTTAATATAAAAAAAGTATAGTGGTTTACGTAACTAGCTGTAATTTATACCGCTAACAAAAACACAACACAGCAAATGCACGAGGCAATCTATACATATATGTCTACTTCCCCCAAATGGTAACCTAACCACTTTTGGGCGGAGGTATTTTGTGTACATAGCCCCCAGGATATTGAATATGCTAGATGAAAAACTAAAATTGTATTTCCCAAAGTCTTCTTTCAAAGCTCAAATTGATTCCTGGTTGAAAAATGACGTCTGGCAGAATATTCTGAAATTGACTATTTTTATGACTATTTCTTATTATTTAATTCTGGTTAATAATATTAAAAATTATTCAACATTTTATGTAATTTAACAGGATTATCTAGTTTCCGTATTCTATTTTAATTATTTCCTATTGTGATAATTAGTTAGTTATTGTTATAACTTATTGGCAATAGTTAGGGTATTATATTTTTTATACTGGACGAATATATGTATACAAAAAACTAAAGAGCTTGCTGCCGTAGAACAAGTCCTGGCACTTATTTGGGTGGCAGCAGTACTCATGTGATAATGCTCATATCGGCAGCGTTATTTTTTTAATTATGAATAAATATAATAAATATAAATTGATATGAATATTAGTAAGGCACATGCTTTGTAAATGAGTTAATTATTTATTAAATAATATAGCGATACACAAATTAAAACATCCTTAAGCGACTCATAAATCCTCTTTTAACATTCCGGTTTTTTTTTTCCAGAGAATGTTCGAACTGCCCGAAAAACTGGCTAACCGATTCTGGCTCTATCTAAACATACTTCCCCTAGTAGAAAAACTGGCCACGTATGCCCTCTTCATCGGTGGCGCACTTCTGTCCTTGCTATCCTCCTACAAAATCTTCAATGGAATGCTAAGCAGAAGCTACAATAATACAAAAAAACACAATAATCTCATGATTGGAAAGGAAATGTGGGCATTCGATGGCACGAAAAGAAGAGGATCGAAAGATTTCAAACCCGTTTACAGTCCTTGCGAAGTACCAATGAATAACGATGGCTTCATAAGCAGCACTTCGGAGAGCGAAGACGGCCCAGCGAGACAAGAAAACGATAAAAAACAGTTTTTCAAGAATTTAAGCAATCGATTGAGCGACAGAATCAACAACACCATAGACGCTCTAAAGGAAGTAGTGACTCATAAAGAGGCAACAAGAAGAAATTCAAAAGTAAACGTGGCTTATAACGACTCAAGTGAATCTAGCCAGGAGGAACAGACCAGGAAAGCTTCGTTAATCAGTAAATTGTCCAAATCCGGAGAACAAGATTACCAAATGATACCAGTGTCGGGAAGTGAAGACGACGACTGCACGAGCCCTAAAGAAACATACTTAGAAATCCTAGAGGACGGATTCGAAAATGTAAACATTACAGACGATTCGACAAAAAATAAAATCATCGAAAGAAAACTCTCGAAAATGAACTCACTGGACTCGATCAGACTACCGAAAGCAATCGAAAGGAAATATTCGGCCGATCACATCAGTTTCGGTGCAAACGCTGATGAAATTCTCAAGAGGCTACCTCATTTGAAAGAAGAAATAATATAGACTTAAGGAACCAACAAGCAAATCGGCAGTATTTGAAAAAGACGTACTTTTTAAAGGGTTAGGAATAAAATTTTAAATATCTGTGATTTAGCAAACGTTAATTTTAGCGTGTAATATTTAAATACGAAATATATACTATTCTTAGATTATAGATTTGTTTTAGAGTCTACTTTTTTAAGTTATATATACTTTTTGTTCATAAACTAATGTCAAAAGAATGCTCAGAAAGATACTTTAAAAATATGTTTTGTTTTATTTAAAGGTATGATATTTATTTATAAAAGAAATGTATAATTACCCATTTTAAGAATACGAATAGTTAGATTTAGGAATACGAATAGTTCAAATTCAAATTCAAATTCTTTATTTTACAAAAAATCATAATAACAGTTACAAATAAATTAAACCTAACCTAACTGGATCGCACGAGACGTCCGCATTAAGGTAGTAGTCCCCTTTCAAATGTACAAATATAGGCTCCCGTGTGCTCCTTCAGTATGCAAGTGTGGAAGTAGTCTTAATCTCTTCGTCTGACCATGTGGAAACATAATTTTGATGGTGGCACTCTCAAAAAATGGTGCGTTTGGGCGCTGCGGGCCAAAAACAAAATGGCCGCCATCAAAAACACGTTTTCCTATTTATATCAGTAATCGTTGAAGATACGAAAAAATGTTTTTTACAAAAAATGTAGCTACACAAATTATACATAGAAAAGGTCCTTATAACTTTCTTTGTATAACTAACCGTTGTCTCAAAAAAATTACTTTTGTAAAAATAATAATCAAAAAATATAAATTTTAGGGTTTTGCAAGTGAATAATCATATGTACGTCAATGAACGAGAAGCCTACTACACATTTTCCAACTTGCGCTGGCTATAACAGCCTCTTAATAGATCAGCAGAAGCCTGTGTCAAGAGTAACCATGCTACCTATGATCCCAGAGTCACCAACTAATCAATCAGTGCAGCTTACTGTGATGAAACAACTGGAGAAACTAAATAGTTCAGTCCACTATACAAGTCCCGATGTAGAAGCCACTAAGAAAAAGGTAGTTGTCACAGTTGACATGGCTCTTTACAAACCAATAAAACAGCTGGAAATGGCTGTAAATGAATATAAGGAGGGATGGCTTCTGAAGCCTGGTGAGCTACATATCATAATTGCTCAGCTCCGGACAATAGGAGAGCTCATTGAAGGTTCAGGTATACCTGAATTGTGGGTTGAATGTGGATTATATTCAGCAGCAACAATGAAACAAATCCTAGACGGTAAACACATCAGAAGAGGAATTGAAGCTCATATATCTACTGCCTCTACACTAACTAACCTACTCTTAGAAGAATTTCAAAAAGAATTTCCAGGGCAGCTAGACTGTTTGAAGCCTCATCTCCAAGAACTAGTAGAAACATTAACAACTAGTGATAAAAAAGAGCTGAAAAGGGTAAATTCCACAATAGTTTCTTCCCTACAAGAAAGAAAGATTATTCAAAATATTGAAAACTTTTCAGCAACAAAAAAGCAAAAGCATCCTGTTTTCAAACTAGCTTGCACGTATATGGATATGGTGCAAGTAATGATGAATTTCATAAGAGCTGTAAGAACATCTGATTGGAAACTGTATTTAGCATCCGTCCACGAGTTTGTTAAATACTTCTTTACATTTAATAGTCTTAACTATGCTAGAATGATCACCTTATATCTTTCAGAGATGGAAAACTTGGAATCAACAGATCCAGAAATCTGGAAACAGTTTATGGAAGGTAATTTTATTATGTTATACTATATTATATATAAATATGCTACATTATTTTATATGTTATAACATATGATATTATATTACATTGTAATAGTTATATTATATTATTTATATTATATTATGCTAAATTATATTACGTCATGTTTTTTTTAAGACGGAAGAAGGACAGCAGGCAAGGCTACACGCTCAGCAAATAATACCACAGAACTATGTATCCATCACCCCAACACAGGCGTATACCTAGTGGGGTGATGTAATCCTCACAAGTTAATGCCCTTTCGCGATTTTCTTCATATGTATTCTTTTAAAATGTGTTAAAAAATGAACGCAATCTTTCTATGTAACTATAAAAAATAGGATAAATAAATAAAAAAAATTAAAAAAAATTGGGTAGTGAACAGAAGTAAAGTACCATTTTGTTCTCTAGGTGCGGATGAGGCTCTGGAACACCAAAATTGAAAACTAAAGGTACATGGAGGACTTGTGGGTATAACACTCAATGAGAATGCTCGAAATCGATTCTTCCTTGCTAATTCGGAACTAACTAGAATTGCATGTGAAACTGAGAAAATGATTGGATTAAAAATTACAGAACGAAGTCAACATCACGAAGTGTCAGTAAAACTCCAACAGCGCCAGGGCGATAATGTGCTTACACTAATGGAAGCATTTAAAAACTCAACAAATCCCTTCCAATATAAAAGTGATGACCTCATTCATATCCTCACTCAGCGAGTCTTTCCTCAAGAAGTAAAAGTGTCTTTAGACAGTGTTGCCGAAGTTGGTAAAGATCTCCATAATATTTTCTTAGATCAACGAATTCGTTCAAACACAATTACGTTCTGGGCTCCCATGAAAAAGAATGTCATAAAAACGTGTAAATCAGTAGCTAAGAAGATTAAAATTACCATCAAAGACAAAACCGTTGCCATTAAGATAGACTTATCTCTCATTTCAAGATTGTTGATAGCTTCCAGAAGCAGACCTGACATAGATTTGAGGCACAATTTAAGCAACTACGAGTTTTCAGCACTACCAAAGTCGTTGTTTGCAATTGACGGGAGTATGCACCATTGTCTGGCTAAGTACAAACTTACAGATGCTCTAGAATCAATCCAAGAGAAACCTGCTGAAAAAACGAAGATGATAATACGTCTACAGCTCATGATGTTCCAGTACATAATGACGAGCTACATGGAAAAGCTGTAATAGTAGATGGCATGGCACTTCTTCATAGCTACCACAAACCTACAACAGTGAAGACATGTAATGACCTCGGTGTGAAATTCAGCCAATGGATCGGACAAAAATTCAATAACTATAGTGAGGTACATATAGTTTTTGACTCCTACAAAGAAAACTCATTGAAGAAAGCGATGCGAGACATACGGCAAAAAGGCTCTGATCCAATCCAATACAAAGTCAGGCCAGAAACAAAAATTGAAAGCATACCAATGCACAAACTATTGGCCCATGATAAGACGAAAGACGAACTAACCGAGTTCCTTTCCAATCAAATACTCAAATTCGGTGAGACCAACAACAAGAAGTTCGTACTCAGTTGGAGGGACAAGGCAGCGTCATCACATGGGGATGATGTATCCTGTCTTTCAAGCACGCAAGAGGAGGCCGACACAAAGATTATATTACATGCAGCTTATTTAGCACAGAAAGGAATTAAAACTACTCACGTGTTCTCCCCTGATACTGACGTCCTTATTCTAGCACTAAGGCGATATCCACAACTTTCTAAAGATTTTGTTTTCTATCTTGGACATGGTATGAAAAGGTTTGTTCAGATAGGGTCAATTTACAGAGCACTTGGACCTCTGAAAGCTTCTGCACTCCCTGGACTACATGCACTTTCAGGAGCTGATGTAACAGGGTCATTTGCTGGCAAAGGAAAAATAAAGTGGTGGAAAGCTTTTAATTCAGCAAGTGATACGATGATAGAAGCTTTGGCTAAATTGGGGACAACACTGTTACTCACTGAAGATGTGAGGGCTAACTTGGAAGCACTCATTTGTCAGCTATACATCCCCAAAACATCATTGACAGACATAGGAGCAGTGCGATGGTTCTTGTTTACTAAAAAACAACATCAAGATGAGAACCTTCCTCCAACAAAATCAGCACAAAATCCAGCATTGCTACGGGCTCACCTTCAATGTTTTGAGTGGAATCAGAACCTAATTCAGCATCCTAATAACCCGTCACCCTCAGATTTTGGATGGCAGAAAATAGGTAGTGCATACGAGCCTGTTGCTTGTACCAACCCCTGTGCACCAAAGCTTATCTTGGAGCTTTGCCGCTGCTCATGCTCAAAAAGACGTTGCTGTCCTCCATGTACGTGTCAGTCAAATGGACTCCGGTGTACTGAAAGGTGCAAGTGCGAAGGTGATACTGACCATTGCGACAATACGGGAGAATGCGAGGAAGACAATGATGAAGATCTAGGTTTAAGTGAAATTGGCATTGACAGTGATATTGATTGTATTTGAAAATTTAACAAATGTAATATTGTATTTCTTCAACAGTATTGTTATTACAAATTAGAGCTTTTCAAGAAATGTCTCTTTCCTCTTTCCAATTCCTACATAAAAAAAATATAAAAATGGTATATTTGTTAATTTATTAAAGTTTAATACAGTTATTATTGTAATAAATCAGGAAACATGTAAAAAATTTCAAAAACTTTAAATATGTGCTTGCAAAACCCTAAAACTTCGATTTTTTCATTTCTTAATATTTCTTTTTACAAAAGTATTTTTTTTGAGAAAACGGTTAGTTATACAAAGAAAGTTGTAAGGACCTTTTCTATGCACAATCTGTCAGGCTACATTTTTTATTCAACAACATTTTTCGTATCTTCAACGGTTACTGATATAAATAGGAAAACATGTTTTTGATGGCGGCCATTTTGTTTTTGGCCCGCAGCGCCCAAACGCACCATTTTTGAGAGTGCCACCATCAAAATTATGTTTCTCCATGGTCAAACGAAGAGATTAAGACTACTTCCACACTTGCATACTGAAGGAGCACACGGATGTACATTTGATAGGCGACTATAGGCTCAGATCCGTATAATTAAGTACTGCCTAATGTTAAATAAAAAATACGTTGAAGAATGCCGTGAAAAATAAAATCAAGTAAACTAAAATTTTAGTAAAAAATAAAATTTCAAATAATCTTAAAAGGTATGTGATAATAATAATATAAAGTACGAAAAGCATGCTAATCATAAATATATGAAAGGTGAATAATAATGTGTTAGGAATGGTAAGTTAGCTAGGAATAAAGCAAATTAGTTTTTCAGTTTCTTTCCTTCCCTGGGTGATCAACCAGTGGGTTAGTAATATCCTTAATTTTATTGAACAACGACGGTGCCAAGTATAGAAAATGTCTCTGTGCATGGGTACTATTCAGTTTGGGAACTTTGTGGTTACTATTAGTTATCGCTCGTGTTATAATTTGATGGGTTGTTTGCTGGTGCGATTCTATATGTTTGTGATAATAGAGTATTATCGTTTTAGCAAATGTTTGCCGTACGTCAAGAACAGAGAACTCACGTAAAAGTTGCTCAGACGGGTATCTCAACGGTTTTTTTTTGACAACTCTTAACAGCGCCTTCTGAGCTTTAATAAGTGGATCGAGGTGCGATAGTGCTGCACCGCCCCAACCAAGAATACCATATGATATAATGCTATGTACAAGCGCGTAATAGATTAAGAGTTAGATAAAGAGTTATGCTACTGGATTTTTTTACTAAATATTTAATTTCACCGAATCAGGCGCGACATATTATTTCCTGCATTCGTTGTCGTATTCTGGAATTAAGAACTCCTTTAAACTCGTCGCAGAAAAATATGCTTGGCCGTCAGTGGCCTGTATTCTGTTTCTCTCAGGCTTAAACTAAGCTGGTGCTAAAAATTAGGAACTTAAGCACGATCGTTATTTTGTTGGATTTCCGTTTCACCAAAATTAAGAACCTGTCTTGAATCTAAAAATGTTCCATTGTGTCTATGGCCGTTTCAAAGCACGGTCCTAATTTTAACAGCTCGGTCACTCGTTCGCCCGCCCGCCGCGCGTCGTCTCTTCGCCGCACGCTTATTGTCGCCACGTTTTCGTTTGTTTTAAAATATACAAATATACAAGGATTATTATACGAGACAAAAATATATAGAAGGATATTTATCATGATGTACAAAAAATATTGACAAAGGACTTTTAGGGCAAATTATAGATATTGATTAACGATTACTTACGAGAATCGGCGCTCATCTTTTTCGATGTAAAAGCCAATGCTGAGCAAACATCTTTGAAATCGTGACAAAATATCTTTGAAATCACGAGAGAAACAAAAACTACACGGTGACGGCTCGACGCAGACTGCTTGTTTAGACCGTTCTTAGTTAGGACCCCGAACAAGACCCATCCACCATGACACTCGTTAACGTCAATTTCAGCACCTGATGAGCTCTATAATCAAGGATTACAGAACTTGCAAAAACCAAACAAGGATTGCAAAAACCTGCCATCCTTGCCAGAGATTAAAAGTAAACCGATACAAAACAACACTGTTTGGAAATTTTATACCACCAAACGACATGTTCGATTAGGTACATCTACATTTAGAGGTGTATATTACAATGGGCGAACCCGCCACCTTAGGAAGTTCTAACGATATTTGGTAGTTCTGTCTACCATGGGGTGAGCGTAGAAGACTTTGGGACGATACAAGTCTACCGACCAGCAAAGCCACGATTCGGCCAGAGCCCAACGCCTTACGGCGAGGCACTAGGAAGGTAACCCAGTGGGCCACCTTGACCCATGGCTACCAGTTTTGGCAGGATATTTCCGTCTGGAATTAACCTTCAGGATACCTCCGTCCTCCCGACTAGTTACGGGACCGAAGTCGCTTGCGCGGCCTATACCTGTTGTATTACAGCGTTAATCAGTATCAATATATCGCGGACCTGATGGTCCTTTGCCCGTAATGCCACTAGGGATCGGGTGGCCTATAGGTAACGTGACCATTTATTTTTTTCGTCAAAGCGGGACGGGAATTATTGCAGTATAGGAACCTTTCTCAGAAATTGAAAAAATAAAGAAATACTACTAGATTCGATCATTGTAATGCTAAATGTGAAAGAAAAAAGCTTCAGACGCGAAAATTTTCTAGACCAAATTTACATACAAAAAAACTTTTTTTTTTAAAACTCAGTTTTTAAGGTTGTGTTAAAAAAACTATTCTAACCTACTGACAATTAGGTGTTCATGTATTATTTTAAAAAAACTAACCTAACCTACCAAAATGTATGGGTTTGGCGCTTCTTTGAATGCCTATATCTCGTTTATTTATTGAGACCGAATAAAGATTATCGCAGATTCGAAATCAGCATGATGAATATAGGCTGGTGACGTTAAAAATCAACAATCTAGGAGAGGTTCCTACATATACTGCAATAATACCAATAGTATTACTAGATAATAATCAGTAAGTAGATTTTTACGCAGTTGTTTTATATTTGTCGGAGGAGCAAATTTGTTTCAAAATATCGGGTCAAGGTTTTAAGTAAGAATGGAACTGATTACATGATTTATGTAATCAGTTCGATAATAACCATGAATAAATCATACTAAAATAAATAAAAAGATTCTACTATGTGGGTACTTTACAAAATAAGACGAAATAGATGCGCGCAAATCCCTCAAACATCACCCGTTATCAGATATATGTCTGTAAAACACCAACTGACCTGTGATGATGATCCTCGCCTATCTGGAAGTCCCAGCACTGCTACGGACCCTCGAGGTGCCTCCTGCTGGTGGATTTCTCATGCAAGTATCTTCGAAAATGTCTCACACACGACCCACTCGACGCGGATCAGTTTTTTCGCGGAGCTTTTATTCTGATTTTGCGTGCGGTTTAAGAAGGCGATAAATCTTCTTCTTCTTCTTTTTTGTTTGATGGCTCCACCCAAAGAGGGTGATTTCTGCCAAGTGTGCCGTTGAAATAGCAGGAAACTTTTTTGTGTTAGTGGACGTCACTGAAACAATTAAGACATCACTCCGTCGGGAACACAAAATCGAATAATAATAGATA
Organism: Micropterix aruncella; assembly: GCA_944548615.1. Classification (NCBI taxonomy): domain Eukaryota; kingdom Metazoa; phylum Arthropoda; class Insecta; order Lepidoptera; family Micropterigidae; genus Micropterix; species Micropterix aruncella. Next base: position 14,719,056 of record OX155975.1, on the reverse strand, counting down.
TAGTGAAATACATATATACGTTTAACACACAAACACTCTATGGAGGAACATTCATTAATTATTATTAAAGGGACATACTGTTGAGTTTAATAAATTTACAGATGATTTTGTAGACATTGGGGGTGTTGAGAGATAATAAAAAGTCTATACTAATAGGGAGCTGAATTTTGAGATTTAAGAGGTCCGAAATGAAGTTAGGATAGTTATTAACAATGGGACAATTAAAGAAGAGATGGTCCAGAGTGCAAAACGCATGACCGCAGTCGCACTGAGGAGAAGGGAGTACATAAGGCGATAAATAATGCGGTACAGAGTCGCGAGATTATGCAAAAACATCTGAAAAATATATATGCTGTCGTTCTGACAGCGCGGTGGTTAATTATAAAAACTAGAGGTGGGTACGCATTTTTCGAGCAAACGTAGTACTGGCAACGTTCAAGTCGTTCTTCTTCTTCTTCGGAATCAACATCTGTCAGTGAAGGCGAACATCCACATACACTAATCAAACGCTGATGCAAAAGATACTTTGCGCGCAACCAATTAGTGTTGGTAATTAAAATGGCTTTTAAAACTGCGACACTTAACTGGGTTTTTTCGCCTGTCCATATTTTATTCATTAGAGAAAAAACTTTTTTGACAGGTGCGTTACTTCCAGGCAGACAAAAAACGTACTCAATAATTATACGAAAGTTAGTACAGTTGAGATTGTTATCACGAAAGTGTTTGAACAACTCTACCCAACGGTCTTAAGCAGCAACATTCTCAGAATTCCAGCTTGTGATTTTGATTTTGGGCATAAATTATAATTATCTTTTGGTGTGTTTGCGAAAGCGGGACATTTTTGCTTTCGCTGGGGAAAGCGGGACAGACAGCCTGAAAGCGGGGTTGTCCCGCCCAAAGCGGGACGTATGGTCATGTTACCAATAGGTCCTTTCAAGAGTGGCATGACAACAGGTCATCATCCACCCCCGCTGCTTAGGAGACAGTATATTTCCATAGTCTCCACACTCCTTTAGTAATTAGTCAGAGTGCACAACCGATTGGCATCGCCGACTGATGCGCAAACCGTCCAGTGGCGCCGGGATGCAATCCCGCCGGGAGAAACCGGTCCCCCAGCTCTGAGGCCTGAGACACTGGAGTCTTACCCGGGGTAGCCTTCCACTCGAGGAGGCTTCTGAATAGGAGCTAAATCGTGAGTTTAGCCGATCCGAGAACAAAATGGATCTTGTGGCCCAAGCTGCACGGAACCGTTCAGGTGGAATAATGACAATAGGCAACATACATACACGGACAACATATGTATACGTACATGAGCCCTAAAAATACTTCACTCTTTTATTTTAACGGGCCAGGGGAAGGTATTGTGAACCCGCTTAAAAAATCAAGATAAAGATGGAGTCATTTTGAGACCCCTTAGACGAGTTGGACCATTTCCAGACTGAAGTCTGTCTGTGTGTCAGTGTGTGTTTGTATATCAGTGTGTTTTTCTCCACGATTGCGCCTAAACGTTTCATCCGATTGAGCTGAAATTTTGCGTGCAGGCATCATCATGGCAAGAGTTAAAAAGATTGTGGTTGAAATCGGTCCACCAGGGGGCGCGCTAGTCATACTTCTATCTCGAAATTCGGTACCCTGAAGATGCATTGGTAGACTGAAATCACGTTGTGAATTTTTGGGTGGAATATTTCGTATGCAAGCAACACAAATAATATTTAAATTCCGTCATATTTAAGAAAATACTACATCATAGAAAATACTAAGAAAATACTAAATACTAAAATGATACATACATAAGAACCTAAATACTAAAATGAAACATACATATGAAAATAATAAAATGAGTTTCAAAAAATCACTGTGTCCTGATAACATACCACCTTTCCTGGTTAAACACTGCGCTATGGCCCTACAAGGACCTTTATCACATATTTTTAATATTAGCCTAAAATTAATTAATAGTTTAAAAAACCCACTAAAAACACGCTTTTGGGCTATGATACGATATTCACAACACGGCTATGATACGATATTCCATCATGGCATGCCAGTGCCTATCTTTCTGCTTCATCATCAACCTAATCGTGATCAAAGCTCATTCCAAGACTTTTCTAACAAGTCTAAACACAGCTATGATACGATATTCTATCATGAAGTTACAGTTCATATCTTCCGACTCCATTATCAGATCAGTTCGACAGTACCATATTATTGTATTGTCATCAGAACTACATACAGCTGCCAATTTTCATGACGCTACGATCCTTGAAAGATGGTTAAATTACTTACCTTAGATTCCATTACATAGTTACATACAGGTCGACCTAATAAAAGCGTGTTAAAAAATACTACATCATAGAAAATACTAAGAAGATACTAAATACTAAAATGATACATACATAAGAAACTAAATACTAAAATGAAACATACATGAGAAAATACTAAAAAGAGTTTCAAAAAATCACTGGGTCCTGATAACATTCTACTTGCAATGGCCCTACAAGGACCTTTATTACATATTTTTAATATTAGCCTAAAATCACATTGCTTTCCGCTCAAATGGCAGGTTACTCGTATAAACGTAGTCGTCCTAAGAACGTAGTCGAGAACTACCGTACTGTCAGCGTTATGTGTACATTTGCAAAATTATTCGAGTCTATTCTACACCAATGTATTTACTTATTCGCAGACACCTGGCTGTCGGAAAGACAGCATGGATTCAGAAAGAAAAGGTCAACATGCACGAATTTATTGTCATTGACAGAGTATGACACTACCGCCCTAGACCGGGGCCTCCAAGTAGATGTTATATATTCATATTCATATTCATATTCATTTTATTAGTATACTGGTACACAAGTCAGATAGAGATTAGCAAACATCCATACATATTATTAGCAAACAAATATTTTTTATCGTAAAGAAAAAATAACAATAAACAAAAAAAAACAAAAAAGTACGAGAATAATGTAAAAAGAGGAAATACAAGACAACATGCAAAGAAATCAATAAACTCTTTAGCCACCAAACCATTTTAGTCTTCACTCGAGTAATATTCCTCGAGTGAGTAAAACACCTTATCTGTGAGGTACCTCTTAAGACGTCTCTTAAACACGTCAAGAGATTGCGCCTGCCTAATGTGCTCGCTGATTTTGTTGTAAACCGCTGGGCCGGCGATATAGGCTAGCCTCTCCGACTTGGATAATGCATGACTTACCGAAAGTAGCATGCTACGGGATCTTGTTGGATAGTGGTGATGCCTACCATTCACTTCGAAATCAGCTAGATTTCTGCGAACGAACAGCGCTACTTCCATTATATAAATGGACGGCAGCGTCATGATGCACAGATCTCTAAACAGAGGCCTAGCTGGCGTATCAAGCGCCACACGCGCTATTGTGCGGACTGCACGCTTCTGCATAACGAAGGCCCTCTGCCTGTCGGCTGCTCGCCCCCATAACTCCGCGCCGTACGTTAGCAGTGGATGAAAATATGCAAAGTACTTGGACATGATCAAGGCATTTGACAAGGTTAACATGCAGAGACATCCTCTCACAGAAGCTTTTTGGCTTCGGTTCCTCTGTACATCTTGTGAAATTCTTCGCAAGCTACTTCAAAAACAGGAGTCGGTTAGTCAGCTTTGGTTCATTGATTAGTAGCAATTATTTTAAGGTACTAAAAAAATATACTACGAATTAGCGTGCGGTAGGTGTTATTTTGGTCCTGATTTTTTTAGACCGTCGCGTCGTGTAAAAATACCAAAAAATACTACAAAATCCAGTTACATATATTTTTATTCGACACTAATAAAATTGCAATCTTAGACGTAGCTCAAATACAATAAGATCACACATAGTTACATTACAAACTTGAGATTCGAAAATTTTCAATACTTTATATTACAAAGGCAAATCGAAATCAAGCCTATCTATACAGATATGTACATGTTTATGATTACTATTATACACTAGAGCTATTCAATAAGTAAAATTGTAATTATAGAAGTAATTGTTAAAGTACATACAAATTAAATGTTAATGGGGTAATTATTAATAGCTAATGACAATCTTAATATAAAAATCGTAGATGGTATATATTTCCTATTTCAGATACAGAATTATACGTTTTATTTACATCAATTTGAACAACGAGATAAAGTTCAGTCAAATTAAATCTTTTGAATTTCTATATTATATTAGAGGTTATGTATATATTTTTGAGGATTACTTTTAAATATTATACAGCCTGTCCTCGGTGTGTACCTTTATTTAGCTTCGAGCCCTGCTGCAGATTTGCATACACTGGATTTTCATACAAACTGACGTAAGGCGACATGAGACCTCAGAAAAATATCGGAAAAATGGTCGTACACACGAAAAAATAGGCGGGGTCAATTTTGTAGGGTTTGACCAATAAAAATCCAGCGTTGACGAAGTCTCAAGCGCAGATTATACGTCCGCTCGCGCCGCCGGCTACTAGGCGCATACTAAATGCTCTATCGCAGCGATAGCACAGAATAACTATCTTTACGCAGTGGTGGTATATTTAGCGTAACTCTCAGAGCGCTCTCACGTTTTAATTATTTGTAATTAATTTGAGAATTAGAATTAATCTAGAGATTCTAGAGAATTAATCACTAGAGAATTAATCAGTCAATATTATGAAATTATATTAAAACACACTCACCGCTTACATTGTAGGAGTAAACGCGCCTGAAAGTTTTCGAAGTCAGTTTAAAGCCTTAATGTCCAAGGCAATGAGCAACTTTTTTCAGTCCAAATTTCAAAATGGTTCTTTATCGAGGGATTCACTTAAAAACTTTTTTAAATTGATGCTTATATTTTTCAAAAAACTTATAAAACTAAAATTCTTCAGATATGGTCGTTCCCAGGTATCATGTCGCCTTAAGGCGACTACTTCTCTCAAATAGTAAAAAAATCGGTTGTGTCACCCCAAGACTTTCCTGACTAGTATCCGGGGAGGTGCGAAAAAACAGCGACATTTTTTACTCTAGTACCCCAAATTTGTATGGCAGGTACCCCAAACGTTGGTCGTAAGTACCCCAAAAACTAATAGGTTCTTCCGATGGTTAACAGAAGCTTCTATGCCAAATTTTAACTTAGACAGATTAAGCGTCTGGGCGCTATCGCGGAAACAATTTTTTCGCCGGGAACCCCAAATTTGTATGGGAGGTACCACAACCGTAGGGCGTAGGGACTCCAAAAACTAATGGGTTCCTCCGACGGTTAACAGAAGCTTATATACCAAATTTCAGCTCAATCCGATTAAGCGTCTGGGCGCTATCGTGGAAGAATACATACATACAGACATACAGACATACAGACATACAGACATACAGACATACATACAGACAGAGATCGGTCTGGAAATAGTCTCAATCGTCTCAGGGAGTCTCAAAATATATATTCCCATCTTCATCTCAAAATTTTTTTTTAGCGCGATCACAATACTTTCCTTTCCGATAGGTCGTCAGGAAAGTAAAAATGGCATTGGCTCGATTGTATTTCTTCGTGAACTAAAATTGGAACTTTACTTAGTTCACGAAGATGAGCAATAATGAGACGGCAATACGTTAGAACGGAATATGAAATGAACAATCGACGATTTTCCCGCTTAAAAGTAACTGTCGAACTCATACCCGTCCGAATAAATTTGATCACATTTCATGCGGTCTTAGATTCAGATGATTTATCTTTGGTGGGTAATTTTAATGCGAAAAAAAGAAACAACCGTTCATTTCACATTTCGCTCAGACGTACTGCTCTGTCTCGTTCACGTGAACTAATTTCTGATTTTAGTTGGAGAAGAAACGCAATCGATGTGTAATTAATTTTAAGTGTCTCCCGCGTGAATTTAAATAATAATAAAAATCTGAATATTGTAGCGAATTTCTTTGTCTTCCATATTATGATGTGCAATTTGAATATTTAAATTTCATTCCTGATATAAAATAAATAAAATCTGAAGTCATAAATTTTTTGTAATTTGCATTTTTGGTAATCAATCGTGGTAAACAACTTGAAAAATATATTGTTAATACGTACCAAGTGATTAACTGAAATAGATTAGTAGGTGCAATATTTTTATTTTTTCATTATAGTCTTTCGAAAAACCAAAAAAGTGTCATGCGCGATTTTAGAAGAATGGTATATACGCCTAAATATATATTTTTTAAGCTAAGTGTAATAAACTGTTTGAATCAGCGAGTTTGTTTCGTCTAATAAGCCATCGCAGTCTCAGCACATTTTTGGCTTTTTATACTTTATTAATGGTTTTTTTTATGCTGTTGTTAAAATACCAAAAAGGGAGAAATTTTCGTATGTCCATTCTTAACCCGTTGAGTATGAGTCAACCAAATCTGGTCGCGAAACAATTATCCGTTGAGTACGAGTCGACCAAATCTGGTCGCGCGTTTTTTTCACTTCTTTGACGTTCTCATGAATAAATATTCATAATTATCTAATTGTTTTACAAAATGATATTTCAATATTCTATATTCGAAATTTCAATGCAATCATTGTGCAGTTGTTCTTTTTATGATTGGTGTAGTAGTTTCGTAGTTATAGTACTTTAAGTCGATGTCGCCGAAAATCCTGCAAAAGAGACAGATGCATCCATGAAAATACCCATTTACTCCAAGGGTTAAGTCAGCTTACAAATCGTCGATTCGCTTATTGGAAGTTTAAAATTTCAATTGCTCATTTTATTTAGCATTTAAACAGTTCTTTGCGCTGAAAGTCTTCTGAAATCGCCCCTGACAAATAGTTTATTTTTTGTTTTTTTTGAGAAATTATATTGAAAATAAATTAATAGTTTAAAAAACCAACACTAAAAACACGCTTTTATAAATGCACGTAAAAACCACATCACCAGACCTTGAAACCTAATCGTGGTCAAATTTCATTCCAAGACTTATCTAACAAGTCCAAACAGAGATATGACACGATGTTCCATCATGAAGTTCCAGTTCATATCTTCCGACTCCATCATCAGATCAGTTCGACAGTACCATATTATTGTATTGTCATCAGAACTACATACAACTGCCAATTTTCATGACGCTACGATCCTTGGAAGATGGTTTAATTAGTTACCTTAGATTCCATTACATAGTTAGTTACATACAGGTAAATTAATACCATTACATAGTTAGTTACATACAGGTAAGTTACAAACAAATTAATAATAGTTTAAAAAAACACTAAAAACACGCTTTTATAAATGCACGTAAAACCACATCATCAGACCTTGAAACCTAATCGTGGTCAAATTTCATTCCAAGACTTATCTAACAAGTCCAAACAGAGATATGACACGATGTTCCATCATGAAGTTCCAGTTCATATCTTCCGACTCCATCATCAGATCAGTTCGACAGTACCATATTATTGTATTGTCATCAGAACTACATACAGCTGCCAATTTTCATGACGCTACGATCCTTGGAAGATGGTTAAATTAGTTACCTTAGATTCCATTACATAGTTACATACAGGTTGACCTAATAAAACCGTATTAAAAATAATAATTAATAATCATTTACTTGGTACGTATTACCAATATAATTTCGGGTTGTTTGCCCTGATAGATTAATAGAAATATGCAAATTACAAAAAGGTGATGACTCTTGGTTTTATTTATTTTTATTAGGATAAAAAACAAAATATCGAAATATCACATCACGCTATGAAAGACTAAGAAATTCACTACAACATTCATATTTTTATGATTATTAAAATGCACGCGGGAGTCACCTAAAATTGATTGAAGTCACCACCAATTTTTCACTGTTTGAGAAAGATAGGCGCCCGGGTTTGAAGGTGTCAGATTCAATGACGCCGAATTCACTTACGACAAATTTGCAGACACCGGGGATTGCTGACGTCGATTTCTCGTACAAACTGACGTTGCGACATATGCTCGCAATTGCTATTAGGCATTGAATTATGTGAATGAATGGCTGCAAATGAATTTCTTGCTATGTGCAATGTCGATAAACATAGAGGCAGACTGAGCCCACGTTCGCAAAGTATATAAGGCATTATGGCCCCTGGACCCTTGAATTTGCATGAAAACAGATTACTTAGAAACATAGTATTTTATATTAAGCATATATCTTTCATTTCGTCTGACTGGTTAGTATTATACCGGTTAGTATTATGTTTATTGAATATAAGCCGGATTAATAGTATTATGTATTACTATTAATAAAGCCGGATTTAATAGTATTATGTTTATTGAATATAAGCCGGATTAATTTTAGGCGATTTTTGGAAAAATACCACCCTAATTCCACGAAAAATACTACAAATTATACTACGAATTGCGCGCGTAATCGCGAAATATGAATTGCGCGATTGTGGAGCTTTCAATGGATCTAACAATCAGACTGGTCAGATCAGACTGGTTACGCTGACTGGTTTCATTTCATCTGCATTTCGTCTGACTAGTCTTTTTATTGAATATTCGCCGAATTAGTCTTTGTCTATTGATTTATTTCTTTTTTAAAATAAATTGTTTTATTTAATTCTGATTATTTGTGTTTTATACATTTATCATGATGTCATATCTAACTGTATTGGCAATTTCGGATGAATTATTGACTATTTATGACTATTATGAATTATTGACTATTATAACTATTGACTACTACTTGGTATGATTAAAACGTTCCGGGAATTTGTAAATAAAATAATTTTGTTGTTAATATTCGGGTACATTTATATTATCATCTTCAAAGTAGCATCATGGTAGGATCATTTCGATCTTAGAAATCATCTCCCGAGTCACTGCCTTTCGGAATTGTTTTTTAACGAAATTCAGTTCTTTTGGCACGAGTCGTGCTGTAACGCTTTTCACGCTCAAACACAATGTGCTGTGCCGGTCCATATGCGATGTTGAGCTTACCATCTACCTCTGTGAGGCTTGCATGACGATTTTCAAGCAAGATTTACTTAACTTTTCGACGCTATCATCGGTTGTCCGTGTCGAAGAGCATCCACTGCGAGGTGCATCTTTAGCTTTTTTGAGACCTTTGGCCGAATACCACTCGTATGGTCGTGTTTTTGAGAGAGTAGTCTCCGTAGGCTTTTTGTAGCATTTCTAATGCATCGGCACAATAAATTTCGTTGGAAACACAAAACTTCGAACTAACTCTTTGTAATTTTTTTCCCATTTTGAAATGTGACGAAGTGCAAAAACTATACCGATGTAAACAGACGCCAAACAACTACTAATGATACAGATGGCGCTCACGTTTGACAGAAGTGTGGTATAAGTGTGCACACCAACCAGTGGCGTAGCTGATAAGGTGCGAGGTGGTGCAGTACACCAGGACCCACAGTGCTAGGGGCACAGGGGGCTTTGATGGTTGGTCTAACTAAGAACGACAAAATTTAACGATATCTTGATTATTTAAATAATTTTCAATTTCCTTAAAATCGCCACGACACGCAACTAGTAGAACTATTTATAAAAACTCTAAAGTCATAAGAACAAGTTTGGAAAAAACCACGGCCAAAAAATACTACTGTCGTTTTTAAACAAAAACAACTACACAATAAGTTATTAGTAAAAACATATTTTTAAAAACAAACATTTTATTAAAATGCTCTGTACCGAGCCAACGGGCTATCATTGAATGATATACAGAATTTCGTGTTTGTGCTGTTGACCGTTGAGGAGTTTAATCCCTCGTTGGAAGCCAACCCTGGGTGCAATAGTACAATCGCGGTAAAACTTAAAAAGGGCTGTCATACTTAAATTCGTATACAAATTTTCGTTTCTGTGCTGTTGATTATTCATGAGTCTCCTCGTCGGGAGCCAATCCTGGGTGCAGCACAGCCATGTGATAGGGAAATTTAGAACGGGCTACCATAATTTAATACGTATACAAAATTGTGTATCTGTGCTGTTGACCGTGGAAGGGTATCTTTATCGGCAGCCGATCATGCTTGTAGAATCAGGTCGGGAGCTAATGGACCCTTGCTGAGTTGGCCACGAAGACCCATTCTGTTCAGGGTTGGTCACACTCACGGGCCAACACCCATCCGGCGGCCTCCACGCATGAAGTGCGAGTCAAGTTAAACTGTGGCCTTAGGGCTAGTTTCCCCTAGGAATCAACCTTCTGGCGCTCCTGGACGGTCTGCGCACCGTACGGCGTAAGCCAATCGACTGTGCACTCTGACTTACAGTCGGGGGAGTCTGGAAGCAGTACTGTTTCCTATAGAACGGGGGTGGTTGCGGACCTTACGGCGACTGTTCTTGAAACGACCATCGGCTACCCGATCCTGGGTGAACAGTCGAGCAAAGGATGCCGTGGTCCGCGATAGATTCGCCTTACACCGTTTCACTGCTTCGTAAGGGAGAGGACCGCGCAAGCGACCTCGAACTCGTAACCAATCGAGAGACCGGAGTAATCTGGTCGCAATTGGAACAAAGGGCGTGAGTGTGAGCCCGCTGGGTAACATACCTGGTTATCTCGCGGTTAAGGCGTTGGCCTCTTACGGGCATGTGGCGGAGCTTGACGGTGGACTGTTTTGTCCAAGTCTTCTGCGCTCACTTCACGGGAGACAGAACGACTAATCGTTAAAACTTCCCGAGGTGACGGGTTCGCCCGTTGTAGTTGACAACTCTATTTGTAGAATCAGGTTATGCTCAGCATAAAAAAGAATTGTCATCAAAACTGAACCAACAAGTAAAATTCCAACTTCATAGGTTGGGAGGAAGTGGTTTGTATTAAGCTTGCAAGATTTTACCTAAACAAACATACATACAAAGAAACATTGCCAGGGTAATAAAAGCTTGTAAAATGGGAAGAAATTAACCCGTATATGCTCAAGTTTTTTTTTTTTGACAAACCAGCAGTTTTTTTGTATTATTATAGGCTAAAACATCAACAAGAAATGTGTTTTATAAAAATAGTTGATGATGAATGCAGGATTTTCGAAATTTTGACGGCCCCATTTTTGGGGCGCTAAGCACGGCCCGCCACGCGAAATATACTTTCCGAGTTTGTTCTGTTCTGGTTATACTAGAGGGTTAGGTAAATAATTTTACTCATTTGCAGAATTTTATTCAACATTTATGTATTTACTCTTTACTTGACAACATAAAACATATTACAATGAACATAAAAAATGTCATTTTATAAATGAAAAGTTTCGAAACAGTTCGAATGGCAACCGACATTACATTTTCGACATTTTTTTGTAGTATTTATATGGAATTGGCCACAACGTATCTGAGTATCGCTGGAAATAATAATGTGATCAACCCCATCCAGACGAACCTCATCTGGAATCCTCCTTTTTCGTGGAGCTGGCTTTAGTGGGTGGCCTATGGAGCAAACAGATGCATACTTTCGCAGATACGTTGTGACCACTGTCCCGATGAAAGTTAAAAAATCAAGATGAGCCTTTTCTTGCCCAGCTGGTGAAAGTCTGTACAACTGAAATGCGTTGTTCATCGATGCATTCAAAGACCACATCAAACGTTGCCAGTACCATTTTTTTTATTGATGCTGATACGATATACGAGCAGCCTATATTTTGATCTAGGCGATCAACCCCGCCCATGTATTTATTGTACATCTACACAGACAGGCTGTTGAATAGACACTTTCTTCTTTTCGCTGCTTGACCAACGCTGAGCAGATTCCATGGGTGTAACACCTTCACAAGTTGATGCCGCGGTAAATACACTGTTATCATTGTAGCGAATCAGTCACGCCTGATTTTTCATGTGTAAGTTGATGGTAGCTACCGCTTTTGTCTTTTATCATTATTGGCTGCCCTCAACGGTGCATTTCCTACTCGATTGGCTCGAATTGTACCAGTCCCTTGATGGCCAGATTCCTTCAAAGCTGTAAGCAATCTATAAGACGTAAAAAAAATATTCATGTAAACGTGCACTGTAAAACCTGCAGGTAATTCGGCAACCTAGGTCGTAACAACAGATCCTCCAACACCTAGATCAGGATTAGTATTGTCTGTGCTAGCCCCTTGATAAGGTATGCTTTGCATAAGGTATCCCAGGCGTGTAGCCATACACCAACATTTGAATCCGAAACGTATCGACTTGCCATGAATGTGCTGTTTTGTACTATGATGTCCATAATATGGTATCATCGATTCGTCATGCTAACTTCACTGTACTGAGGCCAATAATTCAACCATTTTTGGTTCAGTTTATACCATAAAGGTTCCACTTCAGTGAACTTACCTTCAACGTCTAATGCTGCGTTATACATGCATAAATCGAAGTATTTGTTCAAATCTTGACCGTGATATGGCATTAGCTACGCCAGGATGGTAAGTGTCAATTCCGGTATTCCAGACATACGATTTCTAGCCTGAACGTTATATCCACGCAGCAAAAATATTGCAAGTACAGGGCGGATCTCTTCTTTTGTAACGCCAAGCCTTTTTCCTTCAAAAATAGCATACTTATTCGAATTTTCAACAAACAAATCAATAATTTCTTCGTTGTAGAATAATTCAAACCATACCACAGGTTTGAATAAATATAACATGTAAGGTATAAATATAACATGTATTACAATAAAGTAAGCATAACATGACATAACATGTTATAAACACTGTAAATAAGTCAAGAAGCCTAATACATGAAGTTTGAAATTGACATGGGAGCTCGTGCTCACCGCCCCAATAATGGGGCGTTGCAAATAATAGCTCGATAAATCTATGCTTCAAAGATCTATTGATTTTAATTATGAAAAACACATTGATAATAAATAAAACAATAAAATAAACCACCTTACATAGATCTACTAATAAATTATTTGATAAAAATTTACGATTTATTGTGCGACATCATAACTTTCAATAATTACACTTTTTATCTATTGAAATGACCTATGAAATGTTGCCAAGTCCTCTTGTTTTTTTGTAACGTGTGTTGCCCGTATTGTAAATAAGCGATATAATTGTTTTTAAAAATAAATAAATTATTTTTGAATATCAAAAATGGTAAAATATGAAACGTTTTAAAATTGGGGCAGTGAGCACATACGGGTTAAAGAAAAGTTACCCAAACTGGTCAAATTTTTGGTCAAACCTAAATCTCCAGTATTTGTTACTATCCTACTACGTCTCAATTCCAGTGCGTATGCAGTCAATCATAGCTTTGCAAATATCATAGCACGACGAAAATTGAGTTATTAGTATGCTTCGATTTTTATTTGATTGTAAAATGCCTAACTAATAATGATTAGTTCATGCATTTCTATTAAAAATGTATCATTTTTTAGTTTAAATATAATTAGTTTTGTATTGAATTGAGGAGTGTCCAGGGCCCAATTTCCTCATCGCACCAGGGCCTTTGATCACCTATCTACGTCACTGGGACCAACGTGGAAGGGTTGCATCATATACGTTGCGTACGCGGGCTCAGTATGTCCTTACCTTTAATGTATATAGACAAGAAACAATTTCCTTCTTTTTAAACGACCCATATTCTGTAATAGTGATATCTCCATAATTTGTTCATTTCCTCGTTTCTTCAGAAGCAGATCAGGTCACGTTGATTTCCTCGTCGGACTCGCTGCCATCGCTGTCATATTCCTCGACCATAGCTTCGTCGGCTGCTGCCACGGAGTAGCTCAGGGTTCTGGCGTTTCCCCCGGGCATGAATGGTTGAAATCGCTTGGACTGATCGAATTGCCCGGGCGAAGAGTCGAACTGAGACGTCGAGGAACCGACGAATTTCTGGTTGTTGACTTTCATCTGAAACAGAAAAAAAATAGCGTTATTATCACGAGATCTCAAGCTAATTCTTTGATTATGTAAGCTGTGGCGTAGCTAAGCCGGTGCAGCCGGTGCGGCACACCGGGGCCCAAGGTAGGGAGGGCAAAATGGACGAAACCACAATTGTGACACATGCAACAAAGTACAAAAACAATTTTGAAGCGACTTTTCGGAGTCACACGCATTACAATGATTACTTTGTGTTAAATGTTAACAAGGAAAAATGTAAAACTTGCAGCTATGATTGAGATTGCTGAATCAGTTATTATAAAAGACAATGGACAAACACCTGGATGGAAAGATGTCATGGAATCTACATGTTAAGTCAAAATTTTCGTCAGCCTGCTATGCTCTATTACGCATCAGAAGTTGTTTGGAGAGAACTGAAGTAATATCGGCCTATTACGCGCTAGTTGAGTCACACCTGCGTTATGGTATTCTTTTATGGGGTAATGCAGCGCACATCAAAAGTGTATTCACTCTTCAGAAAGAGCCATACGAGCGATAGTAGGTATTGGTCCACGGCAGTCATGTCGTGAACACTTCCAAAAACAAGGGATATTGACCGTATGCGATTTTTGCTCAAGAAGCTCTTTGGGAATTCTATTGCAATCATCGGCATGACACCAGGAATAAAACCCTGTATCTCCAACCGTTCGTAGCACGTAATGCCAAGTTTCAGGTGACTAGTCGATACTTAGGCCTCAAAATTTTCAATAAATTGTCCGAAACATTAAAAGCAATTAAAAACATCGATATTTTCAAGAGACCCATCCGATTCTATCTGCTTAAAATCAACATGTCTGCTCATAACGACTTCTTAAAATATTTTGAAAATACATAGCATCGTATCTACCCATTTAATCTAATACATATTATTTACCGTTAATTGTTTTGTTGTAAACTGCTATCATATAGTCTATGTTTTTGTAAATTGGTAAGTTTAAAGCTATATATTGTATATCATCTCTTGTTTAAAATGAGTAACTAGTTTAAGATTAATTACTGTCATTCCCACACAATTGTATGGTTGTATTGGAAATAAATACTTTTTATCTTTTTATGTTTATCTTTAATTCTATGAGAGCCAGTTTTACTGAAGTTTATTCATTACTAATATTATTTCTAACTATTCCTGTCACTTGTCAATAGCTAGTTCGTTTTCGATTCAGCAACATGTTTTATTTTATTTTTATTTTCGGAAAACTTACAGCGTTTTATACTTTATGCTAACACATATTATACAAATCTAAGGCCAATTAAAAGTTTTCACAATTAAACTAAATCTTTTGGTATAGCGCAATGAGCTATGAAAAAAATGCAGGTTTAAGTAAAGGAAAAGGGATAGGGAAGCCATATTATGAGTTATGTAGATGTATTTAAGATATATGATGATATATAACATACGTGCACAAATATTAAATTAATATAAATACATACGTGCACAAATAATAAATTAATATAAATAATACGATAAGGTAAAAATAAAATGTAAAAGTATAGTTAATATAATATATATAATATACATCACAGTGTATTTATAATGCTAATATACATTACAGAAAATATTATACTGGCTAGAAATCATTGTTATAGTGTAGTTACCATTACCACAGCCTACGTATGTACCTAACGGACGATGAAATACCAATCAAACCCGAAGGCTGTTAATCGAATTTCTAATTTCTTCGAAGCAAGTATTTGAAGATAAATTAAAAATATCCATGTTCGAGGCAATGCCCCGAAATGGTTACGCCAATTTATTATGTAGCCGCAATATAAATATGTAATGTAGCTAGGTATACAGAAATTACTTTCTGTATGCCATAATTAAGGTAAGTAAGGGGTGGGGGCTTTTGTAGTTACGCCACTGTGTGTAGGTAAGCTCATTTGTCTCAAGCCATCCTACTATGATAAAAGAGTTTCCTTCATATTGAACGCTAGGGTTTAGGGATCTGTACATTTAACGTACACTACTACAAACGTGTCATCGGCAAAAAGGGCTGTTTTACGTTGTGTTGCTTTTGTCTCCCATGGAGTGAACGAAATAGTAGATTGTATCACAAGGGAGCAAAATAATATTTTTACGGCGAGGGCGCTTTTTTGTATCCAGAGCGAAACTAGGGTTGTCGACTACAGCGGGCGAGCCCGTCACCTCAGGAAGTTTTAACGATTAGTCGTTCGATCTCCCTGGAGTGAGGGCAGAAGACTTGAGGACAAAACAGTCCACCGTCTAGCTTTGCCACAAGCCCGTAAGAGGCCAACGCTTTAACCGCGAGATAGCCAGGAGTGTTACTTCCAATTGCGACCAGATTACTCCGGTCTCTCGACTGGTTACGAGTTAGAGGTCGCTTGAGCGGTCCTCTCCCTTACGAAGCGGTGAAACGGTGTTTACCGAATCTATCGCGGACCACAGCGTCCTTTGCCCGGCTGTTCACCCAGGATCGGGTAGCCGATGGTCATTTCAAGAGCAGTCGTCGTAAGGTCCGCAACCATCCCCGCTCTATAGGAAACAGTACCGCTTCCAGACTCCCCCGACTGTTAGTCAGAGTGCACAGTCTGGCTTACGCCGCACGGTGCGCAGACCGTCCAGGAGCGCCAGAAGGTTGATTCCCAGGGGAAACTGACCATAAGGCCAGAGTCCTACCCAGGCTCGCACTTCATGCGTGGAGGCCGTCGGATAGGTGTTGACCCGTGAGTGTGACCAACCCTGAACAGAATGGGTCTTCCTGGCCAACTCAGCAAGGACCCATTAAATCCCAAGCATAGATGACGTTAGGTCGACAACTGTCCCCGCCGGAGTGCACAGTCGATTGGCTAACGCCACGCGATGCGCAAGCCGCCCAGTTCCGCCGGATCGGAATCTACGATCCCAACTGTCAACGACTGTAGGTTTCAGCCGCAGGCAGAGTTCACGGCGGATAGTCTCTCTTCGAGGAGACTACCGGACGGGAGCTGCACCGCGAATTGAGCCGACCTAAGAAGACACAGACAGGCAATCAGGCCCAAGCTGCGCGGAACCGTTAAGAACCTGTCTATGTACGTACCTGATCCTCAGTCTGCTGGCTGGCCTCCTCCCCATTTGAGACCGTGGACATGGGCGACAGCTTAGGCCTGTCGGCCTCTGCATCTGACAGGTCAGGATGGGGGTTGTTCTTGTTGGGAAGGGTCTGCTCCCGGCTGCCTCCGTTCGCCAGAAGTTCGCGCTCCTTCGAGTTGCGCCACTTCATCCTCCTGTTCTGGAACCAGATCTTGACCTGAAAAACAGAGAGAACGACGATTAAAAAAGAGCAAGATAGAGAGCGGCTTTCTTGAGCTCAAGTATTTACTAATCATCATCATCGTCATCGTTTTTGGTAATCATCGTTTCAAGTTTTTGTTAAATTTTTTTGAAAGAATTCGTTTAGAGCAGTGATTTCCAAAGTGGTCTATATGGATCCCCAGGGGTTGATTTCGAATTATAAGGTCCGCGACAGCAAGAAAAATAAATCAGGGTGCACGAGATGTAAGTGGGGATCCACATTAGCTGACTACATCATCATAAATAATAAATAAATACAAACGGAGCTGCCATGGAATTCACCGACCGGAGTCGGGCCCATCATAATACTATTTTTTACACTTCTGGGGGGTGAGCAGTGGATTCCGGACTTACGAACCGGCTGTGGTAGGTTTAGGACAGCTGTCTTGCCACATGTGAGCGTGCACCTTGCCACCCATTCACTCCCCCTTCGAAGCCATAGAATTTGAGATGCGCAAATCGCAGTTTTAGATAATTTTTCTAAGAAAGAGTTGATTATTTTTCTGGAAAGGCCAAGATCTTTAAAGAGGTGAAATAGAGATTTAGCTGGCAGGCCACGAGCGCCAACTTCCACCGCGTGAAGGTGAACAGTGAAGCCGTTCCGGGTTACGGCATTTGCAAGATCATGGTATTTATTTAATTTGTACTCGTGGTCTTTTGGGATATTTGATTCCCATGGAACAGTTAATTCTACAATAAGAGCCACCTTCCGAGATAGAGAGTAAAGAGTTATATCTGGACGGAGGGCTGTGCATCCGAGACTTTCAGGGAATTTATACTGCCTAGAGACCGAATCAACCTCCAGAATCCAATCTGTAGCTTTCTCGATTATTGAGAAAGGTTTTGTAGTTAAATGTTTTTTGCCTTTAGAGCCATCCCGCACAAACTGTATTGGGGGTTTGGAGGATACTGTCAAACCCTTGTTGGCACGAGCCACTGAGAGACTAATTAGGCAATCCGTAAATGTCGTATTATTTATAAAACAGATTGTGTGTACAACACAGCATTCTAAACTTATAATAGTAGCAATAAACAAATGTAATAATAGCAAATCACAAGTTTCCATGAAAGGAAATCAACAGTCAACTCAAATCGCATCACTAGTCGATTCAGGAGGCCAGCGCTCGTGAATAAAAAGGGGAGGTGCGAGTGAATATGTGAAAAAATGGGTATGCGCTTCAATGGATATCCGTGCGAGTGAGCAAAATAGACGCGTCATATGAATGAACAAACAGGATAGTGCTACATGTTCAGTTATGTGCGGATTTCTCAAGTGCTTTGTACTTCAAGTTCGTGGACGGTCTGAAATAAACAACTTATATCGTACATGTTTTTATTTTTTTAAACTGTCCACTTTATCAAAAATCCCTATATAACATTGGTATATTTATGTGTATATACAGGTGGTGGGTCAAAATAATTTATTAAAAAAAAAACACTTCATTTCTTAAAATTGCATAAAAATATACACATCTAGAGACGGGCCAAATTATCGCCTAGTTAGATGTGCTATTGGCAGTAAAGGTCATGTAAGATGTGTTAAACCTCCCTATATTAATTATTAAATAATTTATATAATTATTATAAGATTACATGACCTATGAATGAACTGTATGCATAATCCTATGTACCTAAATAAATAAATAAATAAATAATAAATGATCCGTATTGTGCCAGCTGTCAAAAACACATTTAAAGATATTAAGTTTAAAAAATCAATATTATGCAGGCAAGGTGTCTACGGAAAACAGCAAGTGGTCTACGGGACAGAGCAGTTTGGGTACCTCCGGTTTAGAGAATGATGCTTTGATGTAGACATAACAAAAAAGGTTGTGTCACCCCAAGACTGTCCCAGCAAGTAGACACCTGCTGGGACAATCTGCCCACCCCCGCGCCAACACAATTTTCACCCCGAGCGTCCATTCGTGGTATATTTGTAGTATTTTCCGTGGTATTAAAATAGTAGTTTTCCAAAAATTATCCAGTATTTTCTATATGACGCATTTTAAATATTATTTTTGTCGCTTGTTTACGAGATATTCCAACCAACATTTCATAACAAGGCATCTGTGTACCGAATTTCAAATATCTAAGTCAAATATTTCGAGATTTAAGTATGAGTAGCGCTCCCTCTGATGGACCGATTTCAAACACAATCTTTTCACCTTTTGCCATGACCAAATTATGCCTGTAAGCCGAATTTCAGCTTAATCGGATGAAGCACTTGGGCGATGTAGTATTCAGTATTCAGTATTCAATTTATTCATTCAGAATATACAATAAAAGCATGAATTATGAATTAAAGCTAATTATCGCATAATTCGTCAGTTGCTACAATTAAAGCATAAATATTAATTCGACAATAGCGTTGACTAAAGTCGGCTTTACAAGGCAGACAAATAAAATAAAATAAAAAAAATAGAGTTGAATCCATGTACATGAGTATACATATAAAATATATAATTATTATAAGAATATTAATAGTCATCTTAGGCCCTTTATGCAAAAAATAATCACACAATAAGAAGTATCAAAACAAAATTGGACGTATGTCCTCATCATGATCATCATCATCATTTATTCATTCCATAAAAGCATTTCACAATACTGAGGAACATGTCAAATTTTACAATCATAATTTACCGGATGATAAAACCGCTTTGATTAATTAAAAGGAAAAAAATAATTGTAATCAGAGGTGATTACTTAAAAATAGTCAAATTTACAAAATAATCAATAATCAAACAAATAATAATCAATACAATAAAAAGAAAAATTCTGAAACATGCGTAATTAAAAACAATGTCAATAAAATCTAAAACTTAGTTCGAAAGTATAGTCATAATAAGGATATTTATAATCAAGCAATTGTGGACGCAATATCATAAAAGTAGTCCAGTTTGTAAAGGGCATGTTTGACTAACTGATTTTTCAGTTATTTGATTTTTCATATGTATATGATCAGGTATGTTAGATTACACATTGTAATCTACATATTAAATATTAAATTCATAATATTATTGTTAAACAATAAGAAATAAAATGAGGTACCTGAAAGTTACATATTAATGTTATTCCCATTTGAAAGAATCCTAGTCGATGAATAGCGGGGAAGTAGTCAAAATGTACCTATGTATATTAGTACCCAAGGACTGTTTCATCTGAAACAGTCCTTAGAGAGGGGTGCTTCCTTTTTAGGAGATGGATTGATAAAGGGTGCTACTGAAAGCTACATAGCATTTTAGGTGTTTTGGCAAATCGGAGTTCAGAAACAAAGTAATTAAAAAACATGGTGTACATAAACATGTTTAGGCTTTCAAAATCTTTCACCCCAGTTAGTTAATTATACAAAAACTGGACAACGGCTCTTCCGACATCCCTGAAATGTCGAATGCTAGAAACTTAACGCAGTATTTTTTACTAATCGTAATTTTATTTTATTTATTTATTTATTTCTATATTACAACTTGGTAGAGAGTTAACAACTTGCGGTGTCAACTACAACGGGCGAGCCCGTCACCACAGGACGTTTTAACGATTTTCTCGTTCTATCGCCCTGAAGTGAACGTAGAAGACTTTGGACAGAACAAATCCAACGTCCAGCTACGTCACAACCCGCAAGAAGCCAACGCCTTACCGCGAGATAGCCAGTGTTACCTAGCGGGCCGACCCTCGCGCCCTTGCTTCCAATTGTGACCAGATTTCTCCGGTCTCTCGATTGGTTCCGAGTTCAAGGTCGCTTGCGCGGTCCTCTCCCTTACGAAGCGGTGAAACGGTGTGCACCGAATCTATCGCGGACAAAGGCGTCCTTCGCCCGACTCTGAACCGGGATCGGATGGCCACATGGTCATTTCAAGAGCAGTCGCCGTAAGGTAGACAACCACCCCCGCTCTATAGGAAACAATACAGTTCCCAGACTCCCCCGACTGTTAGTCGGAGAGCATAGTCGATTGACTTGCGCCGCTCGGTGCGCAGACCGTCCAGGAGCGCCAGAGGTTTGATTCCCAGGGGAGACTGGTTGACCCAGTGTCCTACCCAGGCTCGCACCCCATGCGTGGAGGCCATCGGATGGG